>JAWDHB010000102.1:600000-911409 GCA_033439405.1 Fusarium sp. NFCCI 5145
TTGAGTTCATAGCTCATAGCTCAAGATCTTGCACGACAAGGAATAATTTTCTGAAACAAGGTATAGTATCAAGAATACCTATAAAGTAAAATAATGACATGTATCATTGTATTGTAAGATGAAAATATTCAGAAAGTGTTGCAGTTCAAACTCGTGCCCAATATGGAACGCCACAGCACCAGCCACTCAGCCAAGCCCCAGAAACAAGCTCTCAAAAATATGACGACAGATTGATCCAAGCTCCAGATCAGACAGATCCATCCCGACATTGCCGTCCCGATCAGCTCTTTAACCAACCCCTCCCTCCTCAAGTCAAGTCAAGTCAACCCTCTTCGACTTTTTTGACATCATCGTCAATTCAGCTTATCACAGCTTCACTCACCTCTAAGACTCTGGTAAGTCTCTCTCTGCTCCCAATTGTTTCTTTTTCAATCAAGCTGCCAATTTGCTTTGATCTTCATCTTTTTAATTTTTATCTCTGATCAATCAATCAACTCAATTCATAATAAATATTCAATTGCTAACAAACACCCTTCAGAATAGCTTCAACTTCAACCATGGCTTCCGCTCTCCTCCGTTCAACCCCCGCCCTCCGCGCCGGTCTTCGCGCCCGCTCAACCCCTCTCGCCGCCATGGCTACCACCAGCTTCGTCCGTAACAAGGCCACCCTCCCCGACCTTCCTTGTAACGACCCTTCAATCCAATCTTCAACTTCACAGCTAACAATGCCCAGACGACTATGGCGCTCTTGAGCCCTACATCTCCGGTCAGATCATGGAGCTTCACCACTCTAAGCACCACCAGACCTACGTCACCGGCTTCAACAACGCTACCGATGCCCTCGCCGAGGCTACTCACAAGGGCGATGCTAAGGCTGCTGCCGCCCAGGCTCCTCTCATCAACTTCCACGGTGGTGGCCATGTCAACCACTCTCTCTTCTGGGAGAACCTTGCTCCCAATGGCAAGGGCGGTGGTGGTGAGCCCGAGGGTAAGCTTCTGACTGCCATCAACGAGGACTTTGGCTCCTTCGATTCCTTCAAGAAGCAGACCAACACTACCCTCGCCGGTATCCAGGGCTCCGGATGGGCCTGGCTTGTCAAGGACAAGAACTCGGGTACTCTCTCCATCGTCACCCGACCCAACCAGGACCCCGTTACCGGCACCCTCGAGCCACTCCTTGGCATTGACGCCTGGGAGCACGCCTACTACCTTCAGTACCAGAACCGCAAGGCTGAGTACTTCAGCGCCATCTGGGACGTCATCAACTGGGGTACCGTTTCCAAGCGATTTGAGAAGTAAACCTGCTCTCGCTGGCTCAGCTGCAAAAATGGAATGAGTAGAGGTAAAATAGCGATTGAATTGCACGCCACTAGGTCGATGTTTCATCAACCATGCGCCATCTGTTTGTTTATCGAGATACCGAGTGTATAGTACTTCAAGGTTCAATGAAAGAATCTGTAAAGAGCAAATACACATAGTACCCCAATATGATCTTGCAATGCCCATTATCGTCACACATAATCTCTAGTTTCCACTAATGGCCAAAAACGATGACCCGAGGCCCCCATGCTTCGATGCAAACAACATACGTGACAGCCTGTCTCTCAATATCAAGGATAGCAAGGATATCAAGGCTGTTGACATCTGGCCATGCCCTGGTAGGCCGCCAGCTCGACCGGGAATTCATCCTCGAAGATATCAGCTGCGTAACTATACCAATCGCTGTTCGCATCGGATGTCCTTGCTTCGAAGAAACGCACGTACTCCCACCAGACTGGATACTGCCCCGCGCAATCCCAACCGAGTATCCAGCTGATTGTGTTGTTGGAAACGACAATGTTCTTGGGGCACAAGGCCCCATGCGTGAGCACTGATGGATAGTCAGTGCGAAACTGCGATACCAGAGCTCGGGCTACTGGCTTTGGCACCGTTTCATACATAGTTGACATAAGGAGCGCCATAAACTGCTTCTGGCTGGGCAGTTTACGAATGGCGTAGTATGTGTGGTCCGGATGCTTGTCTTGCAACAAGCTATATGGCCCTGAATCGATTGACCCCAGATGAACATCTGGCCCAGCTTTGCTCGCAACTCGCATCTTGTGGAGTAGGTTCCGCAGCTGTCGGGCGTACATGAACTTCTCGCTTTTCTCCAATCTGGGCCAGACATCCTCGAGCAATTCGCCAATCACAGTGCGCGTGAAGGCTCCTTCTGTGGTCGAGATGTCCTGGTCGTGAAGAGATAGAGGGAAAGCTCGTGTATGGCCCAACATCGATAGCTTCTCATGCTGGATCATTCCAGCTTGGGAGATGAGAAAGTTATACGTCTTGGGTATGCCACTGCCGCCAAATGATTTCTTGGTGGCAGCAGGCTGCAAGTAGAGGGTCAAAGTTCGGTTCCGAAGGAGCGAAGTAAGGTATTGCGTGTTTGGGTCAGGCTCGGGAGCTACATATGTGTCAACATGCTTCATCAAACCAAGCCACTTCTAGTGTCGCTTACCACAGCCAAGCGACTGAACCTCGGTGTAGTGAGTCTTGGTTGGCTGAATTTCCGCATGGTGAGGGTTGAACTTTCGCTTCTTTTCTCTCTTGATATTGGCCTCCTCCTTTATCATATCGCTGATGGATCGCTTCGCCGACCCGCCAATATCGGATGACTTGGTCTCTCTCAGGCTTGGGAGGCCTGCAGTTGAGCTGGAGGAGGGCGGCACTCCTGAGCCACCAGGTCTTTGCGAGCCTCGGGGGG
Source organism: Fusarium sp. NFCCI 5145 (assembly GCA_033439405.1). Lineage (NCBI taxonomy): Eukaryota > Fungi > Ascomycota > Sordariomycetes > Hypocreales > Nectriaceae > Fusarium > Fusarium sp. NFCCI 5145. The sequence goes on from JAWDHB010000102.1 coordinate 602,744, forward strand.
CACGCAAAGAGGGATCACCCAAGACACTGAGGTTCGCACCGGTGATGAGAGGAGCGGATTCATCAATCTTGGCGACAGGCGGAGGTTTCGTCAATTCCTCTTGGGCGATCTCAGCGAGCATCTGAGCCCGAGCAGGATTCATTGTTTCCACGTGAACCGTGGGTGGGACAGACTGATCCAAGCCTGGGAGAGACATGATTATCTGGTCGATACACACGAGTCCTATAGAAGGCATGCGAGAAACTGAGGTGAAAAGGAGGAGAGAAAACGAATGAAACAAGTTTATGGGCCTCTCAAAAGGCCAAGAGTTGCAAGTGAGTGTGAGCAAATACAAAGGAACGACAAAGAAAAAGAGTGTGTGACGAGGTATAAGGAGAAGCATGAAGAGTTGAAGATGGAGAGCCCCAGGTTGAGGTGATGATGTTCTGAGTGATTCCGTGTCGTTCTTTCCTTTGAGAGGAGTGAATCGCAGACGCGCCTGCCTCGCACCTGCCAGAGCAGTGACAACCTAACACTGAACAAGGTAGGCACCCGAGCCAATGCTTTTGATTCACTATCCTTCCAGACGGGAAGGAAATTGATCAACGACAGCCTGAATAGGAATAGCCAACTGCATGTTCCAATTGCCTGTAAAGAGCACCTTATTGTTAGATACCCAGCCAGAGGAGTATTGGAAATCCGCCGAAGTTCGTAAAAACCTATAAGGTGAGATATGAAATCCCACCAAGAAACACTTCAGTTAATCAAGTCTCAATATAACCTAGGTATAGGGAAAGTTGTTTAAGTGTTTCGAATATTGGTCCATTATAATATAGCATAATACGCGGATTGTTAAACCCACTCGATCGCCTGAGGAGAGCTGTGAGAAGGAGGAGTCTGTATACTTACATAAGGGCACGTAAACACTTAAGACTCCCTTACTGAGTATCATCATGAAATAAAGTCAATGAGAATACACATAAACAATATATTGGTATTTCATAAACTCAACACTAGAATCTGACACTGAAGATGAGTGGAATTCGTTCCCGACCATGCAGGCCGACGTGTCGTACATAAGCCCATCATCGTCATGAACAACATTTCTAACAATCCTTTGTGACCGTGAACACATAGACGTCTATCCTCTTGATTTTTTCTTACCCCAGGTATTTTTCGATGAAATGGAATCTAAGACAAGGAGCAACGACTCTTGGCCACCTTACTCGCCATTCTCGCCATTCTGCTGCACCTTCTCTTCCTTTCGCTGAGTGTAGTGACGAGGGAGACGGTTCTCGCCCTCAGTGTAAGGGAAGCCGGCCTCTTCACGAGCCATGTCATTCACCCACTTCTCGTCACCTCGAAGGCCGGGGTTGGTGCCCAGCTCCTGCCATTTGGCAGCCAGATAGAACCAGCCTAGGGCGTTTCCGACAGTGCCGACCTCATCACTGACACCATTCTTAGCCTCATGAGACATCTTGGCATGGAGCTCATGATCAGTGTACAGGTCCATGAGGTGTCCGGCAACAGTCTTGTAGTCACCAGGGGTAACAAGGTAGCCATTGACCTTGTCCTTGACCTGAAGAGGAATACCACCTTCGTTGGAGGTAATCACAGGAACTCCGGCATGAAGAGCCTCCGAGACCTTGATTTCGAAACCCTCCCGGGTTGAGAGCTGGAGAATGACATGGGCGTTGGCGATGACCATGTTGAGAAGTTGATCGTTGGCATCCAGGCGCATGACGCTGACATCGTCGAGGAGGTGAGGGTAGTGGTCTTCCAGCTGGGTCATGGTCTGGTCAAAGATGATAGCGCCATCTGGATCGTCAATGGAGCCGTTGCCGCAACTGCAACAATTAGTAAGGTACGCGCTTTGTGCAGATGGTTCAACTTACACAACGAGCTGAGGAACATCGGTGATGTTGGCTTCGTCGCAACGGCGGCGGAACTCTGCATATGAATCGATGACAGTTGGGATACCCTTGGCAGGGTCGAATCGAGCCACTTGAGCAATGTACTTGCCTACAACATTGAGTCAGTCATGTTACCATCAGATTTGAGAGGTGGTCTCACGGTTGGGCCAATCGAGTTCAGTCATTCGCTGGTTTCGACACTGTTGGTTGTAGATGTGGGCATAATAGCCGGTATCCCACTTGTTCATGTGCTTGTTGAGGCCATCAATCCAGTCGGTGGTAGCCGGGAGGTAAACGACCTTCTCCTTGGGAACGGTGTGAGGGACAAACTTGGGGATAGGGTGACTGATGAACATATCGGACTCTTTGATGTTGCTCCAGAGGTAGTTCCAGATATCATTCTGGGGAGAGCCCTCAATAGCAACAAGGTCGCTTCGGATCTGGATGTGAGATCGGTACAGAACTGGGCGGTCGGGTGTGAGTCTCTTGATCAGAGGAACGAGACCGGGCATCTGAGGGTCATCGATCTTTATGCACAGTTAGCCAGTGTATTTTAAAGAGTACAGAAGGGAGCTTACAAAGATGATGTCGGCACCACCCTCCTCTGGGGGACGGAGAGGGCCACCCTCAGAGAGCCAGTATCGCTTGGCATTGTCCTCAATCCAGTCGGAAATAGCAGCCTTCTCAGGGTCTGAGATGCGCTGATCAGGGTGGCTGACACCCTGGAGAATGTTGTGCTGGTTCTTGGTGATTCGGAAAACACCAGGTCGTGGCTTGGGGACTAAAGTTAAGTCAGTATAAATTGATGTCTAGTTGATTTCGAGTGTCTGTACTCACCATACCAAGTCACGTCAACGCCCAAAAGACGGCTAAGGCGGACGAGAGCGTGTCGCATGAGGGCAACACCTCCTCCCTGGGGAGTGGCACTGAAAAACGCAATCTTGGTCTTCTTCTCACGAAGCTTGTTGGCATAGAACTGCATGGCACCCCATGTGGCACTAGAGCAGGTGTCTTTGTGGTTCTGGAGGTTGGTGAGATGGACACGGAATCCAGCGTCTGTCTGAACGATGCCGCGGTAACCGACTTGCAGGTGAGGAACGAGGGAAGGGCCAAAGTTGCTTGGTTGGGTGTTGTCAGTAGTGACCTTGGTAGGCATTAGATCCTTGAACTCACAGAATACACTTGCGGGCCATGGAATCAGCTTGCTCATCGACGCGCTTGACATCCCAGAAGTTCTTCTCCTTGGCCTCATGGTCAGGTCGGAGCACAACAGGAACAATATCGAGATCAAGCCAAAGACGCGAACACAGAGTAGGGCTCATGTATTTGAGCGTGACAGGGAGACCAGCTCCAATGAACTTGACAAAGTTCTCGTGCTCATAAGTCTCAACCTCATTGATGATGTGATCAGCAATGAGATCCTGATTCTCTCGCATTTCCTCGTCGAGGGAGATGTGCTTGATAGAAAAGTCATTGAGATAGACGGTGTCGTGGATAGCAAGTGCTATAACGGCGGTATGGTCGTCGGCGAAGACGGCAGAGATACCAAGGTACAAGGTCTACAATTGAGCTGTGTTAGTTGCTTGATGCTAAAGATGAGATCGACAATGGGTCTCCATAATGCAGGGGTCTCAACAGCTCCAGCTGTCATGACGCAAGTTGTCATGAGGGATACATGACACGATAAAAAAAACAGCAGGCGAATGTGATGAACTCACCTGAAGAGGAGCATTGACGTGGCCATCCTTCTCGACGAGAAGACTCATCTGCCTCTTGCGGTGCGACGTAGCGCCCGTGGAGAACTTGCGGGTTGGCTTGTTGGAACCCATGATGGCAGCAAATGGAGGAATTGGCGGGGTATTGAGTATGAAGGCGGGGTAGCAAATTGGTGATAAATGTAAAAGAACAAGCTCTCTCTGTGTCGTGAAGAGAGAGGAAACTCAAGACAAAGCACTACAGATGGATGTAAAAGAAGTAAGGAGAATGGACAAGACTGCGGCTGGGCGGCAAGATATAGTCTTGGAGAGCCTCCTTGATCAGGTCAGACAGACAGAAAGGCGGTCGTGAGTAGGAGGTCGGGATCGAAAGAGTAGTGGAGCTATTGTAACAGCTTGGACGCAGACACCCCGGGTGAGATGTGTGGCTATGAGCGAGAATGAGGGATCGGTCGGGGGCCTGAGAGATTCGTGTTGGCAGTGGCCGAGCAGGGAAGGCAGTTAGTCTGCACAAATGGAAGGCCAGGCCAAAGTCGAGGTACCTGGACAATGACAAAGACCCAAGGCTCGCAGGTATCCTGGATGGCCCGTCAGCGCGGGTCTCTGCAGGACGTGGAGGGGGACGAGGGTGGTGATGTCGTGTGAGACAAGGAAGCCAGCTAGGGGCGGGGAAGGGTTCAGGGACTGGGCGTGGGGTGAAGAGCCAGTTGCAGTTGAGGAAACAAGGTGAGAAGCCTGAGCAGGTGATGATGCTTCAAGGTGAGGAGACGAGTGGCGTCAGGGAAGACGGAGAGAGGCTTGGACTGCTTCAGCGATATCACGTTGACTCGTGTTTGGATGAGGAGGAGAGAAAAAACGAGATTGGAGGAGGCCTCGGTCAGTGAGTTGATGGATGGATGGAAGAAAGAACATGAGCGGGCGTAGGAAACTGCAGGTGGCACCTACTGCTTCTGCGATGGCCCGTTTGTGGTCACTTGACGATGCCCGGGCTTCTCGTAATATCTTATCTCCAAAGAGTTCAACTGAAGGCGACGTTTCTCGTTACCAACTTTAACACGAATTAAAATAAATTATCAAAGCCGAAGAGCCCGGGATCACGGTAAAGGGGGGTCAGGAGAACTCAAATGGACGACTAAGTGAGGCAATGAGGACGTGGTCTGATATGCGTTATGAGATCACCGGATTGGCTGAATGGGATCGTGGAACTGGGATTTTGGTATTGAAGACGATGAAAAAGAAAATTCAAAGTCGGTATGAAGCACGACTTTTTTGGCGATACAAATTGAAAGATTAATCTTAACGCCAACGGGCTTGATGCAGGTACGGCGTCACATTCATGAAGGTAGGTAGCATGTGCTGATGGAAAAGTTAGAAATGAAGGGGACAAAGTGAGGAGAAGAAGCAAAAGCGGGAAGATGTGATACGATGAGTGACATTCTGGGCACGCTTACAACTTCAATCAGTTCAATGGAACTAGAACGAGGAACACTTCAACACTGTAAGGTTTAGGACGGGAACCAGTCAAAAGTATCTTCCGCCACAGCATCACTCATTCTTATTACTGTCCATTGAGTTGCTGTTGTGTAATGAGCTCCAAAGCCAAATACTGAATCTAACCAATTACTACCTAGGAAAACAACAAAGCAGTCCCTTGCTTGTGCACTCGGCCGGCATCGGATCAGCTCTTGCTTCATTCGGCAATCTAGGGTAAGTTTATTGGTCTGTTCTTCAGCTGTCAATCGCCAAAGTTGTCACCTAGAAATACACTACTGTACGTGTTGACGGCCCCTAATCTGAAGTAGCGTTGCCGAACCCCGCGTTGTCGGCTGAGCCCATGCCAATTGCGTGAGCTAGGTGGATTCAACAAAATCAAGAAGAATTTACAGCAAGACGAAGGTATCTTAGGCTCTTAGAAAAGCACATCCAAGCATATCATAAGTTCTCTCTTTGAATCTAAGGCTCTCACACTCCTACAGAGCCATTAATTTCCTGAAAGTTGAAAGTTCAATAGATTTCAGGCCTAGAGTTATCTTAGGTACCTACCTAAGGTAGGTAGGCATCGTCCCACAAGGCAGCCCGCGTCCGGGGATGTGTTCCACAGAAGGTGCGGGCGGAAACAAGCCCCCGACCCACTGGTGAATCCCCCACTGCTGGCCAGATTTCAGGGCCCGGGGAAGCTATCCAAGCCATCCTGCAATCCCATCCCACTTGGCTCAAAGGATGGATGGATGGATCCTCAACCATCTCGATGGGATTTTGAGGCGATTATGCAAGGAACTTGTCGTGTCCCTTGCTATCGCTATCGCTATCTACTGTTATCTTCAGCCTGAATATTTTATCTAAGTCAGGTCCCCGGTCCGTGGGTGCTTGTTTGCCTGCTCGAACTTGGTGTGGCTCTAGGTTGATCAAGGGTCTCTCGCCAGTTAATCTTGTGCAAGATCTAAATCAAGACGGTTTACAAACGATTCAACCCACGTTTCTCAACTCATGCTGCAGGGTCTTCGACTCACAATTCAGCCTCAACATCCCCCGATACGACTCCCACTACAAATCTGAGACCGAGCACTGGCTTGCTTCAAGAGCGACACATGAAAAAGCGACCTCGCCGGATACGCACAACATTTCGTACGACGTTTGTACAGATCGTGGCTTTCTCATTTGTTCACCGTCTCGAGATTCGGTCAGCTGGCCTCCCAATCGTATGATGGCTACCAGGCATCCTAAGCTTATGGCTCAGCTCTTACCGAGATATCATTTATTCAATGCATCAAAGCTTTATCACTTCATGATAGTTACTTTTACTATCGAGTCTTGAAATCCTTGACCGCTGACCGGCGGTGAGCTTGTTGGGTTGCGGAGTTGCCAATCATCCCACTACCGGCATTACGCATGTGCCTCAGCAACATGTTCATTGGATCTACTTTTGTTCTGGATGTGTCGGACAAGGTCCCCCAACAGATCCAAGACGCGGACGGATGAGCTTCCGGACGCCGTGCAGCGATTTCATGTGCTTCAGTCCTCGAGTTTCACGTAAAAGTCTACAGATGCTTGAGCGGTGGACCTCACGATCCAAGTACTGCATGTACCTATACCAGCAAGATCATTGCGCCTCTTGCTCGGAGAGCGTGGTTGCGCATAATGCCATGTCCTCATGCTTCATGGTCATCATGGATAATGCTGGCTTGTGATTAAAGTCCTCGACAAAATTTATCCATGCCATGAGCACAGGCGGCTCAGAATCATCGTGCGGTTGACTTGGATAGCCTTGTGGTCATTTCAACACCATTACAACACGCCCAGCCATTACAAAGTTACGATGCCACATTCCAATGATTTCATGCACGTCAATGCATCAAATTCGCCTTTGATGCGCTGACTTTTGCATATGGAAGTTGAGCGGTATTCACGGTGTTGTTATGTGAGATAATGGGGGAAAAGTCGAAATTCGGCCCAGGCACATTGATTTTGATCAATTGGCCAGTCAGAATGCCTTCCACCTGCTACCAACGGTCAATTGCGAGTCCGTTTCCGATGCGACCCGTTCCTTATCAATCTGGCGATGATCAAACTATCTCCACGCAGATAAGATCTGCCTCTGACCGTTGATCACAGGAAAGGGTTAGCAGCAACCGGATGACCGGGGTCAGCAATTTGACTGGCCGCGCGGCTGGAGACGTGTTAGCGACAAATTTCGGTCGGCTCTGCTGATGTGAGGCATTCTGACATCGAGGGCATGTAAGACTCATTTCACAGGAAACAATCATCAATGTCTTAACGGATCAAAATGGTTCCAAAAGCTTCCTTTGGTGTTTTAGGCGTCTTCGCGCTTGCCCTGAACGTAGCGAGCGGCCATGACAAGAACGAGCGAATTCGGCCGGGCCACGAACATGCCAAAGAGAGAGCGCATATGGTGTTTAATGCGATTCATTCTGCGGGTCGAGAATGGGGCTCTGCATTGTATCATAATGGCTTCGGGTTCTTTCCAGCTACTGTGCCCAAAGGGACCATGTTTTATCATGGTACTCAACAAAATGTAACACCACCTGGTCCAGAGTGGTTGGCTTTTGACATCGAACACGCCGAGTTCTTTGCGCGATCTTTCAAGTACGGTCCTGCCAAAGGACAAGCGAAGCCTCCCCTCGAGGAAAAGAAGCCCAGTGAAGAGGAGGGTCATCTCGGACAGGAAGAGTTCCGCGAGGAATTGCGAAGGCGCAACGAGCGCAGCGCGACCAACCATAACGACGATATAAAAACCGGGGTTATCGACCATAAAGACGACAACGATACTGTGAATTGGCGTGGCTATTTCCATACGTATCAGACGAATCGTGAACTTCACGTTTTGCTGATTGATGGTATGAGCGCTGGCAAGACCAATATGGGCACACTGGATTCACAAGATGTGCTCCTCCGCGAGAACAAGACCGGTCGCGGAATGGACGAGTGGAACCGAGCCCTTGATTTATGCAAACTGGCATCCGAATGGGGTTACGATGGTTTTGTCCGGATCGAGATTGGTATTGAGGTTATTAAATGCGATTTTGGTAACGGCTTGGATCTGGTCAGTATGGTACGTACAGAAATGCCCGACCTCACCATGGGGAAGTTCGGCCTTGAAATATTTCAGTTTATAAGGGCGGTTGGAGAGCGATACGATGGCGTCGGGGCCGATCGACTACGGATAGATTTCTCTTCAATGGTGTCCGGGCTCTTCTTCCCCATCAATATTTCCAGCACTATCGCGGAACGTCCAGATCTCAAACGACTCGGTGCGGCAACACTAGAGGAGCTCAAAGACATCAAGGCATATTTGAAGGATGTATCGCATCGGCCTCGGAGCTTCGTTGTTAACTGGCAAGGCGTGGTTGACCTCATCGTCACTCGCTATAGCAAGAGACTGACACTCATGGCGTTCGAGTCGCTGCCATCGCATTATTTCGTCGATGAGGTTGAGGCTGCCACATTGACTTGGTACAACGCACCACCATTGCCCAATGATATTTCAATGTCAGAGCAAGAGGAGACGAACAGAACCGCGGATGCTGTTGAGCAATGCAGAATCCACTACCTCCGACCAGCCCTGATGGCCAAGAAACAATGGACCGTCGAAGACGAATTGATATACACATCCCTCGATGCAGTCATGGGCACGATCTGCCACGCCTTGTTCTCAGTTCGCAGTCGCTTGCTCGAAGCATCGGGCTCAAAATTGGACGATTATAAGATCAAAGGCGACAGAGAAAACGGCCCTGGATTCGAAAGGGCGATCAATGGTAGTCGCACTGCGATTCAAGGTCTCATAGACGATCTCGGATGGTCAATCTGGAAGAAGCCACAGCTCTGCCCACCGGACGAGGTGAACACAATTGCAATGTGGCCGTTTGGAACCGAAGAGGACCACTGGCACCCCGGGTGTCGCTCAATTGAGACAGTCCAGAGTCCTTCTGATAGTTATTGGGGGGTACACGTGCCTCACAACAAGGCATAGTCTTGATTCAACTGCGATATGGCCGAAGGAGTGATGTCAATTCGCTTAGATTTGGCGAGGCTGGCGACATGTACGTCTACTGCGGCGTACCCTGACCTGAAGCATGAGCAGGAAGGAAAACATCTGCCGGTTGTTGTTGAATTGACAGGTCAGCGAGCTTAGACAATGATCAGCGAATTCAGAAGCTGAGTCGCATTAAAGGCAATGATATTCAAGACTAATGCAAGAAGTCAATATTAAGAATTGACCAAAAATGGTGAGCTTGATCATATCATACGACCAGGTCAGGATTCGAACCTACTAAGATGTTAGTGACTTGGCGTGAAGCAGCGTCGTCTGAATAGACCTGGTCTGGAATTCTTAGAGAGTCCTTGGGATCAAGAAGCGAAATCTAGCCTCTGAGCCATTAGGTCTCCCAGCGACCGTGAAATCCTATAGGGAAAAGAAGCATGAGTCCTAGCTGTCATGATGGTAAGCTGTAGTGGGTATCATGATGAGGGATCGATTGGCACGCGACCCATTGGCCAACGAGAGACGAGCAATTGTCAAGCAGGGCGGAATAGTTCCATGTTGCTTGTTCAACTTTCAGCTTTCATGCAATAATGACCAGATGTTACATCAGAGTCCTTGACGCGGGATGAAAAGACAGGCTTGGAATGCTTTACGAGTCACAAGGGAGACAAATTGAGGAACCTCCACGTCCTGTTTTGTGACGATTCAGCTGTCAAAGCACACAACTGGCAGTATTCCCGGGCGATTATCAATCTTGCAGTCATGATTCGTGCGGTGGTATTCCGCCCCCTGCGAATGCGACTCTTGAATTGACGATAAAGTCAGCTGTTTTATCGATTCCAGATGAATTGGAGTCAAGACCCGTTATAGCCGTTCCGATCCATCTTCGAGAACCCGGGGTGATCCGAAGCTTATTTATGGTGTCAGCCCACTCTGTGTCACGGTTATAGCTGTCCCAGGCTCGTGGCATCGAAAATTTAAGGTCAAAAGTTAGCATTTCCGCTTCTCCGTGAAATGTAAACGTTTTGGCTGAGCAATTGAGGCCTTATTGAGAGAAACAACTGACCTGTCTGATCAATTGACTACTAAGCAGATCAAATGCAGCTCTAGAAAGAATGACAAAGAGGAATTGAGTCGCATTTTCTCTACCCTGTCTCTCTATCAACTTACACGCAAGATGGCGGGGCGTTACTACGCATTAGCATGAAGGAACACCGAGCCTGGGGACATATTTGGGCCCTGCGTTTCCATCTGCTTGGATCCGACGAAACAGATTGACAAAAAGAGTAACTGGCACTGAAGCGTGGGATCCAAAAAAAGAGCCCTGACGCCAATCCTGTCCAGGCCGCGGAGATGCTCTAACCAAAACCATCAGACCACTATCAAGATCGGTCCGTGATCCAGGAACCCACACGGTGAGCGGCGCTCTATCCGGGACCATGAATTATTGTTTCTCGCATGGCATGATGCTTGGACTTGAGAATCATGAAGAGCGTAATGCTCTTTCTCCGCGCCATAAGTGGTTCTCCGGGGTAGTATATAAGGAGCTCACATGTTGGCCAGTTTGAAGTTGTCATTCTCGGCATCATCTAGTATATCAACACCACAAGCGACAACTTCACTACCTCCTCATATCTCTTCAAGACCAGACAAACAAAACACAATGGCTCTTACAGCAGCACAAGTCGCAATTGTGAAGTCAACTGCTCCCATCCTAAAGGAGCATGGCAAGACTATCACCACCACATTCTACCGCAACATGCTCGGCGCCCATCCTGAGCTCAAGAACTACTTCTCTCTGCGCAACCAGCAGACCGGAGCTCAACAAGCTGCTCTCGCCAACTCTGTCCTTGCCTATGCCACACATATCGACGATCTCGGCAAGCTTTCCCACGCCGTTGAGCGCATCGCCCACAAGCACGTCTCTCTCTATATCAAGCCGGAGCACTACCCCATCGTTGGCACACATCTCGTCGGTGCCTTTGGCGAGGTTCTCGGTTCTGCTTTGACCAATGAGATAAAGGATGCTTGGATTGCTGCTTATGGCCAGCTGGCTGATATCTTTATCCAGCGCGAGGGTCAGATGTACGAGGGTACTGGTGACTGGACCTCGTGGCGCAAGTTCAAGATTGCCAAGAAGGAGGCTGAGAACGACTCTGTCACTAGCTTCTACCTTGAGCCTGTTGATGGCAAGCCTCTGCCCAAGTTCCTCCCCGGACAGTATGTCAGCGTGCAGATTCCCATCCCTGAGCTTGATGGCCTCCTTCAAAGTCGTCAGTTCAGTCTGAGCGAGGCACCCGGTGCCAACCACTACCGCATCAGCGTCAAGCTCCAGGGCCCCACTGAGGAACCTGCTATTGAGGATCTCGCTGCTGGCAAAATTGCTGGTCTCCTCTCCACCAGACTGCACAACCGATACAACGTTGGTGACGAGGTTGAAGTGAGCTGCCCTGCCGGAGAGTTCTTCCTCAACCCCGCCGACGCCTCTGCCGCCAAGAAGCCTCTTGTTCTCCTCTCCGCCGGTGTTGGCGCCACTCCTCTCGTCTCCATCCTCGACTCAGTCCTTCAGTCCGAAACCGCCTCGCGACCCATCACCTGGATCCACGGCGCTCGCTACTCTGGCTCTACCTGCTTCGTGCCCCATGTTCTGGACGTCGCTAAGAAGCACGAGAACATCAACGCCAAGGTTTTCCTTGAGGAGGTCAAGGAGGGCGACCAGTACGACTTCAAGGGCGAGATCGACCTTCCTAAGCTCCAGAAGGACCAGCTCCTTCAGCTCGAGAACGCCGATGCTGAGTACTACATCTGCGGTCCTGAGGAGTGGATGGTCAAGGTCAGGGCGTTCCTTGAGGAGAACGGTGTTCCCCGAGAGCGCCAACACCTCGAGCTTTTCAAGACTGGCGATGTTTAAAAGTGATGCCTAAACATGATGGATTTCCTTGTATTTTAATGAATTGCGAATGGGTTTTTGTCTGGCATATCGAGGGCGTTGAGGATCTACTGTCAAGGTAGCTTTGCAGAGGTGTGTTTTGTTTGCTCAGATTAAAGAAAGACTGCATATACTAGATACCAGATAAACAAAGAATTGTTTTACTAAATCTTGGTTTCTTCTCTGAGAATGTGTCTTGGTAAATAGCCGACCTGTGCCTGTGTATGTAGCACAGTAGACATAAAACATGATAGCAACCGTGAGACGTCTGACGAGGGACCACGAGTAAAAGTAACGAGAGACAGTCGCAATAACGAAAGACTCGAGTTACGACTGGACGCCACGATCCAATGTCTCGCCTGTCCATAGACGACGTTGTATGCAGTCATCTTAAAGGACGAGATGCTACAATGGGAAAAAGTAAATATTGACCCCCTTGTCTGTGGGGATGAGATCGGATATTAACCGATCGAGATAGAGTTGGAGGTTATTACGTTATGGTTCGGGGTGGAGAATATGGGGATGTGAGGTGAGTTGTGGTGATATATGGTGTGGTTGTTATGCAGGATGAGGTTGGAAATGGTAGGGTAGCATACAATACTCTCGATATGGAGAGCTTGCCCAAGCTCATCTGAACTCACCGTTTCCATAATTGACTCAACTGCAGCTCGCCGAATTTCCTCCAATGAAGGATACTGTCGAGCCGATATATCAGTCAAGCCTCTTTCTCAAATCTGCGGTGAAGGAAAAAGAAGCACCCAAACGAGGCTCTCTGTAAGGACAGGGCTAGTAGAAAGACGTGCCTCGTGTTGCACAGCATGCTCGAGGACACAAGGCGTGCTGCTGTGATACATTGGAGAAGAGTGACCAGACGCCACCGCTTGTTGTGAGTGATAGTCCAAGAGAGGTGAGAATGTAGGGACTAAATGTCTGATATAATGTTTTGTTCGTATCGAGCATCTATCTCGCTCTCATTGATACCTCGAGATTGTAGTTTGAAACATAGATATCAGAACTCCAACCCCGATAACTTAACTCATCGACGCCGGACCATTGGATCGGATCCCCCCTGACAAGAGAGGTTTCACGACGAGGATACCGACAGCATCGGAACCGCCTCACTGGCAAGATACAGGATCCTCGATGCAGCACGACACGCTGCTTAGGCGAGTCCATGCATGAGGCTTCTCTCTCCTCCCAGATCAAATCCGCAGAGCGGTTACTGTGCCACCGAAAGATACAGCTTCTTTTCTCCCTCTTCTTTCTTTCCTTCTGCCCTCGCGCCCTCCCATTCTTATTCTTCTCCTTCTTGGCCAAAACTAGATGTTATGGCAGAAACAGCTATTCGAAAGGCTTGTGATCGCTGTCACGCGCAGAAACTCAGCTGCAAACGGTATAACGACGAGGCGTGCGAGCGGTGCGTGAGACTCAAGACGGAGTGCAAGTCGAGTCCTTCGTTGAGGTATAGGAAGAACCAGCAGCAGCAGCAGCAGCAGCATCTGGTGGAGAGTCAGCAACTTGTCGATAATAACGAGACTTCTTCTCGGCAACAACTTACAGCTCCGAGTGGACGCCGCTCGCCGAAACGACGACGGACCGACAGCCAAGGGGATCCGAGTCTTGTCTCACCCGACACGGGTACGTGCCCTCTGCTATTCCTCTTCGTTATGCCCTGTCTTGGATGCAGCCGACTCACTGCCGAGTCAAGCAGAAGCAACAGTGTCAATAATACCCCATACAGACACAGACAGCCTCAGCCTGACGTCTAAGAGTCATCTCCCCGTCCCCGTCCCCGTCCCCGTCCCCGTCTCACCCGATCCCGTCGTCGACAACCCGGACTTTGCCTTCACATTTGATCAGCAGCTGGCCTTTTTCACAGACCCTCAGTATTTATCTCATCCCGAGTTCCCAGTCAACCAGCAGCGTCCTGTGTTCTGGGAACCCACGGGCCTCTACCAACAGCAGCAACAGCACCAACACTCTTATCATCAGCCTCCGGGTGAAGTTGCACCAGAGCGTGACGCCCTTCACCAGCATCACGTCGTGCCCCTGAGCTGTGCACCTGAGCACAGCAGCAGCACCTCTGACAAGCGCGCCTCGCGCCCACAGACAAAGCAGAGGAACCGGCCTAGACCTAGACAGATCACCCTCCGACACGACGCTGACTTGTCGCCGCTGCAGCAGCACGAAGCTCCCTTGATTCACTGGATGGCGCAGTTGTCTGACATAAACGCCCGGCTGCTGGACCTGGCGTCCGCTCTGCCTTCTACCCAGGATGGACCTTTGGTAGGACGTCCTGTTGATGAGAGGTTCAGAAGTCAGGGGTTTCCCATTGAGGATATGTTCAAGCTGACTCGTCGAGTCGCTGATATCCTTGAGAAACCGCCTGCTGGTAACGATGGGAACATGATGCATCACTCCACCATCGATGGAAGTGATCCTGGCAACGCCATGTTCATCTTGTCAACATACGTACGTCTCCTGGACATGTATCAACGAGTCTTCAGCCTCGTACACACCGAGCTAGTATCTCAGACTCAGACAGACACAGGCACAACCTTCAGCTTCTGGAAACTGCCCGCCGTGACGGTCGGTTCCTTCGCTGTAGAGTCGTCTCCGTTTCTGCAGATGTCTCTTACGATCCAGCTAGCAGAGGAGTTCTTGTCTCGTCTGAGAGGCTCGACGGCTCGGTGGTCAGGGGGGGGAAGTGCAGCGTCTATGTTTGCGGGAGTTGTGGATGTGTCTTTTCAGGCGTTTCGGGATCGAGAGGAAGCTTTGGCGAAGCATCTGGTTGAGTTGCGGAGTGAGATAGAGCCTTTGATAGATTCATAGGGGGCAGTGTGTGTTGTCTCTTGATGAGATTGATGGACAGTGAGTGAGTGATTGATGGGGTGATGGATGCATTGTCGGTATAGGGGCTTCAACTGTCATGTTTCAAGATGGAGGAGGCCTCAAGAAGAATTCGCTAATGCATACCACCTACGTTTCTTTCTCTACTCGAGCAATTCTCACATCACGACAAGTCGAGGCCAGCCAGGGGCATCGCATCGGGAGGCTGGCAGCGATACCCAGCCTCAGCTCAACAGTTTCAGGGGCAATAGCTCAACTCAGAGACTTGACAAGCACAAGCACATACGGATACATTCATCCACAATTCCTCAATCCTTCGTTTGTCCCTTTTCCCATCGGAAATCCGCAATTCCGTCTAACAATGCAGTCCATCAGAGGGCAGACTGGCAATCTCTGCATTTTCAACCTTTGAAGCCCAATTCATGCCCAACATACCCAGCGATCTGGAACCATTGCAAATCATCTGCCGCTCATTCTCCCAGAGAGGAATATGATCCTCAGGGACCACCAGGTACTCCGTAGTCTAGATCCGACACTAGTAACTATTCCCGGCGTCCTCGGCTCCGAAGTGTTTGATTGGCAATGTTGAGAAGAAAAAAAGAGAAAAGAGAAAACAACGTCTATACTTGACTTGACGCCTCGCAAATGACCGAAGTTCGCAATTGTAACCCTCCCCACGTCTAGACGCTATTCACGGACGCTGGCTACCGTACCCATCCATAGCCTAAGACTCGATACCACACGCCAGTGCCGGCATCTAGACACAGACACGCCCGCTAGGGGAAGATCATTAATGCATCCGACACAAGGCCACCAAGGTCCTCAGTGGTATCTGATTGGAACCAGAGGCTCAAACCCCTAGGAGACAGCCGTTTGATGAGTGGATGTGCCGACACTACGCCCAGTAGCACCGCCAGTTTTGCCCGTTTGAGTGGCCCCTGTAAACTCAAAATAGGGCCAGGCCAGGTCAGGTCAGGGTGTGTGTCTGTCTGTCTGTCTGTGCTGTGGTGTACTGTAGTCACTGTGGTGTGCCTTGGTTTAGAGTTCGCCCGTGTCTTGGAATTAATGGCGTCGAGTCGAGTCCATACAACCGTCATGAAACGGGCTTTTCCTGCGGGCGACCGATAATGAATTAACTCGCTATGACAATGTGTGCATATAACAGTAGGCAGGCCGCAGTTGGCCAGCAACAATGTCTATGTCGTAACGACCCTTGGATGGCCTGCACGATATGCGACAGGGGTTCAGTACGAGCCGCCTTGATTCTCCCCTCAAAAGAGATGTGTAATTTATCAACCTTGACTTACCTCACCTCACGTCAACAACGCTTTGACTTCACCATGCAATTGGTTCACCTCATTGCCGTTCTACATATTGTACGTACGTACTGTACCGAGTGTACCCCCAAGGCGATACAGATCCTCCACAGTAAAAAGCAAGCCTCCTCGGAACCTGTGGCCCGAGATGCACTTATCAAGCGGGCAATCATGCACGTAAGGAGTATAACTTAACTTAAAACCGTCCTCCCGCAGGAAGAATGCTTCCTATCGCATTTGACAAGTGACAACAGCGGTGGTTGAATCCTTCATCTACCTGCCGGCCTACATATACATGCATCTTCACCTGAGCAACATCAAAGACACCCCACAGTCGTCATCACGGGATCTTTGTCCGCTGCAGCTCTGTTACATTTGCTCAGGCAGGACAGGACAAGGGGTTTATGCGCTTAAGCAATGAAGATTTTCGCTTCTGACGGGTTCGCGGAACACTCAAGACCCCGATGCCGATTTTTTTTGGTTGCATTTTATTTCCCGCTGCTGAGCATCCATTCTCATAAAACCCACCAAGATAAGATAATAGCCTCACGGCAATAGAAGGATTGAAATTAAGCTTTCACCCAACGCCTTGGTTGACCCCGATTCCAGTCCCACAGAGGCGATTACCTCGGGACTTAGCAGTGGATATTTAATGAAGATCTTGATGCCCAAAACCATCCCTACTCAGTACAGAACAGTATCCCGAACCCAAGACCCCAAATCCGATTCAGGACCCTGAAAAGGCATGTGCAGTGATGAGATCTCAATCCCTTGGCGTCTGCTGTACTGTGCGCCCCTCCTGAGCATAGGCCTCCCTTGCCACCATCGAGCACGTTTTCTTGTCTCACAGTGACAAGAATTTGGCTTTCTTAGCAGGTTGGTTGATGGATGGTATCCAGAACCACGGATATTCCGTTCTGCATCATCTCGCCAATTTCCAGCACAACGGTTCCGTTCCGTTGGGCCTTGTGTGAGACAAGGATTTTGTGGTGACTGGGCTGCTGGATGGTCTAGACGCAGACGATCATGTAGGTACTGAGACCTTCCGATCATCAACCACGATAGGCCAACTGGCTGTGGCTCTTTACAACGTAGTATTGCTTTTTTCTCTCCCTTGGCCGAGATACAGACTTGGGCATCTGATCTGATGTCAATTTGCCGAAGGCCATAATCGGCAGTCACTGGAATTGTTGCTGGGAGTTGGGAATGAAGGCCCTGGAACAGTTTTACTAGTTCGACCCTCTCCCTATTCGTATCTCTCTGCCGATGTGCAGTAACAGTTGCCGACGTTACATATCAAATGTCGCTTCCTTGGCGTACATAGTACGCTGTGGTCATCCTAGGAGAGCCATGATTATCTGGTACTTTGGATGTTTTAACACATGGATGCTCACGCCAGAATCCTTATGACAATTGCGGCGCAAGATCTGCTCACCTCGATGATATGTTTAGGTCGATCATAGGGCGGGCGTAAATCGTATAGCCGATTGTCTCATCAAAGCAAGTCATAACATGCTCTATTCCTTGTTCCGTAACCAAGCGGAGTCGCTTGATCAAACAGCCCCCAGCGATGATGCGTCCATGTAGGGTATTTTTGTGCTCCCGATTCTCGCAAACTCGTTTCTAAACATACCTGGCCCCGAATACGATGATCAAATACCGATGCAAGACAAACCCTTCAATAAACAATCGGATGATGCCTAATATCATCACCACCCGGGCCGGTCCAGTCTAGTCAGTCGGAACTGTCATCGGAGCTGTCCTCCCTCCCGTAAAGCAACCATCATGAAAGCACTTCTGCAACATCCGCAGCTAGTAAAACCGGTCAGTTAATTAGCGGACTGTAGTACCTGAGTTACAGGATTAATTTTGTCGTTCCGTCAGGCGGGGAAATTCCGCCAGGTCCTCCTTGCTAATTACGTGCCAAATCTGGGGTTGACAGCTCGTGCCTTGCATCGCGTGTCTCAACGTCAGCGCTTGAAGCGGCATAACGGTTTTTTTTCGCGACGAGAAAATTTTATATAGCTTGACATGTCGAAGCTTTGATTGTGGAAGGGCCTCCAAGTTCGAGGCCGTAAAGACTGCATTGTCTCCATATGCACAATGCATGCGTTGTTGACATCGTACAGCTGTCAAAGAGCGGTCTGCATCATAAACCTTAGTGTTTGCGCGATGAAGAAATCCACACACCTCTGCTGCACATAGAGGTTCCAATCCAAAGCAAGATTTGCCGTAATGTCTGGTTATTGCATACGCAGAAAGAAGACTCGCAAATTCGAGAGCCCAAAACATTGGGGGGCGGGGCAAACCCGACCAGGCAATCTCCCTTCCGTCAGGATACGACTGAAGTTTTCTCTCTTGTTGTCTCATCCCTCGTAACCAGAGGCTCGGTAACCAGTTAGTTGAGTTGACTCAGGGTGAAAGGTTCCCGCTCTGGCTTTGCCGGCAGAGGCGGACGCGGATTACAGGATCTGCCTGGTGCCGGTGGAATGGAAAACTTCTCTGACGACGACACCAGATCCGCACGATCCTAGTCTGACAGTGGATTTTTACCTTGTCGGTCTGCTCGGGAGCTTTCTCCAGGCTGAAGGATCAGGGTTGGATGTGGCGAGCTTCAAGCAAGGCCTCGTTAAAGAGATAGCTCCGAGAGTTGACCGCAGAGGTCCTCAGTGCAGGTACAGCAGAGTACAGTACAGGCTTTGGCCCTGGGATCACCCAGCCGCGAGGGTTACGCAGTACTGTATTCGTACAGACTACAGAGGTAATTAGCTGCCTTTTCACTCCCCACAAAAGGTGCAGTGCCCGTGAGTATGATCTTCAAGATCGCGTCCTGCAGGCCCATGCCCAGCCCAGCACGAAAGTGTCAGCAAACTCTGTCGAGTTTAAGCTTTGACTTTGGCCTTCTCAACGGTTTGTTTGGGTAACATGTCAGATTGCTAGACTACAGTAGTTCATGTAAGAGCAAGACAAACATGTCCAAGTGTCTGCAAGTTGGCACAGCTGAAAGTGAATACCTTATGGCCTGTCGTCACCCTTGCATCAAACAGCAAGCAATGTTATTCCTTCAGGAGAACAACCGGGCTGGGCAGGCTGGGACTGGGATCGGGGCTGTCGCACCCACCCAGAAGCAGAACATCCCGAGGCCCGAGCCCGCGTCCTGGGAACGCCAAAGAAGAAAGCTGGGACGCCTGTGATTGGACCAACCCATGTAAATGAGGGGCGTTATGGCCTGGCCCAATTGACGATTGCAACAGAGCCCAGGTTCTTTAGCCTAGGGTGAACAGGGTGAACTGAATGAACTTGGCGTCAGAGGCAGGGGAGCTCTCAGATCAAATAGCGAGCCCGTGGTGAGCAAGTTGGCGACGACAGCATCGTTTAGATAAAATTGAACTCGTTTGACCAGGGAGGGGCTTTTCACGGAGCAGAAGACGCACTACGTCGTCTAAGTAGCTGGCGATGTATGCCTGGTTTGGCATGGCTGCGGCCGTGGCTACAGTCTACTGTTGCATGATACGTATGGCGGCTTCACGGGGGGATTTCCCTAGGTCCCGGACGAGAGTGCGTCCAGCCAGTCGGTAAAGGCTAAGAGGACTTGCTCACCTGTGCCCCTTGACGATAATTTGCCTCGAGGTGCTCGAAAATCGGGATTGCAGGGCTGATTGGATAGCGGTGTGGTAGGGACAAAAGACGGCGTCGGATGCGGTGGAGAAGAGTCGGTTGTGGAAATTATTCCAGAAGACGCCTTCAGAAGCAGATGGCTTCGCTAGTGGCAGTTGTTGAAGGCCCATGACGCATCAAGAGTGTTTCTCCTTTGAAACCCTGGCCAAGCGAGTGGAGAGTAAGTGGTCTGTGTAGTGTTGGTGTGTAGAGATTTTCTCACGTTCAAATTGGATTATCGAGGAGGTGTTGAGATGATGCAATGAAATGAAAGATAATAAAGTGAGCGTGAACGTAAACAGAACCACCCCTGCCGAGAGAAGACCAGGATTTGTGTGGTTGTTTAGCCGCAATTGGTGGGAATCGTATGCTTGACAGCGTTGGCCTGCAGCAAGGCCTAGCTCAAACTTGCACAGAGCCATGTCGAAACATATTGACCGGTTCCTCTTTAGGAAAGTAGATAAATCACGTGGTTGTGATGGGGTGGATTGTATCGAGATTGTGCAGTAGCGTGTTGAATGCAAAAGTGAATGAGTGAATGAGTGAATGAATGAATGTCCATGTCCCAAGGGAAAGAGACTGCGAATGCAAACGAGCCCAGGGCGAGCTGTGCTCAGACACGGCTCATAAGGGTCCAGGTCCTGTCATGGTGATCAGTCATTGACTCATTGGTATCTGAGCCCTGCTCATCTTATGGAATCTCTCATCTCATCAAACCCTCCGTAGCGGATACGTTTCGGCTGAGTGACAGGATGTGAGGACCTGAGAGCGCCGCTACCGGCATTGCGCCCACGTGTGCAGTGGAGCAGAGCATCCGTAAAGCGTCAATATATGCGGACTAAAACCAAATCGTATGCACGATGCGATGGATGCTGTCGTGTATGGGGTCTGTGGGTGATTCAACTCAAATCTGGGCTCGGTTCATCTGGCTCTGGGCTGTTACCACGACAAGACAGCCCTGCTTTCGTTTTACAACGAAACGAGGTCATCCTCGGAATGGTGGTGATACCCGGCAGTGAGTGGACATGCGCCACGGTACTTGGGACCATTGCCAGGGGATACGAGGATGGATGGCGTCAATGTCCAAGCGCGTCCATGGATATGAATCCAATCCGACATTACAACAACGTCTAGAACGGAGGTAGACGTTCCAAGTTGAATAGCAACCTTACCTGACTGACTTTTACTGACTGACTTGTCCCGACGGCGGGTCAGACAAGTTATCTCCATTTCTCGCTCATTGCTGTCGCGGTCAGCTGTCATTTATTACAATTATTAAACTCGCCGAATAGAATAGACAGCGAGCCACCTTGTCAAACAGGCCGTGCTTCCCTGTCCTTGCTTGTGTGGTTTGTTGGAGCTGCCTGCCCTGCAGATGCGGGCGATGAATGCATGTCGTCGAGAAATCTTTTCTGTCTGCGTTGATGTGATGCGCATTGACGCGCAGGTTATCGAGACCTTGTCATTGTCGCTTCTGTTATTGATTCCTAGACCAGCATAACCAGCCCCTCAAGACGGCAAGAGGATGCATCTCATTTACATGACTGGCCAAGGCTGTATCGAATTGAGACGAGTCTCCCGAATTGGGTATATCAGTGCAGTGACATGACTAGCAGAACTCGTCAGAAGAAACAATATCGAGTTTCGACCCCTCAAAACGGTGGTGTCGTGTATCCCGTTCTAGGAAGTACAATATGTTGATCACACAAGTGGACTCAACTCATTGAGGGAGGCTTCCACGTGCCCGGCGGGCCGTCCTGCTCGTCTGTCTGGTGATGCTCATAAGTGCCAATCAGATAAACGGTGAGAACAAGAACGGAACAGTCAATAGCCGCTGTGTTGAGCTGTTCTTTGAGGCGGTCATCGTTGCTTAGGTGCCGCTCCTCTCGCAGTGGGGAAGACAGGCAAAGTGCACACTACGTAGTAAGGCGGGAGGGAGGTCCTTCAAGGGTCCTGTTCTCACCGTCAAGATATTTCGAGCAGCAGAGGGCGCGGTCTGGCGGGCAGAAAGAGAGACAGCGCTTGAATGTGGAGCGCCGACTCCATTGATGATGCTAGAGGGCGGCTCCGCCTTGGAAACACTGCTCTAGAAGATGCTGTGCTGTGGCAGAGTATTGCGGTGAGTACCCAATCGATAAGGTAGGTCTGCTTTGCCTTGTGTGAGAACGGATGTATGTAGTATAGCATAGTATCGTATAGTAGTATAGTATCGTGTAGTATGTGCTGTAACCTGATACAATGGATATTGTGGTTACATGCTCATGCTCATGAGGAGATCGCCGGCGGTATTGGTTCTGGGAGATCGAAAGGTGGAGAGGAGAATCCAAGTTTAGAACCGTTTCGGCATGTGCGACTACTACCTGATGAGCGGAAGGCAGGAAGTCCGTATGGATGTAATCAATCCTTCCATTTCTATCCGTAGCACGATATGTCATTGTGAATAGCATCGACCATTGTCTTGCCTGTGCTTCGGCCAACTTTCGGTGACTCATTAGCATACAGTTAGCAGCAAAAAAAGGAAAAAAAAAAAAAAAAGCATTCTCAGGGTCTTTCCCTCCCTTCTTCCATTTTTCCTTCTGTAATTGCTATGATCCTCACTTCGCCGACGCCGAATAGTGAGGGTTCGCATGTTGGTCTGTGTCCTGTTCCCCCGTACTAACATTACAGTAGCAGCCACTGCACTCTGAGTTGCAGCAGCAGGCACCTAGGCCCTAGGGGACTTTTTTCTCCCCTGTTAGATTAAGACACATAGGTACTGTAATCCTAGTAAAAGGGTCATCCTCGATAGTTGCATACGCGCGCGCGCAAATCATTGCATTACCTACCACACCCCTCCCTTTTGCCCCAGCTCACTCCCTCCGCTTCTCAGCTCGCAAACCCCAGACCCCCTTCCCTTGTTTCTTTGAGTTGAACTGAAGTGCCACCGTCAAACTTTTGCAAACACACACCCTCACTCCCCCTTCTCTCCGTGCGTTATGTACATACAGTACGTATGTATGTACGTGCAGAGGCGTGGGTGTGTGCTTTGCTCGCATCGCTCCCTCGCGATGCTGCTCGCTCTGGCTCTGCTATGGCTCCCTCGATGGCAGTGGGCTGTCAACAGGGGTTATGGAAGGGCCTGGGAAGGTCCTTCTGGTGTGTCTGTGACAGTTATAATAAACAACCTTCAGCCCATGAGCCGGCCAGGCCCCGTTCATAGGGGTTTGGAACGACTACTAATTAGCTTCGTACCGCTGTTTGGGATCCATCTTGTCTCGTCTTTAAATACTCTTTACTCCCCTCGAGGACCCTTTTGACGTCGACACTGCAGCAGCGAGTTATCGTAACAATACCGTGGTCATCTCAAGCAGGAACCCTGTCGTCCGCCATTGCTACCCAACAGCATCCATTCATCATCCTTGACTGCTCCTCTATTACCTGCCTGCCATCACTTGGCGATATAGAATTGGTCGAGAATTACGGAGTGCTGTTATATATAAAGACGGGTCTGGCCATCTTCGACTATTGATTCACATTCCTTGGTCAGCGATTTACTAGAATCGGTACTTTTTGGTCGGGTTTTCACAATGTGCAACTACATCTATGTAAGTCACAAAGCATCCATCATACATGTCATGACGACAACGACGACGATGATAATGGACGATGCATATACTAATATTCTTCTCTTATAGAAGGAACTTAGCTGCCAACACCACTACCACTTGGTAGAATCATGGTGTCCCAAGTACATCGAGACCGAACGTCGGTGTCCGCCCACCATCGTGAGCAAGCAGTACTGGTGAGTCAATGCAACATGACATATATCCCGCCATATCCACGATTCTTTACTAATAATTTCCTCCACAGGGGTGATGACATTTGCGGTATGTCTGAGAACATTTTGCCAACTTTTTAAAGTGGTGCAATGCATGAACAGATAACTAATTAATTGTCTAGCCGCTTGCCGCGAACGCCAACAACCCAGCAACCACCCGTGGGCGAAGCTCATCCAGCGTCCCGAGTCACGCATGTCCTACTCTCCTCAGCTTCGTGCGCAATGAAAACGAGCGATCCGCCTCGCAGGTCGAGTCCTAGATATGTCGCCAGCCGACCTGCCTCTTAAACGTCCAATAAGGCGACACTCCTCACCTATTTATCCATCCCCGCATCATATACATACTACGCATGCGTATACGAAACCCGACCTTTCGGATGAGTTAAAACAACAACAGCCAAATTCAAGCTCATTCGTCTCTTTGTCGCCGACGGTGCCGATATATCCCTCCATCGACACGAATAGTCGACATCTGCAGGTTCCGCAAACCAAACGAGGTGCTCTTCCAGGCAATCGACTCAAGTGAGACATGGCACCCCTCCTTGGCCTGGATGAGATCGTGGAGGGACGACGAATCAACGATAAACAGCATCGAGAAAAAACACAGAAAAAAGTTCACTTTACAGCGATATTCGATACCTTGGAAGGCGTTTGAAACCTTTTTTATTATTATCTTTTTTTTTTATTTGGATGGAAAAGAATTCGGCTCTTTGGGTGCAAACCTGTCTTTTGGCCGATGTGGGATGGATTTGATTTCTCTCTCTTCTCTCTTGACTCGCAGGAAAAGAGGCGTTGCAAGCAACATGGATCCAAGCTTTGGTACCTTTTTGGGGAGGATGGCGTTCGATCGACAGCCGACAGCCCGACAACCAGGTCTTGACCACCAACTAAGTTGGCCTAAGCTGGGGGAGAGGAAGCTCGGATGGGGGCCACTGAAGAAAGCGCTCAGACAGCTGCAATGTGCATCGTTTCGCCACCGACCACGGTCAAGGTCACGGTCACCAACACAAAGACCAGGCAAGGGACGAACGTCAAGCCATTCACATTCAATGGTCAGGTCGTCTTCCTCCATGCCATTGCACAGAATGCACTTTCCTTTCACACATCAACAACTCCTCATATCAGCATTGGACGCCAAGCACCAGCCTCGGGCGCTACTCGGATGATTGCCTGCATGAGAGGTCTTATGACCCCAGGTAAAGAGCCTATTATGAAGCAACAACCTTGATGCCTTGGAGAGAACAGACGAGGAGAGAAAACCAACCATATCTGGCACGGGAGGGAGTCTTTTTATTTTTGGCGCGCTTATTTTTTTATTATTACTTGGCCAACCTTGTCTCAATATGGTGCATGCATGGAATATGGGAAACCGGGCATTTATGGGATTCGAAGATATCACTTAGGGAGGTTTAAGGATGGGAACCTTTACACCTTCTTTCTCTATACCTGATGGCATGGGCGTTTCAATTTTTTATTTTACTTGCCGCGAATGGCGGAGGGAATCGACGGGGGACTTGACTTGGCTTGTTCACAAACAACTACCGAACCTACCTATCTTTACAGATCACAGCGGACTACCCAAGATAGTATAGTTGCATATTGTTAGGCGCAGGAAATGAAATACTAGAATTTGCTTGTTAGCCATTTGGTATCGTTGACTCGTTAAAGACTGCCGGCCGATGCCACGCGAATGAAAGATGGGGCCAGAGGATTCCGCCTTTTGAGGATCAGCTATTTCTACTGTACCTAATAAACGGCGTGGAAACTAGAATGCACTAGATGGGGTTGAGATATGTAAAAAGAAAAGAAAATGGGCAGTCCACGCGACGCGGCAAGACTGAAACGGGATAATCCAGAAATTAGACCCTCCCGCTACGGGCCGCTCTCTACGATATGCCGGCCGAACTGGGCTTTGCTTTTGGTGTCAGTCAGTGACATTCTCGTGGCGCGGTTGTCGATACCCGCGCTGACAGGATTGATAGAGCTGACGCGATTTGATAGATGTATTGTGTTGGTGACTGTGACTGTGCTGCGATAGGATATGGGGGTCTTTCGGTGTCTGTGATGGGAAGGACGAGAGTGCAGTTTTTTTGAAGTGAAGGTGGGATGGATCGGAGTCACTGGAGGGCCCGAGAGTGTGCTGGGTCGGACGAGTTAGGATACCTAGTGAATGAGTGAGTGAGTAAGTGGAATTTGTGAAGGCGCCGTTGATATTGTCTCATTTTGCATCTCCCGGGCGAGACCTCCTCTCACATCTGAGAATCTGTGCGTGCAACATCACATCTGGCCAATATATTAAGGGTACAATAGTGCTGCGATAGATGCAGGCCATCACATTGCATCTTGATCACTTCTCTCTTCTCTCTCGCCCTGTCTCATCTCTCTTGAGACGGACTAGACTAGCAAGCATAACCCCACGTTTTCTTTTGCTTTGCTTTGCTCTGCTCTGCTTGGGCTTGATTAAACTTGAGAACAGAACCTTGGCTCCCCTCCCACCATCTTTTTTCCCCCTGGGCCGTCTTCTTCACGCTAGTTTGATCCCCGTTAGCCTTGTGCCATTTGGCGCGCTGGCTCGGTCGGCATTTTGGCGCTACCGCATCGTACCGAGCGGGAGGACTCTGTCTGCTGACTTAAGCGGTATCCTTCCAGCCCCGTCCGCCGTCTCTGCCTGTGGTTCCTTGCTGCTGCTGCTGCTGCTTACGAGACATTTGGATACCGGTTGCCAAGCATCTCCTTGTTACTCATCTTCCAAAGTCATATATTTGATGCGTATCTGCTTATGTTTTCCCTCTCTTGTCTCTCTGTCTCGTAGTTCCCTCGCAGTCGCCACCATGTTCCTGCAGCGATAATTACGCCATTCACCGGTAGTTGTCTCTTTTCTCAATGGGAATAAAATAGGGTTTCCGATCGTAATGGAGGTCATGTTGGTTTTCGCTTCTGCACCAAGCGTCACCAACCGTTGCTATCAGAGTTTAGACTAGCACCTCGCCTAACCTTCACGAGATACTCCAAACGGTGCCTCGGCGAACCAGCCATCATCTTAGCTAGGGCGTGTACATGTCACTTCTTTTTAAGCTTTACAGCAACAACACGCACGCATGTTGAAGTTGAGAGCACGGCTCCCGCATAATCATGATATATATGACGATAAATAGCGTCGCGAAGAGTCAAAGCGTAGCGAGGGACCAAAAACAGAGTTGTGTTGAGGTTTGAAGATGACTCAACGCAAAGCGCGGCTACCTTGCCATTCACCGCTTGCATCCAATAACCTCCACTTACTGACTGCTGTACTGGGTTGTCTGTGTACTCGTCGCCAACATCTACCGATATCTCCTGCAACTGGGCTTTCTGCATGTACGGGCACACGAATCCTTCCGTCGCCGAGAACCCTTGGAATAGCTTCCAACAACCGCACGTGTTGCATTCGATAGCCGCCCCCGATTTTTCATTCTCTTTTCATTCGAGAAGCCTCAACCAATCCGAGCCTTGAGCAACAACCCCCAACTCCGGTTTGCTTGCCACGTCGCTGGGCAAAACATACATCACCACGTACGTACGAGTTGTCAGTCATGAGAATGCCCAAAAATGGATACCAAATTTGATAGATCGCGACGTGGGGTACGGTCGGTGCGTGGGAGATTCGACCTTCTGCTCAGTCACTTCATGGGGGTTGGCTCTTCATCGCGAGTCTTGCAAGATAAGATAAGGCTGAAGCTGAGGTTGGAGAATCGGAGATGCAGTATTCACGGCTCGCGGTTTCGCTCGCTGATAGGGGCAGGTGGTGCTGGTTATCAAGCTTTTTACTCACCTACCTATACCGGATAGCTGGGACAGCACCCATGATAACGAGGGCTGCACTGTAAATCATTGTGCAAATGCAAGCCTTGGCCTTGGCCTTGCCCATCGATCGCCTGACTGACTCGCCCTCCCCAAGGTGGTGGTGCATGGGGGAAAAAAGGTTCGCAACCCCACACTGCCAATCTCATAGTCTTATCAACTTAATCGAGGTTGTCATTTCGAAAAGGCCCTTTCCCTTTTTTTTTTCTGACCTTCATCTCTTGTGCCTCTTATCTTGGCCGGTATAACCAAGGTATAACTATGGGCAAAGTCAAGGATTCTTACACACCTCCTTCAATTGATTCCGACAAAAAGGTCCCTCCCGAAAAGGGTTGCGCGAGATTAACAACGTACAAGTTGGGATGAAACTTGGCGTTGAAAGTGGCCAAACTGAGGAAACTCGATGCATGTCATGCAGCGCCTCTCTTGCACATGCGCGCCGCTGGCTGCTCGTTCTGTTGCAGGATCACAACCGGTCAGTGTGATGGGCTAGGGATATTATTCTCACCGAGCAAGTGGTGAATGCTTCAGACATGGTCTCGCCCTGGCTGAAGAGTATTTACCAGCCGCCGAGGCTTGTGATCCGACCTGAATTCCCGCATTCGGTGGGTGCCATCACGTCAAATTCTACATCCTGAGCAAGGATGGCGGGGTATCGGGAACGGAGAACGGAGATTAAGATTGACACCAATGTCGTGATACGCATCGGGTCAAAAGAAGCGCCAGGGGATTGACTGATTGCTGGTTCTGTTTACCGCTCGGTAACGAAACGATCTCGAATACCATCTTGGCATTCTATCCCCCAAATCATGTTATTGATATCCGTGCCTTGCCTGGGCGATAGAGAGCAACTCAATCTTCCCACGTGCTCTGGACCCCACGGCATCTGATGATACCACCTCTTCAATCTTGGTTCCAGCCCACCGCAGCGTGGGATGGTCTTCCGAGAAAGCCATTACGTTCCGAACAGACGGTATCTGGCTGCCTTGGGAGGATTTCAAGACATGCACACATGCAGATTCTGGTGGTCGCAGTCGCAACCAATTCAACACCATCATACGTTGATGGGTTGGTCTTGACAACACTGCAGGATCGACTGACTGCACGGCAAAGAGCCAATCGCAACTGCTCGCATGCCAAAGGCTCCGAGATTGAGAAGATGGATGCTGCGCCTGTAAGACCCCGAAAGTACCGCCATGAGGCCATCTACCCCACAACAAGGCTCACCGGTATGGAGTATGGAGAGTCCAATGACAGCGCAGTGCCAACATGCATGCAGGATGGCAGGGCCGCTGACACACCTGCTCTATTGGAGTGATGGTGATGCATCATCATCCATCGACAGCACCCGCATCCGACGTACCGAGGCGTAGGTATGTACAGTATGTAGGTAGGTGCTGTAATAGTTGGTCCCTCAATTGTGAGTGAGTAGGTGAGTGGGTGAGCAACGGTCATCTGTAAACGTTGGAGGTAACTTCAAAAGGGATCCGAGGCCCGAGTATCCAGGGATTTTCCTTGTATACCAGAGCCTGAGCCTGAGCCGACATTAAAGTTTAGTAACGGTTATATGTCTTGATGCTTTCTCGTCTGAGAGGCTTTTAATTGGGGGGTGCATGAAGGCAATGACTCTTGTTGATGTCAGCTGGTAAGTGATAATGAAGGCAAAGTTCGTGCCTCAGCAAGATCCGAGCGTGCGTTTTGTGTTTGATCGCAAACTAGTACGTATACTGTTGCAGGAGGTGATACAATAAGTACCTTAGCTACCGAGATGCGTCATTCAATATCGGACGGCAATTATAACTCGCATTTGCAATTGACATGGAGATTTAGATTTAGGTTGACAGCAGCCACCCGAACCGAACAGCCTAAGGTACCGGTATTCCATCCATCTTTCTCCACGCTGACGCTGACGCTGACGCTGACACTGACGCCAGAGTGATCGTAGCCAGGGGACTGAGGCCAAGTGCCGGATAGATGCATTAGCGCTGCGTATGACACATGCAACGGGCCCTGTAGATGCATAGCTTCTCTAGTTTCATACTTCAAACGGCCGTGTCCATCACCTATTTCCTAAATCATCGACTTGCAGCGCTTAATACACCTCACCCTTCAAAATGCTACCCTCAACACCCTTATTCCCTGCCATGCCTGCCCACACCTGCCGACTGGTTAATTCGAGCAAACTCCGACATTCATTCATCCCCAAACGAGAAGCTCGACGTCGTCATGTTGCAGTCACCGAACCGGTCAATTACGGAATTTGTTCCTCCTCGATTCAAAACGCCATTCTCATGGAGCCACTTTCGCCAAAGATAGATGTTACATTATGTATCTTTGTCCGTACTGCGCGGGTGGACGGACAAGTGTCTGAGCTCACACCCTTCCGGGTATTCTACAGTACATTACCGACAAGCATCGATTTTCCCGAGCGAGCGATGTTTGGCATGTCCCACGGAGAATTACCGTACCTATACGACAAACCTCCGTATCTTGGCCAAAGAATGGCGTGCAAAACGTGATCGTGACTCTGCGCGGACGACCGTCCGACCAACATGCAAGCACTGGAGACAGCTCCACGATGGAGACTGATTTACCACCCCCTGGTCCCTATTGTCATGCTATTATGCTTGCCCGCACAAGCCCTTGAGCATGTGACTTGCCATAATGGTGTCGCATTAGCATTGACGCATAGTTGCGTCTATTGGTTAAGTGACTGATTGCTCCGAGCGTCTCTGGCCAGTGATATAGGCGGCTATTCTATTCACTGATCAGCAGTTTAGGAAGTAAATGTCTCGGATTAGAATATCGATCTCGCGACAAACTCAACAAAGACTTGCGCTCAACGAATCAATTCCTCGGCCGCTAGGAAACGGAGATGACCGAGGCAACAAACATCTTTACAACAAACATTACATGGTAAAAAAAAAGAATGGGCCGAGACGCCGGTGTCGGATATATCTTATTGATCTCGATATCAAGCGATATGCACGCTGACCAAGTGTTAGTAACTTCTCCTTCATTACCGATATGCTGAACTGAGCCGGAATTGGTGTATCGTATTCTCGGGGAGTTTCTTCTGACCGAAAGTTGGTTATCGCGAGACAAGTGTCCGCCTTGTTTGCTATCTAGCGGCTGTGCTATTGGTGTGTTGGTTGAGACAACTGTTGGTTCAGGTGGCCCAATCCCAGCTCCAGCGCACCTCAATCTCAGCCCCAGTCTCATTGTCAGCGTTGCATGTGGATCTTGGATGATAAACTCGATATAACGAACTGTTCTACATCGTGTCGATGTCAGGTGACGAGCAAACATCAAGTTTGCTTTTTCCTTTTTCATTGACGTTGAGCTAGGCTCGCCCAGTTGGTTGAGGCTTTCACCGTTGGAGCTATCACATATCACAAAGCCACGATTGAACGCTCTTCAGGGACGATCCCCGTCACGCACGCTAAAGGAAAGCTGCATAAGGCACTCATGCGTTGCGTCAAGCCGCCATGGCTTGAGGAGAAGAGTGAGATCCTGCACAGGGCTAGCTCTATTGACTCGATGTGATATTGACTAAAGCGGCTCAGAGGTGTTCCCGTCAATATCCTATTGGTCATTCGTGTTCGTCAACCCTGTTTCTATCGATCATAACAGACAGAATATCCCGGGTACCCGGATTTGAGGTTGCATTATGTGCGGCTATCACAAATGATTCCGCGCGTGAGATGCGCCTCACGACTCACCGGTAGGTACATCAATCGCGCCGTGAGGTGAAACCCGATGGATCGACGTCAGATCTACTATTGGAATCTCAGATGGTGAGAAGATCACAGTTGCAATGGGAAAATCGCAATCACAGGCGTTGTTCAGGTTTTCCCCCGTGCTAATTTGACGAGGCCAACTGAAACCATACATGTCATTATTCACTTCTATCTTCATCAAGGTGGCTGGCATGTAAGCACAGGTCTCGGTACTTAGTTACTGCTGCTTCTTCTCCGTTTCGGTCAGGACTCGTCCATCTACCAGGCTACCATCAGGCATGAGTCTTTCCGTGGTTCGAACATAGGCCAACAGAAAAGGGTACGCCAAGTCGCAGAGAACCGAGGTACCAACGAAAAACAGGCCAAGAGGATGGAAGACAAACCCGTGAGCCTCGGGCCAATACCACCACAGCAGTATGCAGGTAACGGGCAGGCCCATGACAGTGCCAACAAAGCGGCAGAACCTAGGAGCAAGATATTGTCAGTACAATTCAAGATTGAATGCGATGTTTGTCCTGAGATTGTTTTTTCTGGGGTTGCGGTCACAATACATCGAGTGCATGTGAATCCAACTTCTTCCCAGCCTGTCGATTCTGCTTGCACGGTGTGGCCCAACATTCAGTTCTCATCTGAGACCAATTTGCAGTAATCTTCCAAGTTCCTGGGATCAGAGATGATGAATGTGATAGATGAGATATCAATCCAGAGCGTGGCGTGTATCAAGACACACCCTTTGTATGAACCAACAATTGCATATATGAAAACAAAGACTCACCAGATTGCATAGCTCTGTCCACCAGAGTGACCCCGTTGAAGAAGCATAGCCAATGCCGAAACGCTGAATATCATCTGCGCCACACCAGCCGACCAAAATGCCAACTCGGTACTATCCCTCGCCTCAAGACCCTTCCACGTCTTCCCCCATTTAATCCCATATCCCCGATGCGGCTCCTTGAGCCACCACCAGACAAAGGTCCCATTTCCCACAAGACCCGCAACAAACACCACGAACAACAGCAGTGGTACATTGCGCGCAATAAGCGGGGTCGAAGAAAACGAGCGCGGGGCCGTTTTGAGCGTGGCGTAGAGAACAGGTATGTCGAGGAGTAGCCACAGCGTGAACCCGAAGAACTCAATGGGCGCTTCGCAGACGCCAAACGCGTAGACGACTTCCCATGCAAGATTGAGGCCCAGTGCGACGAGAGGCGCTGGCGTAGCGTGGCTGGAGAGAGAACGGCGGACCATGAAGATGTAGGCGAGGAGCCAGAATGTTATGCCGAGGGAGAGACAGGCTGTTGAGGCCGGGACGAGCCATGTTGGTGCTGAGGGGGGCGGGATGTCGGATGAGCCCATTTTGTGGTGTTTTCTAAATGTCTCTGCAGGCAGGTTGGGGGCTTTTCTTGAGTAGTGAGTTGCAGAGTGTGCTTTGATTACCTTATGCAAAGGCGATTTATATGAATGAAGAAGCTTCCGGTTGTTTTCTCATGTTACGTTGATGAATGAGGTGTGGGTAGACGAGGCTGTGGTGGAGATTGAGTTACCCTGTACCTAGATTAACTGGGGCGAATGGGAAGAGGTTTGTCACCTTGAGTTGTTTCGACTTGATGGTATCCTCAATAGTTTTTAGACCTATTTTAGACATCCATTACCATAATCCTCAGGCTCTTGAGAATCTGAGAGGCACACAGGGATCTTTCACCTGACCAACTAAGAAGATTGAGTTCCTAGGACTGGACCGAAGCGAGAACAGCGCGTGTTCTGCTTGAAACACATCTACTTATGTGAAGTTTACGGGCGTATCTTGGGTATTCTGGTCCATGCTGGTGGTGTTGACAACGTCAGGCTTGAGGTCCAAGTTCAGGATTATAAAGATGCTAACTCCGATTTTTTTTCAGCACTACAAGTCTCTATGCATCAAGCTTGACTCTCATAAGGAGGTTCAGGGTATGTGATGACAGGTCAAGTATAGTTCGGTTGTCCTGAGCTAAACACTAGGTAGTTT
Organism: Fusarium sp. NFCCI 5145; assembly: GCA_033439405.1. NCBI lineage: Eukaryota > Fungi > Ascomycota > Sordariomycetes > Hypocreales > Nectriaceae > Fusarium > Fusarium sp. NFCCI 5145. The sequence goes on from JAWDHB010000102.1 coordinate 635,999, forward strand.
GGTGACCAAGCTTGATGCTTTAATGGAAACCAAACCATCGTGTTTTTCGACATCAAGTAGTCTAATAAACATCGCTCACTATAATATTAACGCCAAATAATATCCCAGAAACACTTGCGAAGCCCAGTTCTACTCCTCTTGTGCTCAGGTTGAGGTCACCGGCTCTGGTCCCGCTGTCCCTGACGAGAAGTTCGACTTCAACAAGGGCTACGCTTCCACTGCCATGTCCGACGCAATTATATTTTAGTGTATATATTAGCAATAAAACTCGAACCTATATAGTAGCAATCGCAAATTAGAGTGCTGGGCTTCGCTTTCAGAAAGGACAAACTTGTGCTGCAGCTATTACTTCGGTGGCACAGGAACGAATCCTCATGGTGGGAAACCATTACAGGTGAGAATTGTCACAATCAACCTCCAAATAAATGTAGGTCTAGCATCCCTTGTTCTTCTATGAGTGTAGAATACGGTACTCGGGGGCTGTTATTTTGCCTCCTCCTGGTGAAGCTCAAGGGATGCACGCTTGCGCTTGATCCAAGACTGGCAACAAAACAGCACCCAGGTGCAGGTCAGTGATTTACTATATGTTAATTCTGGCACTTAGAGGAGAAAATGGGAAGTCAAAGACTGGAGTAATGTACCTCGCGAGCCGGCAGAGCACTTCATATACGCCTGACCTTGTCACGACGGCATTCAATACCTCTAAGATTAGATGGGAGCCAAAGTACCACAATGCGTTGCTATGTGGAAATCTGGCAGAAGCCAAGCGGTTCAATCTTCAAGGGGCGAAGAGGCAACGAAGCTGGCAAGACTGGGGGAGCACTTCGAAAGCGTTTGCATGTGGAAATCAGGTACGTACGATATGGGGCCGATTATTGATGCCCAAAGATCGTGAGACGATCGTTCTAGTAGATCAAAGGGTCTTTCTTCTGTTTTGATGACAGAGTCAAAACTGGAAACATGCCACTCTTTGAGCATGATGGTTCATTTTGTTTTGTTGCAACAAGGATATTGTAAACTGGATATACCTTCAAACATTCGGAACCCATTATTGCACTCCGCGTGATGGCGAGATGCTGCGGGAAATAGCCTCAATATCTCATCCCACGCTCGAACTGTCCACAATTGCAAACATCTCCACCTCGATGAAGCTCAATGTTAAAGAGTCTCGAGATGACATAGCGAATGTCGAATTCACCTTTTAAGAAACGTAAAATCTCCAAAAATCATCTGATAAAGTCACGAGATAGGCGTTATCTTATGGAGTATCTCAAGATCTCCATTAACGCAATGGATAATATTTCCTACCTCGGAACGACATCTCATCAGCCAGCCCCTGGACCGCGCGGAATAAACCAAGATCCTTGACGTTACAAATATCGATAACAAACGGCCGTGGTAAAGAATCCATACGTAATTAAAAGGTATCGTGGCGAGGCATAACTTGTGCAAGACAGTCGAGGATACCACCGGCTTTGAAGCCGGTCCTGAGATGAAGAGATGGAGACATTCGGGCCATATAGACATCGGTGAAGTAGCAGCACAGACAAAAACGTTTGACGTTCAAGCTTATTGGATATCAAACCCTCAGGACTCCTTCGGAAGCGGAGAAGCATTGGCGAGAGAGACCGACTCTTTCCGTTGGTTCGAGCAAGGTGATGCATGCTCAGACCCTCATGAGGCCCAATGTTGCCGTGATGCGATGTGATAGGCATCCAGTTCATCACACATTTTCTTTTTAACTTACAAGAATAGGTTTGATGCCAACTTTTGTTGTTGTTTTTGAAACCGCGGGAGGAAAAGGGATCTGCGTAGAAAGAGGAGGCCGGATGTTTTACCGGCCAAGGCTTTAGGAGATTGACGGATGCTTGGGAGATAGACGATACTTGCCATGTTGAGAAGCCAAGCTTCGGTACGCTGCGGCTCTGCTACAGGGAAATACTGAGACGAGTCGAGGGAGATGATATCACCCTCTTGAGCTGTACTTTCTGATAGGCTCCCAAGCTTTGCCATCCACCTTTGCTTTTTTGGATCCAACGATAGTCGAACCGTTGTTGTTCATGGATTTCTTCCAGAAGAAACGACGATCTTGGTGTGCTGTGCTACTTGGGCTGCATGCACTGCATCGACTGATGCATTACCACAGGCACCCCTGCAAAGCACAGAATTAAGAGATCTACAGGGCCAAACAAGAACCGGAAGGGCTGCCGTTTAGCTGCCGCCGGCAAAAGGGACAAAGAGCCTTTTAGGAAATAGCATGATTCAGACATCGGCATTACCTAACGCACAGGACATGTCCATCTCGGCCGGTGAGAGAGCAGGCAAGCAAGCAGGCTTCAAACACACCACGTCTGAAAGGAAAGGAATGGAAATACGGACACAACAGGTTCCAACAGCCAAGAGCAAAAGTCTGGAGTGCCCCGGACAACCCGAGGTAATTTGCTGGGGGAATGGAGATGTCCCATGGGGACAGGTTGTTTATTGTACGTAAAAGACACGGGGAACGAGGTGACTCGTAATATCTATCTAAAGTCTGTTCTGTTCTGCCAAGACGACTCTGTCAAAGGGCGTGAAAACCGGTGTAATAAAAAGGTTCAAAGCCGCGTCTTCTTGGCAACGGACTCAGGCCGAATACATGGTATCACGGCTCACATCCACCCCACGTCTGTTCTTCTAGAATCCGACTAGAAGTATGTCCGTTTTCTGTGCAGTGCAGGAACCCCTGAGGCAAAGCAAAGAGTGCGTGTCAGGGATTAGGGATTAGGGATGACGACATGGGGACAGGGATGGAGGATGCTGGGGCTTATTTTCCGCGCTGTTTTTGATGGTCAAGCCACTGACTCTTGCTTTTCTTGCATGGCATGGCTAATAAGCTTAATACTGACCGAGTAGTGCGAGTACGTACTCTTTATTGACTCGCGGTTAATCTCTGCAGCAGACAGACGCCTGTGAAGGACACTCACTCAAAGGTATTTACATCAAAGCCCATCCATTGGATGTCATCCCTGGTCAGTTCATATCCATCTCCAAAAATCTCTCCAAATTTCCCCAAAACAAGACATATCATCCCCTGCTGCCCCGTCTTGGCGTGGCAAACAACAACAGCAACAACTGTTTAACAATGAACCCAAATCCATGTCCCCCAATTCTCTTTCCGTCGTCCGCGGTAAATCGCATGACATTGTTAATAATAAACATCAGACATGCTATTAGTTTTGTGCACAAAAAGAGGCCAGAAAAAGGGTCACTAACAAATACATACAACATGGCTTCTCCACCTCTTGATCGCCCTGGTCCATGCTGCGGAGTTAATCCTCTCTCGGTAACGCGCCCGTCAGCCTCGAAATTCAGAAAAAGTTTTGAAACTGGGGACGTACAGTCGTTTAGCTTGTAGCATAATTGCCTCTTTTGGTTCGGTCCAAGCCAAGCATCTTAGAACCACAATTCACAGAGCTGAGCTTGGCCTGCTTGTCAAGAGGAACACTATCTGGATGTCATGAGGTATCATGCTTGGGTACCATGATGAAGATCATATATGGTAATCATTCATGATGGACTGTCAACTACCGAGTGAATGACAACAGCTACATCCATTGATACACGACTACACACTGCATCGGCTCCGCCATTACTAACAACCTAACAAATAAAAGAAGAATTAAAAAACGGCCCGGATCTATAGCCCCAAACCGACGGGCACACCGGCTGTATCTCTCATTGTCAAGTACGTAACATGACGGCTTCTAGCGTGTTTCCACCACGCACAGCGGCCACTCTGCTCGTCCCCAGCTTTCTGCTTCACCAATTGGCGGATGCAAATACCTAACAGAAACCATCAGAGATACTGTACCCCATGTAATCCCTCACGTGGAGTGCGTCGCCTCCCCCATGATCCAGGGTTTTGCCTCAGCACCAGAGGTCCACATATGGGGAGATTGAAGGGACGAAACGTCTCTGCTGATGATCACTAGCTAGCTGCGCTGCTGTGCTACGTACGTGGTTAGCATTCAGAAGCATGGATTTGCCGCGGATGTGAGAGGGCGAGTTGTGGAAGAGGGTCACCCCAGGAAAAGGAAAAGACCAGGCCGTGTACTATCTCCCCCTACTTTTTACTCCGACTACAAGTCCTATCTTGGTGGAACCCCCAAGATGTGAGAAAGCACGGCCAGAATCCATCCATCATCGCGGAGCTCACTGAGGGAATTCCGAGGTCTTATCCGACGTTGGCTTAGCTTAGCTTCTCTTCTATTTCCCTGCTATCCTCGTTGTCGCTCTATCTTATATATTCCTCTACCATCTCTGTCTTCAACTTGCCCTTTGCCATCCTCCCATCTCCTCTCCTCATCCTCTCTCCTCCTCATCATAACATCCTCCTAACCTCATCATAATCCCTCTATATATATGCCAGCAAAGTTTATTTAATATACCCATCATATTATCCATCCACACTTATACATAAGCCTAGACAGCACAACCATAACTCAACATGTCTGCACCCAACGATATCTATCCCTCGGATCAGGGTCATGATTCCAGCAAGTCCAACAGCAAAGAGAAGGTCCCCCTTGACTCTGAGAAGGGTCACGAGGTCGACCTTCACTCCGGTCACCACGTCCCCGTTGTCGATAACGGCTTCGGCGGCGGTGAGGGCTCAAAGAACTTCCGCAACATGACCAAATGGGACACCACATTCGCTCTGCTGACTAACCAAGTCGGTCTCGGTGTTCTGTCTCTGCCCAGCGTTCTCAAGACAATGGGTATTATTCCTGGTCTGATTGCTATTATCGGCATTGGTCTTTTGTCATGGTATACAGCCTTTGTCCTGAAGCAGTTCTATGGACGTCATCCCCATGTCGTCAACGTGGTTGACATGACCCGTGTTGTTGGCGGCCGTGTTCTTGGAGTTATCTCAGGCATCGGTCTGCTCGTTCAGGTCATCATGACAGCTGCCTCAGCGAGCGTGACACTCTCCATCGCCTTCAACACCATCTCCAGCCACTCAATCTGCACAGTGGGCTTCATCGGCGTCGGCTGTCTCTGCTGCTGGGTCCTCTGCGCGCCCCGAACCTCCAAGTTCGTCTCCCAGTCCGGCATCCCCTGCATGGTCTCCGTCATCGCCGCCGCCGTCCTTGTCATGATCTCTCTGGGAGTCAAGAACCCCAGTGCTGCGCCCCTCGGCTGGAAGAAGGACATCAAGATCGTTGCGAACCCCGACTTCCGCTCTGGTCTTAACGCCTGCCTTAAGATCTGCTACGCTTACTCTGGCAACATCAACTTCGTCACTTACATGGCTGAGATGATCGATCCCGTCAGGGACTTTGGATTTGCTCTGGCGTGGCTCGAGGTTGTGTCCATCACCTTCTACGTTGTTGTGGCCATCGCCATCTACTGCCTTGCTGGTGAGTACACCGTCTCGCCCGCCCTCGGCTCGGCTTCAGAGAACATTGCCAAGATCGCTTATGGTATTGTGCTCCCTGCTGTTCTCTCGACCGGTCTCGCCTTTGGCCACACCGGAATCAAGTACGTGTATGTCGTGGTTATGAAGCACTTCAAGCTCCAGAGCGAGATGACGGCCAACAATGTCCGCTCTTGGTCCATCTGGATGACCATCGTGACCGTCTTCTGGACTCTCTGCTTCCTTCTCTCCAACGCTATCCCCGTGTTCGACTCTATCTTGTCTATTGCGTCGGCGACTACCATCTCGTGGTTCACATTCGGCTTCAGCGCCGTCTTCTGGTTCCACATGAACTGGCACCAGCTGTTTGCCAGCCCCACCAAGATTGCGTTGACCTTTGTCAACGCATTCCTCATCGCAATCTCTATTTTCATGAACGCGGCTGGTCTGTGGTCATCGATCACGGAGCTGTTGGACTTGTTTGCCAACGATTCTAGTTCCATCCAGGGCGTGTTTGATTGCGGTAGCAATGCCCTTTTCTGAGCAGGTCTCGCTCGTGTATGAAGTAAAGTCTCCAGTTATTCTTTTTCGTTTTCGTTAGCCTAGACAGCAAGCAGGAATCTTCTTTCACTCTTTGTAAGAGCATTACGTTGGTAACGTCTCCTGAATCTTGTCATCCCTGTATATGTGTGTCATGTTATTTCACCCGCAGTTTGTTAGAAACTGTTATATAACAGAAATCAGATAGTGGTTCCACGTAACATATCGTGATCCAATTGTGTTGTTGTGAAGTGTTGAATGGTCACCGGCGGCTCCGTAGTAGTTGTCTTGGCAGCTTGGCAGTATGTAAATCCAAGACACGAGCTCGGATTATATATCCACAGCCGAGCGAGTGAAAGAGAGAACCGGCCCGGTCGATGACAGTGGTAACCCGTCGGTAGTGGACCGTCGTTGACACAAGGTTTGCTAATGCCGGGTGATGCACCTGGCAATGCCTGAATCTTGATGGATCGGTAGTGGATCTCATCTAAGAGAAATCACGTTGAAGTGGTTCCACGGCGACATGGGTCCAGTGGATTTGGGCGAGTGGGACCTTGCATAGCGTAAAACTTTGCTAGGACCGCCTGCATGCGGCTCTTTCCAGGCCCTGAACTGCTCTGAAGTTCTGTACAGGCTGATCTGACACTGACTCGTGATCCGCTGGGACCATGCCACTCGCAATATGCTCCACGACTCATCGCCATCTGCCCTATCGCATCGCATGCAGGACCAAGACCAAGAAAAAGGAGCTCGTGTAATCTTGCCTGTGTCTCAGCTTGAGCCGACGGATTCCGATGTTCAATGTCGATCTTCAGTTTCCATGCCTCAGCCATCCAGTGGCTAAGTCATCGCTATCAGCCATATCTTATCGTGACGCTTTCGAAGCCATGGTCAAGGCTCGGGTTGACGACCAGTAATCGATAAGACCATGGCAATAGATGATGTTTTTGGTGTTGAGGCTCTGCGGAAGCCAACTGCCGATGAGACGATCAACACCCTGAGAGAACAAAAGGTTGGTGTTGACGTTCAGACCATTGATATGATTTGAATCGTGTAAAAACACCACGATCTAACTCGCCTGTCATCTCTCCATCTCAGTTTCGCAAACGTCCGGTGGCTCATGGGCTCGTTATATAATTTTCCCCTTGGTCCTCTTTGGAGCCCGCGCAACACCACGTCGGCGTATTTGTCGTCTTGTGCCGGTCCAGACAGGGTACTGTCCGCCACGATGAACCCGTCTGCCTGCGACATTGCAAGTCGTCTCTTGTTCCTGTCACTATTCAGCTTCAAGTCCCACTGTTCTGTTCCCGGCGAGTCCACTCTTTCCCGGTCTATTCCAGCCCAAAAGCTCGCTCCGTGGCCTGTGGTTGGCCTTTTCTTGTGCCGTGGAAGTGCGCGGCTCAGACATCTCATGAGGCTCTGCCCAAACCTCTTCGCTTGCCTATTTCCATTAGCCCATCGATTGTATCAAACCCAGTCGTTCACGCCATGGAAGCTCCGCCATCATTTCACAATTCCTTTTCGCTTGGTGCTTGGGTTTCATTTAGGTGGAATTCCTCTTTCTATTCCGGGTTTCTTGTCAAACACATTGGCTTGTCTTGTTTGTAAATGTACAGTTCCGGCCCGGCCCTATACCCGGGAATTTGAATTCGGTTGGTTCTGTTCTCTAGTTGCTTCGTGCACCACCCTTCGACTCCCTCAACTCGTCCATCTTGGCGACTCGCTTCTTGAACTCGACGTACTGGCACTTCTCGTAGCTGTGTCGCTCGTCCTAGTCATCCCCCTCTAGTGTAAGCATGGTGTTTTATTGACATTGATATTGGTATTGATATTTCGGTAATGATCGGCTGGGCTTTGCTTTGCTTGGCGGGCTGGGCTGCTTCGGTGTAGCCGCGGACGGACTTGGGCTTCCTTCCTTGGGCTCAGGCTCTGAGAAACGTAGGTGACTTACCGAACACTTCCAGGGGGCATACCACGTATCCCTTCGGCACTTGTTGAGAGGAATCAAGAGGTGAGCGCAGCTGTCTCGGTAGGCCAGAGGGAGTTTGGCATCGCGCATCTCCTCGCGGGTCGCTTCTGCTCAGTACGTCAGCGGGTGAGGCTCGCTTGGTGGGAGAATAATCGCTCGAGAATCAATTTTCGGGTCGGTACGTACGCCGCGGTTCGGTGATTGCGTCTGAAGCCATGGTTGCGGGTTCAATTGGACTTCGAAATGTGAGGTTGTCGTGGATTAGCAGAGCTGTCGTGAGATGCTCTTTCGGTTCAAGGTCGGCAGTACAGTATCAGTATCCTGGTTCGTGCCTTGTATTTCTGGCTGCAATCGATTTCTGTCCAATAAACGCTTGTGAATTACCACGCCGACCCAACATCACCAAATCACTCGTCTACGATGTTCTATAATAAAATGATAGTGCAGGCTAGAGTTTTGAGGTAATCTTTATTCCGTTGTCATTTCAGGTGCTGAACCGTCTCTTCTTCCTTTGTGAGATGATCACAACTTCAACCTCATCCACACTGGAGATATGGTGGGGTCGGACCACTACCGGCTCCGGAGCTGCCATACTATACAGAGCCCAAGATATGAACATGCATCAGAAGAACCTTAACTATTCACGGTTCTCACAAACTAAGGTCTTTTTTGAGACTTGATGTCAAAGTGCTAATACCCTGAGCCGTGGATCACGTAAGAAGAACTCTATATCAGCACATGGCAAGCTCTGGCGAGGTAGCACATCACAAGGGCATGCTCGGGTACTCCACTCGCTCCGACAGAGGCCGTTTATTGATCTATCACTCATCACTCGTCACTCACACAAGTTGTGCCATTAAGAGCAAGACCTGTTATTGGATCTTTCTGTCTAGGTAATTCTGGGCTCCTGTAATGCATCACGAGATACTATAACTGATGTTCTACAGATTATCAACAATGCTGTCATAATCACGAGACTGCCCTCAGGTCCAATGATGCCACTCAAGACCCTCTCGATACTCATACCCGACCTGAGGCCCTTCAGCTGCAATCAAGTATCCATCCTCACATCGATTAAACCGAACTTTCACCTGTTCCTGGTAAAAGCCATCGAATTCTTCCCGGAGAGCATCCTTCAAGCTTGCCACGCCGCCCTCTGGATGAAGCACCTTCCATGGTTCAATGCATGTCTTGCCTTTGCAAGACTTCAACACTAGTATCAGGGCATCCAGTCGGTTTAATACATGCTGGGTAGTGGTTCCTAGGAGGGCCGCACTGGCAGCTGCCTTATCGCCCCGAGGGAAGAGATTGTTCAGCTGTCCTGGATCCGTCTGAAAGAGGTGAGCATCAAGTTGGTCAATAGGAATCGGAACACGCACCCTGAGATCGTAGAGCTCGTGCTCATTATTGCACCAAGCTGAGTAGTAGAGATTGTAGTCCTCATGCACAATCCTCAAGCCCTTATATGTATTATTCGGCAGAATAAGCTTGCCCTTTCCATCTGTAGCATCCATCAGTCAACTTGGCTTGGAACTCAAAAATCACTTGAACTCACCAAAACCGCCACCCTCGCCTTCGGCGATGGCAATGCCCCAAAACTCGATACCAACATGCTCATGGCGTTTGTTCCCCTGATCTTGCAGCACCGGAATAGGAGTTCCGTCAAAATCTTCTCTGAGCTCTGCACCCGCGAGCTTCAGCAGCGTAGGGGCGAGATCGATGTGCGTGGTCACGGCCTTCTCTACGGACCCGGCGGATACGCCTGGACCTCTGATGAAAAGAGGCACGCGGATGTCCTCGTCAAAGCCACACTCCTTGCCAGGAGGCAGCCTGTGCTGGCCCAGATGATACCCGTTGTCGGAGCTGTAGACGATGTAGGTTTCGTCAAGTATACCAGCGTCCTCTAGCTGCTTGACTACCTGCTCTACAAGCTCATCGACGCTTTGGAGGGCTTGGAGGCGAGCGCGGTAGAACTCGTCAATATATGAGACGGATGATTCGTTTAGCTTAGGGAGCTTGTGAATCCAACTCGCACCACTGGGCTGCAATTTTTGTAAGCATTTGTTTTATCCTGAAGCTATAAACACACACCGAGTTTGGGTTAAAGTTATCTGTCCGCGGGACTTTGGCTCCTTCAAAGAGGTGGGAGTGTCTCTCAAGAGGAATAGGGATAGTCATGAAAGTTCCGGGCTTTATGTTGATATTAACATTTGAGTGTGGCGCAATAGGTGCAATAGCAACAAAGAAAGGACTATCAGAATCAATCGCTTCCTCCAGGAGCTCGTGTGCATACTTGTTGATCAAGTCTGAAGTATGCTCTCCTTTGTGGTGAACTGGGGGCTCTTGGTTCCGCTGATAGATGGGGTTCAGGTAGTCATATGTACCCGGATCGAGCAGAAAATTTGTCCCTGTCCACCCTGCAGGGTATGGCGAGTTGTAGTTATGTATAGTATGAGAGTTAAATAGCTTCCCAGTGTAATATGTTTTGTACCCAAAATCTTGAAGCCATACGGGTAGGTAGTTGTCGTTGAGACCCTGGGAGACAAATTTGGGAAACCCGCCTTTCCGGTCAGTATTCCTTATGAGGTTGTAAATATAGACTTGCCGACTTACCATATGGTGGATTCACGTCTGTTACGTTTGTATTATGAGGGGCTTGACCAGTCCAGAGGGAGACACGGGATGGACAGCAAATAGCTGTGGTGGTAAAGTGGTTGACGAACGAGGTGCCTTTTTCAACAACATGCTCTCTGAGTTTCGGCATGTATGAGACAGAGTCTAGAACAGCATCTTGATCATCAGTGAGGATGAAAACAATATTCTTCTTCCCACCAACGGTTGTGTTTGTTTGGCTCTGCGTAGAGTCATTGTTCGATATAATGATCTGGTCTTCTGGCCCATGATTGAGCAACCCGTCGAAGTTCTGAGCAATCACAGGACTTGCTAAGAGAGCCGGCTTTATCCAACCCAAAAACCGCATGTCAAAGTCTTATCAACTGCGTTGTGAGGTGTAAGTGCTTTTGGGGACTGATTATATGAGGGTTCAGTTAGTCCTTTCTGGTAGGACAGTTGATGTCTTTTTCTAAAAAAGGAATGTATATGTCTCATGAACCCAAGGCAAAATTCATACAGAAGGATTTTGCTCAAAAACCCGTCAACTATGGTGATTTGATCCTAGGAATGGTGCTGTCCATCGACATTATGGCGCAATATATTGTTTGTATATGTCTCTCACTGAGCCACTAACAGCCCGCGAATTTATGGACGAGACGGTTTAACGCCGGCTCTCGCTGCCGATGGGGTGGGGAGCCGAGGAAGCTTGCATTCGGTAATAATGAACGGTATCGATGCAACAGTACATTTGCATTGATACAATCATCTTGAGGGTTGTTCATATTTATCTTATCAGCTGTATTCACAGAGGATTAGCAGGTGGGTCAGAATAACCAGCACACTTTACACCTCTTTCAAGTACCTACCTATATTAAATAGGTAAGAATTACCCAAAGCTTACTTGAACTTTTATATTGAACTTTTATATAACTTTAGGTAGGGACTCCTCAACAGATGAGTCTTCTTAATATTCCTGTTACTCTGTGATTCACTTGACTGGTAACTGGAGGTATATCTGATGTAGCACCGCCGTATATGACATGTCGGATAAAGGAGGTTACTGGTTCATTCCAGATGTATTCATTAAGAAGTATAGTTGCACTCAGGCCAAAAGGTCTAGGGCCAGTCTATCTTTTGTTATTTAAAGATTGGTGGATAGCATATATCTTGAATATTTTGGCTTTCAGTTTCAGGAACTGATTTACTTGAAGCTAGGTTAGTACCTAGTTAATAACTCAGTGGACACACGGAAAAGCCAGAAATAAGTCTCCGTGAAATTTTACAAAACTTAGATAATAAAAATAAAAATACACTGCATTTTTCATCTCTTTCTCGGGATGGAATTTATACTGCTGCTGCTTTGAGCGAAGGTGAGCCAAGTGTCAGCTGAACTGCCTTCCACGGAAGCCTGAAGCCGAGGGTCAAGGATTAACCGTCTGTTAAGGGATCGACCAAGGCCATATATGTATCAAGTTTCTCTATAGACTTGGTCAGTATGTCTTCTACTCACTGTACTCCCATGGCTGTTGGATAAGTGGGCATCGCCACATTCGACAAATACTCAAGTTGTAGATCATGCCTCAGAATCTCCAACTAGAGTCAACAGCTAAGAAACGAGGCCTCCCATATTTCGCCTCAAGATCGTCTCCTATTCCCCTTTTGTATCACTTATTAACAACTCCTGTCGAATAATGGAGGTTCTGTGAGTAAATGGTTCCCTGGTTTATACGGAACATGTCGCATCTTGTCAAGATGCGGAGCCACGTTTCTCTTCTACCAGATGATTCCTCTCTTTCACCAAGATCTATTCGAGAGAAGATCTGAATATCATAGCGTACGAAACAAAACATTATATGAGTCAGTGAAATGCATGCCTGCAGGGTCCAATCCACACAGCGACGATTAAGCATAACGCACCAGTCCCAAAACACCACATCAAATCCCTTCCTCCAGAGTCTCCAAAAACAATACCACTCAATTCTACCGTCTCTATCTTCCCCATTTCAGTCATATTCCTAGTCCCCCAGTCCAGTGGCTCATAGTCCTCCCCGTCGCAACTCCACCAAAATTGATTGGCTCTCGTTCACCCACGCTCAAACGCGAACAGCAAAGACGAGCCTAGCACGATGAAACAAGTGTTTTCGAGTATTTCTCTGTCTGTTCTTCTCGTGGTATTCGCGTCGCGTTCGGCGCGGTGCGTTGGTGGCCAGTGGTTGTCGGCGCAACGAGGATGGGTGAAGTGTTGACTTAGATATAAACCCGTGAGCCAACACAATAATCATGAACTCGATAGTCTTTCTTCAGCGTGCTTTCTTCTTTTTGGCTTTTTAACAACTGAATCATTTACAATCAAGTCTTCAATTTGGCTTCTCTCGTTTGAGCCTTTATTATACGATATAACTTCACCATCATCACTATCTCTTATCAACTCACTATATCCCTTCACTCTCTCACCATAAATCTTATAATATCATCAAAATGTCCGACATCATCGCCTGGCTGGTCCCCACGGCACGCAACTCTCTCGCCGACAAAACAACTCATCTTCCCTCTAATATCTCCCGCGCCGTTCAAACAACATCTTCCCCAGCCCTTCTCTCTCGTCTGCCAAACCTCCTCGGCAGTCGTCCCTCTCGCGCCCTCAAGCTCTCCTTCGATTCACCTCCCAAACGCCCAGGCTCGTTCGTTCTCGGCGCAGATCCATCTACCTGCGATATCGTCCTCCCATCGCTACCAGGCATTGACGCGCGACACTGTGAACTGAGCTTCGATGCCGAGGGTCGTCTTGTGCTTAACGACTTTTCTGAAGAGGGGACGCAGGTTTGGTATGATTGGGAGAGCAATGGTGATCAGACAGATTATACATGGATCCTGAGCTCCGGTGCGGAACAAGGGTTTCCCAGTATGGTGCAGCGTATCACGGTTGATATTCAGGGTGTGAGATTCCAAGTTGTTGTAAACGATCACTCTGCGGACTGGGATGCATACCATGACAAGGTTGAGAATTTCGTGCGACAACCTGCGTGGTCACAGGGGCTTTCTGCTGGGTGGGATCGAGGATCACTCACTCCAGTTGCGCCCTTGTTCTCTAACGTCCCTCTTTTTCAACACATTCTCGTCAAGGCTCTGGGCGAAGAGCCCGTTGGGGAAGTCTATCTGTGGAACTTGGCTCGACCGTGGGAGCCCATGGTCAAGGCTGCCGCATGAGCAGTCTCTTATGCATCACGAATCTTGGTATTCGGGCGTTCAGGTGTGGTCGTTTCTGTATATAAGTACTGGGCAGGATACGGTATGATCCTTTGTAACGACAAAGGCAGCGGTCTTTTAGCATTAGCGCAACGCCCTCGGGCTTTCTTTGGTAACAACAGTGTTCATCATTAAATCGAGGTATCACACAACTCCTGGCTCCCTATATCCCATGCTTTGCTTTTTATAGATCCTCGGGCAGCGCCAACGCCTCGCGCTTCTCCTCCTCGTTTTCTTGGTTCGGCTCCTCCTCAGCAGCGAAGCGCGTCATGGCGAACTCGGGGATGCGTCTCCTGTGAACCCTCTGACCACCCTTCTTGCCCTTTCGCATCTTGGCGGTCTCTGCCTCCTCAGCCACGACGGCCTTCTCGCCCGCCTTGTCCAGCATGGTGCCCTCCAAGCTGAGGTAGCTGGTCTCGCCGCTAGTGCCGACGTCGAAGTTGCGTATCCGGAAGCGAATCTTGCCCTTGACCTTGTCGCCGTTTCCATCGGCCCAGAAACCGGTGCTGTGGAGTTGGCGGACTACACCGTGGTCGTCGGAGGTGATGACTGAGGCAGTCTCCTCGAAGCCCTGGGCCTCGGGAGCTTCGTTGGGGATCCACTTCCAGTCGGGAGGAAGTCGACGAGCCTCAATCGAAGCGTTGAACTTGCCAAAGCAGACGACGCCAATGTGACCCTCGGTTTGCAAGTTAACACTGCCTTCCATCCAGGCACCACGGCTTGGCACGAAAAGATCAACGTCGGCAGTGATCCAACCAAAGCCAACAGCAGCCTCACCCTTAGCCATGACATTCGCCGGCGACTCGTCATCCATAGCAGCACCATCCCGCCCGGGATGCTCGCCGAAAGCAACGTTCTTGTAGTCGAGAAGAACACCGCGCAATGACGGCACGTACTTATTCTGGAGGTGTTTGAGGTGTTGGTATTGGCAGTTCGTAACTGGCTGTGCCCAACCGATGGGGAAGAGAGGCTCGTAGAGCGACACCGTCTGGGTGAAGAAGGGGAATTGAGGGTTCGCGGGGATGTCGGGTGGTTGGTATATGTCGTTGCTGGACTTTGAAGGTTTGCTGGGAGGAGGCATGTCAATGTCCATGGCGTCAGGCTCGGCAGGTGAAGCATCTTCCTCAGGCTCGCCTGCGGTCTCTTCCTTCTTAGACTTGTTGGACTTATCGGTGCCATCTGTCGCTTCGGTATCCTTGTTCTTCTTCTTGCCCTTCTTCTTCTTCTCACCATCCACTACAACTGTGGTGTCGGTTTCCTCAGTTGCTGCATCCGCATCGTGATGCTTCTTCTTCTTGTGCTTCTTCTCAGGCTTGGACTCCTCTACCGCAGGAACCTCGCTCTCTGGTTGCGCGATATCATCTTCAGCGTGCTTGTCCTTCTTGCTCTTCTTCTTTTTCTTCTCAGCTTTCAAGTCGCTGCTGGCGGGGGCCTCTACAGCAGCAACGCTTTTGGACTTTTTATGCTTTCGCTCGGTGTCGGCAGCTGCATCTTCTTCTCGGGCTCGCTTCTTCTCCTTTTTCAGCTTCTTTTCAGCCTTGGCGGCGGCGTGGTCGATTGGCGCCATTGTTGCGGAGGCTGTTGCGATGCTATCGCGGTCGAATGGTGTTGAAGAAGCCGGAGACTCAAGAAATGCAAAATTTTGGCTTATCTTATCGCTGTAGGTCAGAACTCACCGAGCTTAGTGGGGCTTCACCGAACTCACCTCAACTTCACATCATGGCTACCCTGCATCAATCTTTTGGGGGGTTTTTTCTTTTTCCTTTATTGCATCCCTAAACTGGTCTTCAGCTGTTTACTTGGGGTCTGTATACCTTCTGATATCTCTTCACATTACGGATCTCTACTTGATTGCCTGAGGTTTTGAAATTTGGCCATTCAATTGGCTAGTAAAGTTTTGTGTGCTAGGCAACCCTCGAGTTTGAATGGCAGTAGTAGTTAACTCGAAATAAGTTATCAGCAAGTAACTGAGTTGAGAACACCCGTTTGCAAATCGAGCGAGTAAAGTCTTTCTCAGGACATGCAGAAACATCACAAGGCCTATCTTCACACCATCACACGTTAGCAACAAGGCCGACTGCGGAGTGGTCGTGACTTGGAGGATAACTGGCAAGATAGCCGCATTCATGCGCGATCACCATGTCAAAAGAATCGATCAGCTTATGGTCCACATTGACCTGCCAGGCTTGCATACGAGATCTGAAGCTCGTATTTCCCCAGACGATCACCAGTGGGGTTGATGTACAGGAGTTCCCAATGTGCGTCGGAACCGGAACGGCCCTTCAAACACTGGAGTGTCAACGGAGAATACGAACGTGGGCCAACTCTCTCAATACCCCAGATATTGGACCCAGGGATTGTTTGACAGGTATCCGTGCTGCAAGTATAAACCTCAGACTTCAAGTGAGAAGTCCTTGAAAGGCATGGCCAAGAGAATGTGTGAAGGATGCAGGCGGGCATGCGCGAGATACCCAAACCGATATCCCAATGTCTCCATTTCTG
Organism: Fusarium sp. NFCCI 5145; assembly: GCA_033439405.1. Taxonomy (NCBI): domain Eukaryota; kingdom Fungi; phylum Ascomycota; class Sordariomycetes; order Hypocreales; family Nectriaceae; genus Fusarium; species Fusarium sp. NFCCI 5145. Next base: position 652,264 of record JAWDHB010000102.1, read on the forward strand.
CGTTATCGGAGTAGGAAATTTCTAGTCTATCGGGGAAGACATTATTCTCATGAATCGCCCGGCGTGCATGAAGATGGAATGTCAATGGAGCCAGTTGAGGCCGAGAGACTAACATTCTGAACCGAAAGATCAAGCTAAAAGGTCAACAATGGGTTGAGAGCCCACTCAGATGTTTGTAGCCACCATGTAGAGCCCTCCTCGATCGAATCAGAGGTTTCCCTCAGTGTTCGTCAACAAGTGCAAGACTGACTCAAAACTATGCAGGCTCTGTTAAGAAGGTCATGTGGAGAATAGACTACGAAGCTTGTATTGTTTAACGGCCAGACAACTGTTCATGCTCTAGTATGGCGTTGTGATAGCGTATCGGACGGCGCATGGAACGGCGCCTGTGACAGTTTGTGAGGCGTACATAACGGAAGAATGTGATTATGTATGAATCGGCCAGGATCGGTGGGCAAGTTTTGGTGTGGCCTGGGAGCGTTTGAACTCTATCTCAACCAAAGTCACAGTGCTGGATAGCTAGAGCACATTCTAGAAAGACACTGTACACATTTAAGAGGCGAAATAACGTGTTTTAGATGAAGGGTATGTCATCAACGGCGCTGTCAGTTGCGATGGAGGGATGTGAGTGTCATGTTAGTGGTTGGATACAACTACCATTCTAGACAAACAAAGCCGCAGAGTTTCAGACGTTGAATCAGAGGCTTTTTTCTCTTTGATTCAACACACAAAGTCAAAAGACGAGAAACTGTCAGTGTCAAAGAAGCCATGTGGTGGTGCCACCAGTGCCTCTTCCGCAGTCAAACTCATGAGGGTCTCGCGGTCCGCCCTACAAGCTTCAGCCACTTGGTTGTGCAGCCAATGACAATTAAGCAAAGAGTTTTCCTCTTAACACATTCTGGATTTGTGTAGGTGCAGCAGGCAGTGTGAGTGGGTTCTGTTAAAACCGCGAAATATAGCCCGATGATCTGGAAAGCCGCTAAAATCAAAGGGCTTCTTTTGAAAACCTTGATTTCTGGCCCCCATAAGAGAATATCCACAACGACAAGGCACAGTTTTTCTTTTCTTCTTTTTGGTGGAATTGTGTGAGAAAAGTTGCGCACAGTATGAAAGATGAGGGAGAAAAGAGCGCAAGAGAGTGACAAAGAAGCCTTGGCTGAGTGGTTCGGCCAATTGGATACTCAATAGTTGCAGGAATAATACCAAGATGACGAATGCAGGTCTGCCTTGGAAGCGGTTGATGAAGTCGTAGTCTATCCGTAGGTAGTTATGCCCTCACTTGGCTGGCTTGCTTTGAGGTGAGGCCAGGTCTGATGTGACGTGGCCAAGGATTCAATGTTGAGGAATATTGATGTTGATGTTGAGCTGGACTCTTGTGAAGCCCTCCATCTCAACTGACAAGCAGGCTCCCGTCAATAGATGCCCATACCAATTGATCTGCACTCGATTAGACGAGAGGAACGTTATGCTCGTCCCTCCACAAACACCAATATTGATGAAACAAGCTTATCGGCTTCCCGCTTCCTCCCGCCAACTGCTCAATGCTTGGCAATCACGATCTCTATTAATGCCCAGCACAAGAGCCATCGGCAAACTTGTACTGTGACTGAAGTGTTTTTCTGCTGAATAGGACTTTTGATCAAGTCCTAGATTGTGGTCTCTGGCGTCTGTTGGTTGGACGAGCTCATCTGATCCACCGTCTCACAGCGTCTAAGCTGAGGCATTTGGCACTTTCTTGGTCCTGCTGTGTAGCGCGACCATTTTGGACGGTGCCTGCATACGGTCTGTACAGTATCACGGTCACGGTGTCCAGCGCTTGAGTTGTCAGGCAGACATTTCGAATTCAGGCATTCAGAGAGAGTTGGTTAGATTGGGGTCTCGATTGTGGCGCAAAGGCTGCTGCACGTATCGTGGGCCCGGTCTGCAGAGTTTTCGCTCCGTTTTCTGGACTCCGTCTTGGCTCCGTCTCGATTCTCGTCTAGAGAGTATGTATCCGTAAGTATTTGTATTTGCCTGACGGCCTGAGAAACGGAGCGCGCGACTTTGAACCGACCGAACTGCTGCACTGCGACGGTAGTCCACTCACACTGACTACAGTACAGCAGCCGGAACGGACTCTAGAATGCATCGCACGACTCAAAGAACAAAGTCGACCGATCGGTGTGTCAGATCCTGTTCCTGTTCCTGGCGGCAATTGAAGAAAGAGGCTCTGGACTACGGATATTGAAACCAGAAACATTCACATTCGTCGGAGATGCACTGACATGGGTCGCTCAGGCACAGGACAAGGGATGTCAGCACGGCTCAGGCACAGCGTGGCATCGTGCCAGGCACAAAACCAGTCAGCGCTCAAGGCCCGACACCTCAACCTCACGGCTCTTTGGCTCTTTGAGTGCGTGCGTCTGCCGCCGTGCCGGGTCCCTGACTAACGCACCGTGCCTGGCAAACTCTGCCTTGAGACATTTTCCGGAACTCAGTAGACCACCACCCGGAAGCAAAAAGACTGGCTGTCTTTGGGTCTACCACACCTTTTCCTTTGGCCGGTACGTACCATCTCCGTCGGCAGCGTGCCGGGCGGAGACAACAACTTCAACCCAGCTCTCGACTAGTGAGTGACATGCCCCAGCTTCGCGAATCACGACTGCAGCTGGCTTCCTCTCAATGACTCTTGACTCTCGACTCTGGGGACTGATGGGTCTAATGCTGGCAACCGAGTTCCACTCCTCCCTCAAACTCCAAGTCCAAGGTCACTTTCTCGGCCACGTCTAAGCTGTTTCGCCTCAATGCATGTACACGCAGCCTTTGTCTCCTCCTAGACACATGCACACACCCTGCCTGCCCTAAGCTGCCCTTGCAAGAGTTTGATCACCGAGATCTGATGTGCCTTGTCTCCGTAGACAACACAGCGTTGTGTTGTGGAGATTCCTCCCGCTCATACTCATCATAATGTATATAAACTCCATTACCTCCACCCCAATGCAAACACTCTCCCTTGCTTCACCACAACACACTCTCTTGTGAGATTCCTTCCTTTTCCAAATCTACTTCGTCATTCACTCGGCTGGCCGTCGCTCCAGACCTAGATCTGAGATCAGTCCTTACTACAACAAACTCACTTGCCCACTCCTTACTTCTCTCCGCCGTGCGTTGAGATATCACCAAGTTCGAGCCAGTCTCCAATACCAATTCATCAAAACAAAGTATAAAAGTTTTTGAAAGACTTTTTCTTACAACACCGCCAAAATGTTCGCCAAGTTCACCACCATCCTTGCTGCTTCTGCTGCCCTGGTCTCTGCCGGCCCTCTCCCCCGTGGCCAGTCCGGCTCTGCCAGCGTCACCCCCCACGACCAGTACTCCAGCAGCATTGGAGTCCTCGGCTGCAAGATCAACACCAACCGCGTCGCCTACTGGCCCGGCTCCGTTGACTGCAACAACATCTGCGTCAAGGTCTCCAACGCCGGCCGCTCCGTCTATCTCCTCAAGATCGACTCCTCCGGCGGTGCTCACGACATCTCCTACGATGCCTGGAACTACCTCGGCTTCGGCAAGTCTGCCGCCAAGGACCCCCAGCAGGGCGGTGGCATTGCCATGGACTACGAGTACGTCCACGCCTCCAAGTGCAAGGACCTCATGCACGATGGCAAGCTGCCCCTCGCTGCCGCCAACTCCATGAACTACGTCGCCTCATGCCTGAGCGAGTCCAACAGCTGGGTCGCCCAGAACTACCAGCTCTACAACATCAACGACCCCGTCTGCAAGTACGGTGTCAACGAGAAGTGCCACCTCAACCTTGCCGTCAGCAACCAGCCTGAGTGCCCCAGCGGTCTCGGCGCCGTCAAGGAGCTCAACCTCAAGGTCGAGAACATCCTCTACGGCTCCGGCAAGAAGGTCGCTGCTCAGTAGATGTCTGGCGCATGTGTTATGTCTTACATGCCATGATGATCACAATAGAAAATCGCCGCCCTAGCAGAGAGATGCAGGGGGCGTATCAGTCGCTACGAATGATATGAAAAACTCAGGAATGATACACAGGATACAGGAAGGAAATATTTGTTTTTGCTTTACATTCGCTTCTCATGTACATATTTGATGATATGTGAATACATTACCATCTCCTTCATGTTTGAGACATCACTTGTTCCTCTTCTTTCGTTGTGTGACAATGCAAGGATGACTGCACTGGCGCTTAAGCAATGAGACATAATTCTTCGACTGGCCTCAAATTCAAATTAAAAAGGTTTCATTCAGTATTTTGCTTTTGTTGATGCGCCTTTCAATTTATCACAGTCTGCCTCTTATGTCACAGCACTTAATTAAAGTCGAGTGGCTGAATCGGTGGTCACATAGATCACAGATCCATGACAAGGTGCCTTATACGGCTCAAAGTAAATTTCTCAACTGCATCTTGTGGCTCATTGACTCTGATTTCTTTCCCCAACTGATATTCATAGAGACCTTGAATAACTCAATCGCATTCAGAATGTCATCGATGTATTTTCCCTCATCACTTGGAGGCCTTCAATGACCCCTTGATGTGATGTGGCTTAGACCCCTCACTATCCCAGCCTCTCAGCCCTTGCTTCGGCTCACTCTGAGGTTTTTTCACAACCCGGCAAACTAAACTTCTTAGTTCTTGCAGTCGGTACATTATCCCTGCAAGTCTTTACTTTTTTCTTCCCTCGATATCATACTGTACAGTATGAACATGAGCTGTTCTTTCAAGGAGCGTGCGTAGGGCCAGCTTTGACCAGTGGGGATGTGCTCCTGGCAAGCCACGTGAAAAAGGACCATCAATGATCAAGGCACAGTCGGACCGGCAGGGATCCATTGTCAAAGAACAAAAACCTCAGCGTCATCTACCAGTAATTCGACTTCCTGCTGCTTCGCTGGCTCTGCATGCACTTTCGATGAGAGTTCAACCTGGCAATCCTGTCATTAAACTTAGCAAACACACCGCTCGAGCGCTTCTGCAGCTGAGCAGTTTGTTAGGCCAGGGATGAGACTATGAGTTAACGTAGCACGCGGGAGGTAACGCCAGCCCTATCAGCGCTCATGAGATCTGGGGTCAGCTACGTGGCGCGGCCTGGTGAGGGTTTGAAACAGGGGAAAGCAAACAAAGAACAGCGGCCGCATCTCCTTTTTTCTAGGAGTGACAGCTGAGAGTTTCTGCCACGGCGGTTAGGCTGTACCTGCATTAGGGCTGAACGGACATGTTTCATCCCTTCTTTGATTGCAGGTCGTTAAGTGTCTGGGCCATGGTGGTGTGAGGGAGTGCAAGTTTGGATGAGGGTTCAGTGAAGGTCTCGTGAACTTCCATATGTGATGAGGCCATCCATCCTGTGAAAACGGCGCGAAACCGTTATGCTCTTGATAAACGGTAGTGGTCTTGGCAGGGGATCTATCGGGACTGGCTTACCCTAAGGTTGCTTAAATTCCAGTCGCTAGAACCACATATTTACATCAACCGCATGGTTTCTTGTTGATAGTGAGTTCCTGTGAATTGATGAGGCAGTCTGCTGTATTTGTTCTGTATAATCTCATCAGGATTTATCCGTGCCTTCCAACTATACAACTTGTACCATAATTGAACATGTACGAATAGCTTCAAGTGTGACACGAGGTTTAGTCGAACTCAATGGATCATAACTAGTCGAAATCTTAAAAAAAGCATCATCGGTAAAATCCTAATAAGACGTCATGGAGTATCTCAAAGCTCTCGATGACATACTACTCATTGTATATCCGGCGGAATTACCCTACCCGACAACTCTACAACGTTCACATGGGAAGCGGGTGAATATCCGCATATTCGGTTACTGACTCAGAACCATTGGCGGATTGGAAATGCTGACAGAGACTCCCGTCAACGGCGACCCACTCGCCGGCCTCGGCCGCTTTCGCCGAGGTTCTGTAAGAGCCATGTCCCGTCCACGACGGCCGATAGATACCGGTGCAATAGGAAGCACGTTGATAATTATCAATGTGTTTATGGCAAAAAATCATGTCTGGTAAACGTTCAGGCGCTGTTGTCTGATGTCATGGATTAATTATATAGGCAGATGCAGAGTTCAGTGACAAAAGAGGCGGATTACAGTTCCAGGGTCCAACCCCGCGGCTTGCCATGTCTTGACCGCAGCGCGCGCGATGGAAATGTCTTTAGAAGCCGATGACTAATGAGACTACCCTATTTCTGTACCCTTGAATTCAAGCAACCCCACCATCTATCAAGTCATGGTTCCGCAAACTATCGCCATACACTGAATTGCTCTACTCAATCCATTGCTTTCGCACAACAGACAACACACGAATCCTCTGTACACCCGATCGCCTCACTTCACTTCTTCAATTGCGAATATACATCACTCTAATCGATGCGCATTTAGCGAGCCTCCCCGACGAGTTTGCGACACTTGAATCTGAACCTCCCAAAACCCGATCGCGGCACCGACCTGCCCGCCTCAAGCCAGAACATGCCGTCTGATACCATGCCAGGCTCACCGGCGGGCTCCAACTCAGCTCTGCCATCCTTCTACTCTCCCAAGAATGAGGCCGCAGATGTTACGACCTCACACAGACAAATCCTTGGCCAGGCCCTCGAGCAATCCATAGACTCATTATCGCTCTCCCCCGCTCCCTCCACTCCCGCCTCCGCTTCCGCTTCCGCCTCCGCCCACCCCGATCCCGAGACCCCGATCGGCCAAGAACCTCCGCCATCATTGCTCTCGCCTTCATTCACACCCCCCTCTACGCCCGGAACTTCTACACCGTCGACTGCCGGTCTTCGTGGCGTCCCCGTCGATAGCTCAATTCCCTCTGGAGGATGCGGATCAAAGAAACCCAAGCTTCTACAGACTCTTCCGGAGGTTGAGTGTATCGTTCGTGCCCGTATTCCCACGGTAGCGGGTACAGAGATGTTCTTGCACCTCTATACCAATAATGTGGACAACAAAGAACACCTTGCTATTGTTTTTGGTAACGATATCCGAAGTCAGAGTCTAGATGCTGTTCGGGAGGGTGAGACGGAGATGGACCGCATGGTGCGCGGCGCATACACAGGCAGACTGTTCCCCGGTCGCACAACCAGTGGCATCGGATCAGCGGCCCCTCAGGAGCCAGAGGTGCAGGCACCACAGCAGTCAGACCAGCCTCCCCTGGTGAGGATTCATTCCGAGTGCTACACAGGTGAGACAGCATGGTCAGCGCGATGCGACTGCGGCGAGCAACTCGACGAGGCAGCTCGCCTAATGAGCCTGCCAGGTAACAAGGCTGGCGGTATCATTATCTACCTGCGACAAGAAGGTCGTGGAATTGGTCTCGGCGAGAAGCTCAAGGCGTACAATCTTCAGGATTTGGGGTCTGATACTGTCGAAGCAAACCTGCTCTTGCGACACCCTGCTGATGCGCGAAGCTATGGCTTGGCTACGGCTATGTTGCTGGATCTTGGACAGCCAGAGGTCCGACTGTTGACCAACAACCCCGATAAGATTCGTGCGGTTGAGGGTCCTAATAGAGAGGTTGTGGTGAAGGAGCGCGTGGCTATGGTGCCTCTATCATGGAAGGGTCGAGGAGGGTTCAGGAGTCAGGAGGTGGAGGGATATCTCAAGACGAAGGTAAGAGTTGCATCGCAGCCCATTTGCACGAACGATTGACTAACATTGAACTAGATTGAGAAGATGGGCCATATGCTCGATATGGCGGCACTTCCCCAGTAGACTACCGACGTAAATGAATCATTATATACCAAAATACCAATGAACTTGAAAAGATATTGGGTGGGGGAATCTATTTGTTGCCATCGCACTCAGGAGTTTATCGTCATTCTTTGGGATTGGTCTTGATGGCGTTGGCGGTAGGAGCTTGATGTAAATGTTATGTAGACAAAAACAAACATCCACCAGCATGTCTTGGAAACGGCTTGCACCTCGGATTCTTCCTATTGTGTATCTTCATACACTGGTTTATGAACTTTGGACTATCATGAGACTGTTGTTAGTTCATCATGAGGCTTGTAGTCCAAATTTCGCTGAATATGTTTGCTTATGGTACTTCTTCGCAACAAGAAATCTCCAATGTAATTGATAGAATCAGTTGAAAAGCTCAAACTCTTCTTCAAACCACCCATGACCTTCAGAAGCAATTGCACTACAAGCTATCTTGTCGAATGCCGGATACACTCTCATCCATGATTGTAGTTGAAGGTGGGTCAGGCCCCTGCTGCTAGCGTTGCGCTGCTGAAGTGACGATTTTATGGGCCTATCTCTTTCCTGCAGCAGCGCGTTTCGAGCTTCAAAATCGCAACTTTCAGCTCGCGTTGAAGCGAACTTTTCACACCGGCACTAATTCTTTGCATGTTTATTTTCCCACTTAATTCATCGGTAAATATGCTATTGTAGGACTCAACAAGAAACACCATCATCATGTCCACGACGATTCGTTTACGGCTTGTCGTCCGCAGACATGCTGTCCCTGAAGCCAAACTCGTCTGGCCCTGCATCGCAAACGAGGACCTGACTGTCTCGAAGCTCCTCGCGCTGGTCAACGAGGTGATACCACTTGAGAGTGGCGATTGGGGTCTGGAGGACTATGTCGTCGAGCTGCCTGATGACAAGGGCGATAGTTTCGAGTTGCTACATTTTCAGCCTGTCGGCAAAGTCTTGAAGGAGGATGACCAAGTTTTGTACGACCTGCAGCCCTTCCCTAGATCTTTTCATTTCACGCTGACAGTTGCACAGAATCAGATCCCTTTCTGCCGATGATCTTAGACGACGAAGACTCAATGGTCGACACCAAATATCCTACGATGGAAAGCATCTTATCGATGGGCTTGCATTTGGTAGGCCGTGGTTAAGGGCGCCACGCGACCGCCCAGCGCTTGATCTACCCCCACGAAAACGAGCACGCATTACACACGAAGAAGAACTCGACGAAGATGATGGCTCCTATGCAGATGAAGAAGGTCAACCAGAACAACTATTGCTCGAAGATTCTGTCTCGCGTGAGATGGAAGAACCAGGCAGTGTTCGCTTACGAGCAAGATTCTTGGACACCGATTTACTAAAGGAAGACGATGAAGAGGATCTCGACGGCGATAACGACTTCCAACCTACAAGAGATGCTCGCATAGAGCCTATGATCGACGAAGACGAAGAAGACGCGGAAAGCAGCGATGAAGATGAGGATGAGCCAGACATAGATCTTGCTGACGAGCTGAGACTTCTACAAGAAGATAATGCCTTAATTGAGGAAACGCCTGCGGAAGAACAGGAAAGTCTTCTTTTAGGAGATAACCAGCAAAAACCAGAAGAATCTCATCCCACAAACGGACCTGCCGTTTCGTGGCTTGACAAGTTCACTGCCCTAATAGCTGCATTTCCATTGACGCCAGTATCTACCGTACAAGATGAGCTGGATCGACACAAAGACCTGCGAAAAACCTACAATATTCTTTCTGCAAGCAACGAGCCAGTAATCAGCTACGAGAAGGCAATGCAACGTGCTCTTTTCGGTCACGAGCTCCCGGATTTACCGTCGTTTGATCAGTCTAGTGTGGAAGAAGATGATCCCGATAATCAGGTATTGCTTCTTCCAGGACAAGCAGAAGCGAAGGGCTCAGGGCGTCCATTGATCCAAGAGGTGGATGACGAGCCGCCAGTTCCGAGTGCGTCGAGCGCGCTACAGAACGAGACGCCGAGACTTTTGATTAGTGCAGTGGAGGAGAGCGGCGATGATACTTCGAGCTCTGGAAGCAGTTCGGATTCCGACTCCGACTCCGACTCTGAATCCGATGAGGACATGGACGAGAGCTCGGATTCTGATTCCGATAATGACCCCGATGGTTCGGATGATTCGAGCGATGACTCCGATAGTCCAGCCTTGAAACCGTCAATATTTGACACCAAGAATGCAGAAGACGACTCAGACCCCAGCTCGAGTGACTCTGATTCAGATTCAGATTCAGATTCAGATTCAGATTCAGATTCAGATTCAGATTCAGATTCAGATTCAGATTCAGATTCAGATTCAGATTCAGATTCAGATTCAGATTCAGATTCAGATTCAGATTCAGATTCAGATTCAGATTCAGATTCAGATTCAGATTCAGACTCAGACTCAGACTCAGACTCAGACTCCAGTTCCGGTTCCAGCAAGGCTGCTGGGCCTGTAAAAGAATCCGCTGGAAGCGACTCAGGCGATAGTAGCGACAGCTCTAGCGACTCTGACTCCAGCTCAAGCGAATCCGACTCAGAGTCAGAGCCCGAGGAGGTTTCCTCGAAAAGAGGACCTCAAGTCAAGCAACAGAAAGGGCCTGCGATCCCTGAACCGAAGGCTGAAAGTCAAACTGTCGACCCAACCGTCGAGCCTTCTGAAGAGCCCAAACAGCCTGGCGCTGGGTTGGCAAAGACGAAAAAGAGGAATGCGAGGAGACGTGACGCCAAGCGCCTGAGGGCGATGCAGGCTCTCGAGGATGCGCAGTCTCAGTCACCAGTCAACGGGACTGCAAGCGAGGAAGCTGAGCTCCTGGCTAGGAAACGGGCGCTTCTAAGCGTCGTGAGTGACGAACACGAAGATGTCACAAGCTTACCCAAGGACACGCCCACCACAGGAGCAGGACCCATGATAATGGAAGTTGAAGCAGAGGAAACATCGTCGGTTGCGGTAAGCCAAGATGCAGCCCCGACCGAAGAACATGCTCCAACCCAGCGTCGCAATAAGGTTGATATGGGAGCCGGGCGGCGACTCCTCCTTGGTGCTCTTGGGTTGAAGAATCCCAAGTCCAAAGCTGATGAAGATAAACTTCGCGATAGCTTGATGAAGAATGTGAAAGTTCTGCAAAACCCTCGAGTTCAAACCGATGAACCCAAGACCAACGGTGGCGAATCGACAGAGAAGCAAGCGGATGAGGACCCGGAAGCATGGCGAAAAAAGATCTCGTACCGAGCTGTTGAATGCTCCCATGATGATATTGTATTGAGTGAGCCGCCGTTCCCATTTGTGCAACGTTGGGACCCTCAGCAACAATATGGGTCTATGAGGAAGCGAAAGAGGGCTTCACAAAACTTCAACGACGAGAGCTACTATGAGGAGGATTCCCAATGGAATGGCCATGAAGAGTGGGACGACGACAGCCAAAGAAAGAAGCAGAAGAAATCTAGGAAGCGAAAATCCAAGGGCCGCTACGACGGAGGCTATGACGAAGAAGAGTCTCCTGAAGTCGATGAGACGGGAATGAATGGCGACGAAGACGTCGTGTTGAACTACGATGACATACCAACCAAACATCGCCTAGAAGACAGTCAATTCACAGACGTGGATGATCTCCCTTCGCTGCCATCGGATAGGAGTACGCTCCCCAGTCTTGCGCTGTCCGACGCCAAGCCGGGCACGGTAATTACCTGGCAGCAGCTGCTTCTGTCCAAAGCAACCAACTGGCAACCCGAAATGGTATCTATGACAGGACTCATTCTCTCAATTGACGAGAATAAGGACCTGCACGTCCTTCTAGCGAAGAGAGATAGGGACGACAACGACAAGGAGTACGACGAACACACGGGTCAAAGGATTTACGCAAAATTCGAAGCGCCAAACCTTGACGATGAGGAGGAGGAGGATGATGATGACGGACGGAGAAGTATTTCCTGGACAGACATGTCCGACCCTCGGCTGGTCCAACCAGCACCTCCATCTAACATGTTGGAGACGTCTGCCAAAAACACAGAGCTTCCGACCGATCATACTACACCCGTTCAGAACGGATATCCCACGACGGACAACAAGGTTAGAGCGATGACAGACCCCGATGAGACTATGGCTGAGGAGTTAGGTACACAGAAAGTGAGAGTCGAGGTGGAGGCCTATTTGAAGGAACGGGAAACTGCAGGGAAGCCCTCAGGAACCGACAATTCAACCTCGATTCCTTCCGGCCAGCCACCGCCACGGCTTGAATTTACGGCTTCCGGGGACGACAGCCTGATCAGCAGCTTTGTTCGACCTGCTGAGTCACCGAGCGATATTACTGGCAGTCCATCCCATCAATTACGAGAAACTTTACAACCATCCATCGACCAGGAGCGGGTTTCATTATGTCACGATTTAGAAGAGGGTAAAAGGAATAATGTGGAGGACGAGAAACAGGAAGTTGATGAGTTAGATGGAGCCAAAGATGCAAAAGAGCCTGAAGAAGCGGTCGTGTCGACAGTCGAGGTCAACTGGGACGAAGTTATTCCGGACACTATACCATCGCCAGACCTACCACCACTTCCTACAAAGGACGATGCACCTGTGGACCATCCTCTGCTCAGGGTGCCCTCATCTGCGGGTAGCATTCGCAGTGGACGGCAGCCACCATCAGTCAGCGGTCTTGAAGATCTGCCAGAGGAACGAGTTGAAGACTCAATCAAAATGGAATCAGTTGGCGGGTTTCTCAGGAGAGCCCTCAGCCCTCAAGTAATGAACGAGAGCCCAAGGAGTAGCAGCCCTTTTCCTTCATTGGAAGAAATCTTTCATACAGCAAGGCAGACACAAAGTCCAATGAAGTTTACGCAGCCGTCAGTGCCTCGATTTATAAAGCCTGAAAAGGGAGATGTGGAGTATGAGGAGGCGATGCGAAAGTTGGATGAGGGAGAGGACGAATCTGATCGTTCGCTTGATCGCAACAAACCTTTACGGAGCTTGTTCCCAAATGCAACACAGCCGGAACCTCAAGACCAAAGCCCCTTATTGCGCTCATTCAAGAGCGAGGGGACAGAGACCGAAGCTCCTGAAGCCAAGCACGTTGCGACACCACCGACATCCCAGAAAGTTAAAGAAGAATCGCACTTCAAGGTCCCGGAAGGTAGTCAGGTTATCGAACTGAGCTCCAGCCCGCCATCTGTGCAATACACCGAAGACTATGCCCTGGACAGTGAGGATGAGACTTATCAAGAATCTCCACTGCCACAGGGCTCAGGTTGGGTGAAGAAGAATAACAGTAAAGTAAGCACACGAAGCCGAGGGAAGAGTCTACCAGCTACAGCGACAGCGACGAAAAAGACAACGACAACGAAAACTCGGACTACGCGCGGGCAAACATCTCTTCCGCCAGCCCGAGATGTATTGACCAGTGCTTATAGTCAGATCAAGGGACGTAGGAAGTCAACGCGCAAATTCTGACAGCACAGGACAGGAGATTATGGAAGTACTGGAAGGGATGAGACAGGGAGGGTCTTTTGCATCAAAATTGCCCATCGGCTTTTTCAGCTTGATCAGTGGGGTTACGACAAGGATTGGGAGAATTCTGTATCAAGTAATATATGTATTATAGGGAAACATGGCGTTGGGGAAGCATTGAGAGCATGGCAGCCTAGCGTATGTATGGCCAAGACAAAAGTTGAAGCTGGTGGAAATGCGATGCACCTTAAAAGAGCTAGCAAGAACAAAGAAACATGCATGGAAGTTGAAAAGCCAAGGATTCAAATGCCTAACGTCACGTCTCATGTGAGAATCATCACGAACCCGTCTTTAGTTCCAGGGTTGTCTCAGCGCAGGGTTAGCAGCAAAAGCTGCATCACGAGCAGCGCATGCCAGCCAACCAAGTCGTTTCAAGCAGCAGATGATGCAGCGAAACAACCCACCCACTTGTGCTATCTCGTCCAAAACCTACCAACTAAGTCTAAATTTTGTCTCTGTTCTAGCGTCTCATGAGCTCATTCGGATTTGAAGCTGTTGGCTATTGTCGCGTGGTTACTTAATTCTTCGTCATGGGGCAAACTCAAGGGGTCAAGAGGAGAGTAGTATATTACATTGTTCAGGCCATGGAACAACCTGTTTGTCGGTCATTTTCAGTTGTTCTTGGTTTGTGATTTGTGACTACTGGTACTGCTGTGTGAGTCTTTGTTCAAAGCCTGGAACAGCATATATAAAGACGAGATCAACCTGTGAGACAATCATCTACCACTTCGATCAGAAGTTATATGCCTATACGGAATATTTGGATATACCAGCATACCAACACAGCATTGGAATCACCACCACAATCATGTTGCCCTTTCGCTACTTCATCTTCACCCTTCTCGCCTTCTTGGGCTTGACGACCACAAGTTTCTGTCTCCCCACACAGACAGCAGAGCCTCAACCTGCATCTACACTATCGCACGCTCTCCCCGACACTACAGGCATTCCTGGCGGTTCTTTCGTTGAAGAAAGACAAGAGAGGAACAACGCCAACCCATCTGTCTTCAACCCTCCCGTCACAGCTGCACCCACACAGGCAGAAGCTCTGGCGAGTCTGGGCTGGGCGCAGACAACCTACTACGAATGCATAACACGAGGTGGAAAGGAGCGCTGCGGATGGCATATCCCCGTGTACAAGGCTGGGGCTGAGGGTCGAAGAGGAGAGATTGTCCAGTGGAAGGTTGTTGTTGGGATCGCTTTGGGGTTGGCTATGTTGATATATGGAGGGTGGTGGTGAAGAGTTGATTGAGACAATATGCATCATCGGGTTGAGTTTGGAGTCTGGAGTTTTGGCTAGATATGTTGATACCCTGTTGTGCTGCTGGGCAGCATCTGATTCATTAGAAGCATTCTTCATCTTTCGCATACATCTCTCGCAGTGATAAAAAAAAAACAAGTCATGAGTCATGCATTCATTCATTCACAGATCGTAGAAACCAAGATGAAGAACCGCGTGAAAACCAGAGACGTTGTTATTTTTGTTTTTGGTCCGAAACCCGAAAAACACCATTGATTTCATGCTAGTGTATTGAGGTAAGACGCTGAAAGCAAAGCCCTCAACACCCCTCATCGAGTCCAGATAGCCCTCGCGCCCGCCAGCAAGTCCCTGTTCCCTATGCCGATGCCGACGCCGACGAGGATGGACCGTAAATGGACGCACCCGCATGACCACCGAATGCACACAGCCGCAGACATCGCTGCAACTGCTCCCCAACCAGCCCGAGGATATACCATATCGATCGCTTATTTCTCCTTCTTCGCCTTGGCACCCTTGACCTTTGCCGTACCTCGGAGGGTCTTTTGTCGGTTCTTGCGCTGCTTGCCTGTTTTCTATCGTCAGCCTGACTGAACCTGTTGTGTCTGTTGGAGATAACGCACGCTGCTGTCGAGAGGCACGCTCGGCCTTGGTGGCGAGACCAACCCGCACCAATCGGTACTGGGGCTCGAACTTCTTCATGGCCTCGGGGGAGTCATAGACGAGAGCGAAGCCGGTGGTCTTGCCGCCACCGAACTGGGTTCGGAGACCGAAGACGGAGATCTGGTCCTTCTGGGCCTTGTAGAGAGAACCGAGCTTCTCGCGGAGCTCCTCCTTGGAGATGTTGGCACGGTTGGGGTGGAGGATGTCACTGTAACGCATCGCCGGTCAGCCCAGAGTTCCCAAGCAGATCAAAGTCCCTCTTGTTTCGATTCCATCGTATCCGTCATCGATGCTTTAGTGCCCGCCTGTCCCGTATTCTGAAGACTTCGATATCAAATCGTATGTGGCGTGTAATCGAGCAGACAGCATCAAATTCGAGCGGGAGAAAGGCAGGCGAGTAAAAAGCATCGATTCAGGACGGATGGGTAACGAAGCCAAACCCGCGCGGGGGGGATAGAGACATATCATCAAAGATTCAGAGGGTGTCACTCACACGACCATCTGCTTACGGCCCAGCAGAGGGTTGCGGATGAACTTGCGAGTTCGGAGGGTGACGGGGGAGTCGTTGTCCGCCATGTTTGCCGATTGTCGTGATGGTCTCTGGGTGTGTTGACGGTGGAGAGACTGGGCGATGGGTGAGATCGTTGATGAAGTTGTCACACTGAGAGGGTCGAAATTTCCGCTTTGTCGCTTAATTTGGTCCAACCCTAAGAAAATGCTTGTGCGCTTGTGTGCCTTGTATCTGAGGCTGCAGGCCACACAAGGGTTTTTCCGTGGGAAATCACGTGCCTTCGCGATGGAGAATCTTCGGGTGGTTGAGCTGGGAATAACCGGATATTGACAGCAGCGCCTCAACCTGTCAGGTTAGAGATGTCCAAGTTTCAACTCCAGTCTTTTGGTGGAGATAGTGTCGTCAGGCCACTAAGTGTTCAATGGAGCTGTTGTTTGCCATGTTTCCAAGATGGTCTGATCACTTTTAGAATATATGTGAATCCAACAAGACACGGTTGTTACAAAGAAGGTTTCTTTTCAGGTCTGCAAAATGGCGTCGAATGCAAAGCATGTTGACCGGTTCTGTCACCAGTATCTACAGCTACAGTCTGACTTAGACTACCCTGAGCCTGCACTTTTGGAGAGTTCTCAAGTTCAAGATGCGTTTTATGAGAGGTTATTCGCGGATGGTGCTGTTCGGTATGGACCTCCACCACGTTTTCAGCTTCGAGTTCTCAAAGAGCTCATGTCTCGAATTGAGGCCAGCATTGATGACTGGGAAGAGTATGTAAGTCATGGTCGCTGACGCCACTCACTATTACTCGTTATTCTGTCAGTTTCTAACATACCCAGGGAGTCTCTGATGACTTGATGTCTGCCCTCTCACTCTTTCTCGCAAGCCCATTACCTTCAGAAGCCACCTCTGCTCAGCAAAAGTCCTATGTCACATACCATCTTTCTGAGTTATGTGAAAAGAGGTCTGAGCCGAGTTCCTTGACGCCCCATATCACCCTTCTTGAGAATCACTCTCTCATCTCAGGCTCAGGGACCACTGGCCTTCGCACGTGGGAAGCTGCTCTTCATCTAGGCTCATATCTATGCCAGAACCAACAAATTGTCAAGGGCAAGCGTGTCTTGGAGCTAGGGGCCGGTACAGGATATCTTTCCATCCTTTGCGCCAACTTCCTCGGCTCTCAGCATGTTATCGCGTCTGATGGCTCTGACGATGTGATCAACAACCTCCCCGACAATCTCTTTCTCAACAACCTTCAGGATTCCACTCTTGTAACCCCAATGGATGTCAAATGGGGCCATGCGCTCATGGGTACGGAAGAGGAGAAGTGGAATGGTGGACGACCTATTGATGTCGTGCTAGGCGCCGACATTACTTACGATAAGAGCGTGATAGCGGCATTGATTGGAACTCTGCTTGAGGTATTCGACCTTCATCCACACGTGGAGGTGTTCATCTCAGCGACACAGCGCAACGAGAAGACCTTCCAGGCGTTTCTGGACCAGTGCCAGGCTAACGGGCTTGCCGTCGAGGTGTTGCAATTCCCAATCCCAAAGCGGGAGGTTCAACGTGGTCCGTTCTATAACGACAATGTCGCTATCCACATCTGCAAAGTTTCCAAAACGTAACCGGGCCCTTGGAATTTATTCTGACACTATACTCATTTCAGGCAGTTAGAGTGCGGGAGCTAGAGTAGCGGGAGCCTGTCAAAGGGATAACTCCTCTGCATTCCAGTTGAGAACTCAGGCGTCAAACAGACATGTAAGATGTCGCACCATGCATCGCCTATACAGAATGCGGCATCTTGATTATTCGGGAAACCCGGGTAAAAGTTGAACGCAACGCCGAGCTATCGTTTCCCAGAAACACATCACGGCTACCCTGGAACTTCGCTGCGAAGCGTCGTGCCACTGAGCCGATAATCGTCTCACGATAAGAGCTGTGGCCCTGCAGTTTGTGGCTAGGTGCCGTTCGGATGGCTGGATTCCTCACAGAACTTTTTGACGCATCAGAAGCTTGAGGGGTCGGCTGCAACGGGTATAGCAATTGCATGGTCATGATATGTCACTTGAGAATGAATATGGGGAAAAGTCGCACCACTCATCCCCATGATGATACCTCGGGACCGTCGCTTCGAGCATGGCCCCACGGTTAGCTGACAACATCTATCAACAACGGAATTCGGCTGGTCTTCAAGAACGATCAATTACACAGCTTGGAGACTTGGGAAACTCGGCATCAACTCTCTTGCCATCTCAGGTACAAGACTGCATCGCAGGTTGGGCCAGACTTCCCATTGACCTCTTAGAGCCTCAAGCGAGACGGCAGAATCAGCCTTCGAGACCCCTGAAGGCAATTGGGTTTGTGTTGCGGGGAAGAGCGAAAAGGGTTGGCTCCAGAGGCACGATCTAGAAGTTGACAAGCTGACGATCTGGTCTGATGATTGGCTTGCCCCGCGCTTGATGGCGACGGGTGCTTTTCAACCTGCTGTATGTTTGGCACGATGGAATTCCGCCAGGTTGGTCAGATGGGGGTGCGGCCAGGCTTGAAGGTCTTGGAGCCAAGAACGTGGCACGCTTGGGATGAACGGACAAAGAGCCACGGGATCAGTGGCCTCAAGTAGAGGACGATCTGAATGGTTGCAGATTCGGGAGAGTGACGTTTTTGAGGCCGCGGGCTGGAATGTACGCTCAGGCACAGCACTATTGGGACTGTCGATAGTCCGTCTTCACACTCACCTCCTTAGCGGGGAGTAGTGCTGGAGGACTGTGTGAATGTCTATCATGTCTTCAATTAGAATGAAGCATAAGAACAGACAAACTTTGCACTGTGTTCTATCATTTGTAGTTCAACTGACTTGTTGGAAATATCCGTTGAGGGAGGTGTTGAAGATGACGATGGATGAGATGAGTTGTCTCTGAAAGCAGGCTGACATACGACCACGAATTACAAGACCAGAATGCGACATCGATGTAGGCGTGTATGGTAACACGATCCAAACAGAAGCTTTCTCACCGTCGTCATTTGACCTTGTCAAGCGTTGATACTGAACCACTTGCGTAATGGCATGGATGTAAAGAGACTTTCCTAGCCGTGAATGACACACTCTGACGACTACCCTAGACGAATAAGTAGTTTGCCGAGCTACACTTACATCATGGAACGAATCAAGAGCGATGAACTGCTTTACAACGTTTTGCTATCAAAACTACTGTATGCAGAGCCGATCATACAAAGCCACCTTCTCCCGGGGCTTTGGGTTTTTGTTTCCGGTGATTAGCTCACTCAGTGCGATGATGATCATTGAAAACAAGCTTGAGCTTTGACAGGTTTGAGTTCCAACCTATCAGCATGTTTCGCATTGATTACGATTATTCCCCAGAAAAACAATAACATTAATAAAGAAAACTTCCTTTTTCCGGCTTCAACATGAGGTGATGTTACGGGTTGAAACGTCATGTGCCTTTTCCCACCAACCGTCGGTAATCGGCTATGCAAGCAAGTCGATCACGACGAGAGGAGAAAAGCAACACCCCTGAAAATCAACTGATAGTATTAGGTGTTATCCATGTCTGGAAGATTACATATGCTGTGAATTGATCAAGAATTACCGCTGGGATATCCGTACTACGTAGTATATGCTTGAAATGTTATTCTCTCTCATCTTAAAGTTGGTTGGGATAAGCTCCTTGCTTATTTCGGGAAGCCTTCTCTGACAGGGGCTTATCCTAGGCGTTCAATTTACTCTAGCTACGGAGACAGGCTTCCATTCCGGGGCCAACACCTCAATCGTTATCGTGAGATACCAGGGGGGGAATAAGAGTCCACTACTTTTCCAAGGACGGGAATTGGATTACGCGTGTACTGTTACAGCTGTTCTCCATAGCTGTACAGTTTGTATCCGTATCTGCAGTTCAATAGTTCGTCACAATCGATGCTATCATGTTTCTCGCAACACCAAATCACCCCACGATCTCTTGCTATCGTATCAACCCACGAAAAACTCCCGCCTGTAGCCGTTTACATTACTGCAATGAGCAACCTTGATTGAGGGGGGGTTGCAGCCCGGGAAACAGGGCATCAGCCATCCACTATCGAATTGGTTCCTTTGTCTTTCATTGCCTTATCACCCCAGCTCAGCGGCACAGTGCAGTTCGGCCCTGTGCAAATTCTGTATCTCTGCTACGTGCGGATATCTATGCCATATTTCACTGCGCATCTACATCGTGACCTCTTGCATTGCCGGCTCTCGATAGTGTACCTACGGTACGGATACTGCAACGGTTTTGCTTGATCAGGCAATTACTTGTTCTCACCAACTGCATATATTCTGCACGTGGGGTCAGGCGGTGACCCCAGGGTAAAGATCTCTTGTAGTTGGAGACCTGCAGAGATTGAAGACATGCAGTGAGAAAAAAACCCACTGTTCGAATGCCGGTCAGTGAGAAAGAAACTCAGCACCAATCGCCGTGCCACGGGCACCACTTACAATGCCCGGCGCCACAAGTCCTCGGCACTAGAATTGAACGAGTTATTTTACATGACAATTGGTGGTTTTTTTACACTGTAACTGGGATGCTATGAGTATGTGTGAGGGGGTTTGACAGCTTCTGTCTTGCCTGTCATTGGAGAATATGATTGCCAAGCATCATATCCGTATCGTGTGCAGTAAGCAAGCTGCAAACACTGCATCGTGCTTCAACATCAGCCATATCTCTCCCTCTCGCTCAAACTCCGGTCCGGGCTCAGCCGGGGAAGCATAGCATCGTGAAAGCAGGGCACAGACGAATTGGCTCAAGTCTCCATATCAATCCACTCGCCACGGACGCTACGAGTTTAACTACCGTAACATCAAGGAAGAAGGGCTCTAGATCGAGTTATTTTTCCAAATCGGAAACAGAAAAATTCTTTAAGCATGTCTTTGTTCAGGTATGCCCTGGAACATCGGTCAATTAGCCAGCTGCTACTGTATGCATCGGAGTTGGTTCGTTGATTAAGCAGGCTACCATTTGTGGGAGTAATGTCTCGATATCAGCATCTGAAATCATGCTCATTGAGGTGGATGATGGCGTGCGGAACGAGCCACACAGCGGCGGTTACTGTAAGTCGTTGTTGACAGCGACAACTCAGCAAAGTAACCCAACCCAAAGAACCCGGTGAGAAGATATCAAATCGTTTCATAGACTCAAAACTGGGAATAGCACTGTGCCAAACTAACCGACTGACTGATTAGGCCAGGTCAGTCTAAAAAAAGGGCTTGCTTCACACCACCACCGCACACATCATAATCGCAGCCCATCCCGTCACATCGTTCGCGTCTCCACCACCAAAGCTTGATGCCCAGGATCTTCTCCTCTTCTCCTCCACCCATGTCTCTTTGCTTGTTCTTGCATTTCCCAGGTGTCCCAATAGAAGGGCCCTGATGGCCCCCCCTACGGTCTACCCATGGCTTGGAGCTAGCTTCAAAGTCCAAGTTGCCCGTTCGTCTTGCAGGCTCGCGGCTAGAACAAGTCTAGGGAACTCGGAAGTAACTCAGAATGAGGATCGCTGTGCAGCAGAAGGGAGGTAAAAAAAAAAGAGTAGAGTGTGAGAACTAACCTTACTGCAGAAGACAAGGGCTCTAAAAGGTGGACAGGGGGTAGCGATTGTGTGTATTTTCTACTTTCAGACATGGCGGTTCCTGGCGCTGACTCGCTGCTTGAGACCTCGAGATTCCCCTTCATTTCCCATTCCAGGGCCTGCTCCCTCCCGTACCTGGATCCTGTACTTGGTACATTAGATACAGTACTCACACTCACCCCCTACCAAATCAATCAATCTATTTGCTGACCCCTCCCGTAAGTTACATACCGCATCGACCGTAGCGTAGCTCTTGATTCTAGTGGGAGTGCCATATCTTTATTAATGAACCACCCTGCTCCCCCCATAACACGACCATCACCTTATCATCCATATATCTGCAAGGCTCAGTATAATTATACCAAGTACCCCCGTCGACAATTCTTGGTTTCCCCATACTCATCCTCTTTATTCTCACATCGTCACTTGACTACCTTTTCTACCTAAGCCAATTCGTGTTCCACCTGTATCGTGGATCTTGCAGGCTCCTATCATTCATATCACCCACACGTTTCCTATACAAGCTTGAGATTGGTCTGTTCAGCCTTGAGCAACCACGCCTTATTATCCGACGATCGACAAAAAATACCTACATCTCATACTGTAACGCTCGTGCACGATACACAGGGCTAGAGAAGCAGTCACCAGAAGCTTTATAAAGTCAACGACCCAACCCTGCGTGTTCGCGACAGCTTCATAGCCGCGACCCAATCTACTTCGTCTCTCCTCCCAGTCACCACAGAATCGCTTCGATGGTCTCGTCATTAGACGTCAGACCCCATTTCTTCTCCGGGCACATCCGATCAACATCAGTATCGAGCACAAGTAGCTCTCTATCTACACCTACATATTCCTCAACAACAACAATTCCAGTATCAAAGATGGCTGGCGCGCAATCGTATACCCTCGCTCTGCAGAAGTACATGCTTCTGACAGAGCAACACCAAGAATTGTGCGACCGCCTCGACCAAATTCGACCTGAATTTAGCATGACAAGCCGTTCCCACAATTCCTCACCATCTACTTCGCCAACCCGATCCTCTTCATCATCTCTCTCGCTCCCGCCCTCACCGAAGCGCCACTCCCGGAGCGGACGACACCACTCGCGCTCCCACGCCCGATGCAGCGGCTGGGAAGACCGCAATGAACTTAGCACGATCCCCGACGAGGAGACAATCTACGAGATTTCGGCAGAGGAGCAGCGCCTCTCGGAGGTCAACGAGAGCATCAAGCGTACATTGACAGAACTGCTCAACTGCAGCAGCGTGCGCGCCGATCGGGCCTTTAGAACATGGGTGCAGACAAGGCTCATGGAGACTGAAAAGGAACTTCGCAGTGGACGAAGGCGCAGAAGCTCCGGCAACGAGTAAACCGAAACTCGTATAGCCTTTGCCATCCATCACATCACATCATCCTCATGCAGTGTCAGTGGTCGTTTCTTAGGTTGGTGGCAAACATGCGCCTCCACAAGAATAAACGAACCACCTTGGCATTAATTCTTAATAACTCTCTTTTGTTTTCTTCTGCATTGGCGAAGGCGTTACGGACTCAACTCGAGCAGGGAAGAGAAGGAAAAGCTCACATTGCGTTACAATACAATCTGGGCCGGCAAACTGGAATGGAATGGAAAGGGAAGGGAAGGGAACATTGCATACATGCATGCTTGCGAAAAGCGCTTTGAAGATGGGGTTAATCGTCTTTGTTATCCCCATCTACACCATACCCATGCACTTACAAACTTCATTTCGTTGTCTATTATTTTAGGTTCGACCTACCTGCACCAACCAGGATGGGAACCAACTGCATATCACGGAATCGCTCCGTGGCTTTACTTTAACCTTTCATTTACATTCTTGAGCCACGCTGGATTTCGGAGGCATGAAACGCCACAAGTTTATTTACTCATCATCATGATGAAGATCTCCCGAGAGGATGATTCTCTAGCGATAGCATCAATCAAAGCATATGAATGCCAATTTCGCAAACAAACGAACTGTTCATTTCCTTAACCGTTAATTCTTTAATGTGAATGCATTCCCGGATATCATCACCCGGTCTACCACATCAACCTCCAAGAATGCTGTGACCCCGAAATGCAAGACTTTCTAACTCTACCCCAAAAATTGCCATGTCGGCCGGCCCCGCTCGACTGATTTACTGGAATCAGAAAAATGATAGTGAGACAACACGCGTCGAACCCACAATCTTGCGTGCGATCGTCCTAAGACCCCCCTGCTGTATCAAAAGCCCGTTGGGGGAAATGAAGATCATCTCCTGCACCCAGTGGGGAAGGCAAAAAATAAACCAAGGGCTCGCTCCCAAATTAAGTAATTAAGCGCCCGGGCGCTTGCACACCATTTTGATAACGGTCTGGAGCGCTAATGAATCTGTCTCTGATATGGGCTACTAGTGAGGTTGGTCTTTATCGATCCCGATCGGGGACTTCGCCTGTTGCCACTGAGTAACTACGGTACACCGCCGCTAGGCCTGGGCCTGAGGATCGACGGGACATGCAGAGAGATTAGTGAAGGTGAGTTTCCCAGCGTAGCATGACCTTCAGGGACTGTGACGTTAATGGACAAGCAGGTTTTTCGTAATGCTACGGCACAGCCAGCGTTGGGGCAACTTTGAAGCCAAATCGGATGCCAAGCATGATGCTGTAGGGTGGCCATGGCGGTTTGGTTCTAGTAATGTTACATCACTGGCGATAAAGTCTTGAGCTTTGACTGTTTATTATGGTTGAGCAGATGCTCCGGATCAATAGTCACCAAGGCAAGCCAAGGCAAGATCTTGTTGGTGGCATGATGGAGATCCTGACCATTTCTATCGGGTTGTCTTGCAGGAAACCGGATGACCAAGATGATCATCCACTTGAGCCGCGAAGATGTACCCGATACCCGGGAAGAGTCTACCCTAGCGCTCCCGTGAATGACCTCCTACGTGGTTTACCGGATCAGCACCAGCACATCCCAGCACACAGCATTGGGAATGACTTCAAATCGTTGTCGATCGCGATGGGAAAACCTCCGAAAGGCCTGGAGAGATGATGCTCTTAACCAACGACGTTGCTCCAAAAAGGCCAAGACAACTGCAACATATCTGATAGGGCATGGATGGTCATGGGTGATTCAATATGATGCTATTCCACCTGTCAAAACCCCAGATACTTGATCTGGTATGACGTGGCCGTTCAACTGCTTCGACATCGAGATCCAGAAAATGTCGATAACTTCAACTTCCAGAATCCAAGATTCACTTCGAAGGCTGTGATACAGTATCCTTGCTGGTTGCCATCCGGACATTTTGCTCCTGCAGAACACCAAAGAATGGCCAGAATACGCACCGGACACCCTTCTTTTCGCAAGTAAATGAAATCATGTTTCGAGCAAAAGAAAAACTTTTTTCTTCGATCCAAGATCAGGGTCTAGCTAACGTCATATAAGCGGTCCGCCGTTAGTTGCGGGTCGAACTGGCCAAGATAAAGACTGGGCAAAACAAGGATGCAGAATATAAGCTGGCAGCCGTTTTTCTGGAGTTTGGTCCACATGATATGGTCTCGGTACTTGGGGAGGCGGTTGTTAGTTGCTGGATGGTGATGGAGTCGGTGATTTGCTCGTTGACCCTGTGAAAGGCGCACGGTATGGTCTTTGAGAGGACTAGGTGAGAATGTCATAAATCCCGATAAGGTAATCGTTGAGGATAGTTCGAGCAATGTAGTTTAAAAGCATTATATGAAGAACTTGATGTGCAAAAATGTTAGTGAAGCTGGGATGCAAACTATCTGCCAAGGTCAAGTTGACGCTTGTTGAGAGCAGATTCCAAAAAAAAAAGAATTAGCAGGTGAGTGTATCAAAGCATAGACAGATCCAGTTCATGACCAGAAGAGGCGCTGTGTCTTTCAGCTACTAATGGTGCTCCTGATAGTTGGCGATGAAGACGCGTTGGTAGATTTGAAGACATCGTGAGATTATGTAATTAGATCACCGCCACGTGTGGCGCACCTTCCAGTGGCTCTGCTCTGCAGGTGGGTACCTGATATGCCGTAGCAACTCAACCCAATCAACATCGCGCGTCATTCTTTATTCTTCTACGAAGCTTCGCGACAGAGAGTGTGGTAACTACCTTATTCAACCTACCTTCAATTCTCACGAGACCGTATTTGTCGCGCGAAATAGGAGACAACACCAGAAATCATGTCGGTTCTGCTGGAGACCAGCGCTGGTGACATTGTCATTGACCTTTTGGTCGAGCATGCACCCAAGCTTTGCGAAAAGTAAGTAACCCTATCACCATTGTCTTCTGCGCTTCTGTTGCTGAGTTACTGAACTAACAGGTGATATAGCTTTCTCAAACTCTGCAAGGTCAAATACTACAATTTCTCCCCGGTTCACTCTGTTCAGAAGGACTTCTCCTTCCAGACTGGTGATCCTCTTGGCCCTCTCTCCAAAGACTCTGACGGCGGTTCGTCAATATGGGGTCACGTATCTGGCGACACATCGAAACGAACATTCCCAGCATTCTTCCATCCAAAGTTGAAACACTTGGAACGAGGAACAGTCAGCATGGCCACAGCTCCCCTTCAGTCCGACCCTGATACACGAGTGGCTGGCTCCCAGTTCATTATTACATTGGGCGAAGATACAGACTACTTGGATGGAAAAGCGGCAATCTTCGGAAAGGTCGTGGAAGGATTTGATGTGTTGGAAAAGATCAATGCGGCAATCGTCGACGATAAGGGTTATCCGCTTATCGACATTCGCATTAAACATACCGTTGTTCTGGACGACCCTTATCCCGATCCGTCTGGCTTAAGGGAACCGAGTTCGAGTCCACCTCCGACCGACAAGCAGCTAAAGACTGTTCGAATCGCAGACGAGGCTGCACTACACGAAGATGATAATGTCGACGAAGCAGAGCTGGAAAGGAGACGTCGCGATCGCGAGGCGCAAGCGCAAGCTCTCACTCTGGAAATGATGGGAGACTTGCCATTTGCTGAAGTCAAACCGCCCGAGAACGTCTTGTTTGTTTGCAAACTGAACCCTGTGACTGGCGATGAAGACTTGGAGCTCATCTTTGGCCGTTTTGGCAAGATCCTGAGTTGCGAAGTCATCAGAGACCAGAAGACTGGCGACAGTTTGCAATATGCATTCATTGAATTCGAAGACAAGACATCGTGCGAGGCAGCTTACTTTAAGATGCAAGGAGTACTGATTGACGACCGACGAATTCACGTAGACTTCTCTCAGAGCGTCAGCAAGCTGAGTGATGTGTGGAGAAAAGACACCAACAACAAGCGTAGGGCTCATCGAGGTGGCTGGGGAGGTGTTGATGAGCTTGAGAAACGCCGACAATACCGTAATGAAGGAGAAAGAGTCAGAGACGACAACTACAGAATGGTCTACGGAGAGGAGGAGATGAAGGGCAGATTGGGCCGAAATGGAAACAGACCTGAAAAGGATGATGCGCCTCCGCCAAGATCTCATGATGAGGGAGGCCCATCACGACGACGAAGGAGCCGAAGCCCGCGACCGAGAGACCGAAGTCGGGATAATTATCGCAAACCAAGAGATGATCGTCGAGGCGATCGACGAGATAGGGACCGTGACTACGATCGCCGAGATCGAGGTAGAGAAAGAGGGCGGAATGACTATGACCGCAGGCGAAGGAGATCTCCTTAGACGGCACAAGGTTTAGTCCCTGCCAATATCTATTGAGGAATACGTAAAGTTACATATAATTGTCAGTAAGACTTCAGTAGTTCTTACAGAGCCGCCTGAAGAGATAGGGTCAGATTTTGGTGGATTGCGAAACGGAATACAACAGCACAACGCTCAATAGCACTGGTACACTGAAGCGCAGTACCATCGACAGCAAGCGTTCCGATTCCTTTGGTTTGCGGAAGCTTCAACTACTACAAATGCGCATTGCACGGTGCGGCATTACACGAACATGGAATACCCTGATAACACGAGTTTGACAGTTCCCGCCTTGAAGGCGAGCCCTTTCTCTCCTAACTCTTTGCTCTACCTACCTACTTCGTGATATGCAAGCACCAAGTTCCTTTTCATCTCACGTACGGTCCTTCAACGGAAGATCTTTTAGGCTCCTCAGGCAACGGAAGACAATGTGGACTGCCCAGCCGAGCCCTCACTGAACACCATTTACGCATGCCCGACGCGATTCCGGATTATCTGGCCGATATGTCTTGATAGCCGTTCGGCGAGGAGGAGATGCTCCCGCTGTTGAGCGACCATGGGTGTCCTTCTGGACGAGATCTCCGGGCTACCCCATCTCTTGCTGCCATGGCATCGCTTGCCGGCGGTATCCCGACGCTTCTCCCAACGATGTAGATGTTGTCATACATAACAGCTCTCCTGCAGACATCACAACATCCAGCAAGGTCAATCCACTCTCGTCAAAGCAACCACACATTATAGACCAGCACGCACACCACAGCATGTTTGGCTTTACGTCCAAATAGTGTATTCTGTACGAGCGAGCTGGCTGTAAGCCAGCCAGCCATTCGAACACTCCAGAATTTGTCGCTAATGTCTATCTATGGATCAAAAATCCGTCATTCTCGGCTATGCTTGCTTCTCCTGTTACGATTTTAGAGACATAAGCGGGCACAACTTTTAACTCACCTACCTAGTACCTATGCAAGGCACCCGGGGGTGAGACCGCCATGCTCTCACCACATCGAAGACTGATGTAACACCCCATGAGCTTGGGCTATTCGACAAGCGTCAAGCTCTAAACCCTGTCACCTGAATTGTCTCAATCGACAACGATTCCAGATGGATGGCTTTGGGCTGAGAGATGCGGCTGCTGGCCAGGGTGCTCACGCAGGATCAATACAGTTGTTTCAGATCCCTCATGGGGCTCGGTACTGATATCAACGAGCAAGGACAATTGGTTGTGCTACGTCAAGGTGCATTCGATATCCTTCAACAACACGAGCCATGCACGGGCTTCGAGGATCGACGACCAAACGGGACAAAACTGTGTTTCTGATAATTGCATCATTCTAGCTTGGTCATACCATCCCGGGGCTCATCCGTTAAGCCTGCAGACAGACAGCTAGATGTCAAGACAGGCCTGCTGGGTTACCTAGGATGGACTTGGTGCATGTAGTGACGCGGATCCATCATGACCCAAGCATTACATCTTTCAGGCAAGCCTTGTCGAGATGTGCAACTTCGATGCGCTGAACTATTCGATGGCCATGGGTCGGGGCGGGCTTGACTGCGATTTCAGTCTCCAACGGGAAGATACATGAAATCAATTTAGGTCCAGTGACCTTGTGATGTTTCTACGAAGGAATCGTTTCAGATTGTTCTCTGCATGTGACCCAACCTCCGGATCTTCATATAGAGCTCCCCCACGCCTGTTGCGGCTTGTTACATGTCGCTCTCACAATCATGGGTAGAGATCCTAGCTGAATGGCGTTTTTGTCAGCCATCATCTTGTCCCATCCTCTTCCTTTCCAGCGTCACAAGAGACTCTTAGAATGAACCCCTGGGCTGAATGACCAATGTGCGTGCTGTATGGGAAACACGCACGGGTAACCGCAGCCTCATGCGTTACACCCTGAAATGACAGTTAGGTGAACAGCATCCTCCTTACGGGTCGTTGCGTGAAAGAAATTTCCGCCCTGGATGCTGCACTCGCTTTGTTATCACGGACCTTCTCCTTTTTTGATCTGGGGACGCTGCTTTCTCACTAGATTGCGGGGAAACATGGCAAGAAAAGCACAGAGGAGAGAGGAAACAGGCGAACGTCCCTGACTAGGCTAGTACCCGCTGCATATATGCAGCCTGAGAAGATGGAGACCTAATACGATAGCTGGTTGCTTCTGGACGCGAGAAGGCTGACTTTGGAACCAATTGAAACAACCCCGACTCAAAAGAACGGCTGCTTGATTCAGCTGCGCAATGAGATGGAGAGAGACATCAAACCATGTCTACTTATGCTACTGCGTCAGGTCTGAGATTTCTTCGTACAAGACTCGTTCGATCAATAGACTTGGGAGATGAAATATTCCACAAGCTCCGTTTGTATTTGTCTCTGGCCATTTGAGCCAGCCCCGTTGTTTGCGAGCCCTACTCGAACAGCGCCATTGATGTTGAAGCATGCCTCCCTCAGCCTTGGAAGAGCCCCGAAGGTGTCGGCTCCAGGCCCTATCGTTTGATGCAAGTGAGACATCGATTGGCCCCCACGAACAGGCCAAGGGGCAAGACCCTCCCCAAGCAAGCTACTAGCAACCGATTTCGTGCAGTAGGGCATCGGTCCTGTGGCGTCGGTTACCAAAATCTGTTTATCAATGTGCACCCAGGGATTTGGGCGCAAGTTATCGGACTTAGTCCTATCGGCTCCCATGGCTTCTGCGATGTAATCAGTGCTTAGATTTATTGGTGCAATACCCTCTTGGCCGTTTTCAATACGGGCTATGGCTTCGTTCGTTCTATATTTACACTCGCACCGACACGCACCGTTTGGCCGTCTGTAACCAACATGGACGAGAGTCTTGCTCCCTCCCTGCTTCTCGCCACTGCATATTGCTTGCTAGCTGTTGGCCTTCGAAACTAGCGGTAGAGTCTGGTTGGGTCTTTATTCAATACCGAACGAAACACATGCTCAGTTTGATTTTGGATCCTGATTTCTGTGTAACAATCGCCACCGTGGCATTCCTTTTTGGTCAAGCTGTGGCCATTTCTATGTCGTTTGTGTCCTGCATATTATGTGTCCGGTCCAATCTCCAGCGTCAGAGTCTTGATGCAACAAACGACGTCTACATGCACTTTGGTGGAGCTCTAAGTTGGGATTGCAGATGCAAAGCCCAGCTGCAAGAAAAGAAATGAAAGAGTCGAGGAACAAGCTCAAAAGCAAGTCTACCAACGGCTTGATGACCTACGCACTGTTTGGCTATTGTGGTGCGCCCGTGCCGCAGTCTTCTCTTTGACTTCGGGGCCTAGGTAGTTTTCATGGATACCTGCAGTATTGGATGCTTGCTCAACCACGTTTTGAAGCCGCTGTTTGCTGTCGAAACGTTTCTTTTCTGCACCAAGATCTTAGCTTCGATATTACCGCCCACCCCAAACCAGGGTTGTAGACCTTCCACCCAGGTACCGGGTTTGAAGCGCTGCTGCTTTATCGAGATTCGTTGATACCTAGTCAACGGCCCCATCTAAGTTATAAGACATGACCAGACAAGGCAATTGCAGGGGACAAGTCCTAGGACCGGAAGCATTCTGTGCCGACATCATATACCGAAATACTTGTTGACCACTGTAGCACACGCCCGTTACACGGTCAGATCACAAGCAAATTTACAACATTTCCTGACGACCAGCGTATGCTGCGTTACAACCGAAAAGATTGAATAGCTGCACTCCTCAAGCTTTGACGAAGCTGCATCAGTCAAGGGTAAAGATTCACAACTGAGCTTCATAGTTTCATTGCAGGCCTGACCTTGCCTGTCATGGCCTTGTGTGTTGGTGGGGTCTGCCTGCAGAATACTAATACTAACGAGGTATTCAAGACATATCCGGTTGTTAGTATGCGACCCACTGCAGTCTCGCCTTGTTTCCAGCTTCCATTCTTCTAGGCAGGAACAATATCCGTTTGACAAACAGAACACACTGGGATCTTCGACAAGCTCGGTTGTTATGGCGTTGGTAACTCGTTGGATATGTACCGCCTTGCATGTCGACCGAAGTTGCGCTTCAAGGATCTATTGCGTGGTATGGCTGCACAGTTGCACCATCAACTGTATACTCCAACGAAATCTATGCCTCCAAGGTCATTCAGCTCAGCCTGTACAGAGACGTCCCATGTGGGGATGCTCGTTCCAGAGGTCAACTCCAGCCCATCTGCATCTGATACGATCTGGGGAAGTCCATAGCTGATCGACCAGATCTGGGCTGCCTGTTTGGGGTGAAGACCCGTTTGTTTTTGTCTTCCTATGGCCGCGATAGTGAGGGGATTGCCGCCGCATGGCATCGCTGCCAGTCATCCAAGCCCACCATGTAACTACCCGTGGCAACCTCGCATAAGTGGTATCCTCCAGCCAGACATTTTTGCGTAGCATTGGTAGGAGAGGAGGATGTCGAGAGCTTCTTGGACAATTTGACGTCTGTTGTACGAGGTGTCCACAGTGAGCACCGGAGGACGTGCCTCGATGATTCTCTACTCCCTGATAGATGTGGACCTTGTTGCAGCCCAGAATTAGGGCCGTTTATTGGAGGAAGAGCAAAGGTGTAGGTGCGCTTGGACGAAGCAAACAAACGACAACCGGCCATGCCAGGAGTGGAATAAGTCAGTGTCACGGAGTATATCAAGATGCCACGACTGCAGATCTTCTGGTCTCTGGATCTCTTCTTTCTTCCGGTCTTGTTGGTTTTGTTCTATCAATCAGTTTAAGTTCTGTCAAATTGATGTTGGCGGGAATTTGTAAGTCAAATCTTTGTCTCAACTACTTATTCGACGAATTATCAACAACAACCTCATTGTTCATCACCGGATACATCCTTCCTCTTGCCGAGAGTCCCGACGGACGAGTGCTTGCAAACCGGGAACGACTGTCAAGCCGTAAGCTTTGCTCTTCGACGGCCGAGGAAGAGACCTTTGTTCAGACTGCTATTTGGTCAATAGACATCAACTCGATAAGAAAGATTGCCAGTCTTGATGAGGCAGTTTGAGCAGCAACTCCCCTGAGTTCCCATCCGGACTCTTGTCCTTCGCTTTCACTACTCAAGTCGCCACCACTGCGCAGACACACAATGGTCACTCCAAACTGTTACTCGACGGACGTCCGTCGATATGCAAACCGGATGAACCTCTACTCATCCTATCCAGACCGGCGGGCGACTGCGTATCCCGTCTATCCTGATACGAGGACGACTATCATGAGCGAGAGGGACGATGATGTGACGCCCCAGAGGAAGCGCATCGCAGTGGCAGTAAGTCGGAAACTTCCCTCAGCCCCCTATTCTCACCTGGTGTGTGGTGTGTGTGCGAGACTTACATAGTTGTGTAGCGGGCTAACAGCAGCTTCAGTGTGGACGGTGTCGAAAGAGGAAGATTCGCTGCAGTGGCGATACTGGCAACGGAGGACCATGCACTAACTGCAAGAATGCAGGCTACGAGCCCTGCCAGTTCCTCAGAGTATGTTTTGCATCAGCAAGTTGTGTGATTTGGGACTTACACTATGACATAGGTTGCTTCTACAGAGACAGCCTACAAGAATGAGAGCTTTCCTTACAACCTTGAAGCCTCTCGACAGTATCAAGCCAGGGGAAACTCTGCCGTATCTCCTCTGCCTTCGACAACTCCCTCTTACCCTGACGGTTTGCCTACCTCCTACTCCAGCGAGTCCCTTGTCTACCGTGCCCCTCCGGCCTTTGGCTATAGTGCAAAGTCCTATTGCCCTTGGAGCCATGGATACTCGGATGACCAGGGCTACAACTACGCTTTGTATCAGCAACCATACTCCTCAGTCCATGACTCAGAATATGGCATTGGCTATCGAATCGCCTCTGGAACTGGAAAGTCTACCCTCTGCATGGATACGGAACCAAACTATTACAGCAGTGGGAATAATGTTACAAGCTTGGTACACCGGCCAGCTCAAGTGGCTACTCAAGTGGCTACAGACTCGAGCCTTGCATACCAAAGCATGTTGCCTGACTCCAAGAGTCTGGTCTTTCAGGGTATTGGAGCAGATTCCAACAAGACCCTGGGCTACCAAAACATGGCGGCAGACTCAAACAAGGCCCTGGGTTTCCAGAACATGGCAGCGAACATCAACATGGGTGACAGGGTGTTGCCCGCGCCGGTGGGACGGTCTGCGATGCCCAACTTGATGGGATCATCGTACAAGAGTGAGCCCGGCAGCTCTACCTACAGCAGCAGCAGCAAGTCGTCGCAAGCCTCTACGTCGGAAACGTCGCCTTTGAGCAGCATTCCCGAGACGCCGTCAAGTTACACAAGTTACGAGTCCTCAAGCATGGCTTCCACCTCGAGCTGCCTGCCCTCGTATCCTGCCACGAGCCTCGCTTCTCAGTATAGCCGGCCAAGCAACGACCTCTACTCGCATACCGGCTCTTCGGACGCATCTCTGTTCGCGTCGACCGATGGCATGCGCAGTGGCCCTGACATGACGTACCGCTACCACGACACGACCACTTCAGTCGCTGCTGTCGCCGGTTCCTTGACTGCTCGTCGTGATATACCCACCCTCCATAGCAATGGCCTGGGATCCCTCTCGCTGGGACACAGCGCTACGCACTACCTACCACACCAGTCTGCAGCTTACATGCTGCCTGCTGGTGATCTTGGAGGTATTGGGGCAGATACCACGGCAGACAGCTACCGCAAGTCGCTTCGAGCTTGATACGTGCTGGCTATGAAGCGTAGAGGGTCTTGGATTGGCTGTTGCCAGTGCAAGTGAACATTGTTGACTTTCCTTTCTATTTGGCTTGAGGAGCTAGAGTGTGTTCTGTTTTTCGAGCATTGATAACGTCGAGCATTATTGTTGGCCTGGCCCTATTGCAACGACTCACTTGGGTCTTGATGAGGCCAACGGGGACTGAGGTTCTTGGCTAGACGAGAACGCGCGATATGCTGTGTTGAGGTGAATGCCGAGCAGAGATCAGCTCGCTTGTCACGGACGAATTACTCATCGATCGTCCCGTCCTCGGAACGACCTGGATTCGAGAGGCTGAAGATCATCCAGAGAAATTGTCCAGGGCATGAGCACAGCGTTCAACGGGGAAGCAAGTCAAGCGTTGGTCTTGTGCCACGGTGGCGTTGCGGTCGAGTCTTATCTCCCGAAACTTCAGTTGCGTGCGTGCTTTTATTTTCTATTTTTCTGGTTTACTTGCATGACTGGTCGTCAAAGTGTGCAGCATCATTGCTCTTCCTTATCTTTGACATCCTCTGGCGTCTTATCCCCAGGGTGTTGCCTTTGCAGCCCTTGTTTTTTGGAGTCTTGGTACAGGGAGAGGAACAAAAGGTTGGTATGTCAGGCACGACAACCTCCCGATGGGCCCGGCCTGCATGAGTTTTCAGACCATGGAGTTCGGGAAAAGGAAAAGGTGTTTAGGTTTGTTGGTGCATAAGTCTGTACATGTTTTTTTTGAACAACAAAATGGTGAAAGCCAGATTGAGAGAGGATGGACTGGGGAATAATGGATAATGACCGGGCTTTGTCTAGATGAAACTCTGACGAAGCACCTGTACATGTATGTAGCTCTTTGAGCATTGAGTACTCATAACCGAGTCTCGCCCTTTAACAATAACATGTATCTTTACGATGTGAACCTGATATCTAACAATGCTTGTGATGCTTAAGCTTACCCATGAGAGGATACAAAGAACACTTGACCAAATAGGAAGCTAAAACAAAAAAAAACGAACCACTAATAACTACTAGTAGGCATTGGAGGATCAATGCCCTCGTGAAACTAAATTATAATCAGTTGGCTGTAATATGAAAACCCCTGATATCGTGTAATGAGGCTCACCATGACATGGTGGAAAACTACCCAGAATAGGAAACAGAAAAGTCGATAGTTTGTAGGCCCACAGCGGGGTAACTAAGGCAGCGGCGCTACTCCGGTGCTGTCATGGATAGCAGCTACAGTGGAGCAGATCACTGAAGTGCACCACGTTTCTGCTATTACCGTGGTTTACTGGCGGGGGAAAGTTTTGGTGAGTGCTACGTACTACGTAGTAACTAACTGATGGATGGATGGTAATGAGCTTCCCCTCCACAGGCTCCGTCATATCTTGTGCGGCGGTGTCATCACCTCTTTTCTCTTTGGCAAGCCTGTAACTTAATTCCTGGTATTCCATTTCTTCCATTTCTGTGATTTACACCATCCGCCCACAAGGCTAGACTTGCGCGCATACTGCAGCATCGTCTTCTATCTAACATCTTCCAAGCCAAGCTACAGCTTCTGTCGCATTCACCGCCCACATCCACGAACATCGCAAACATGCAGGTTCCTCTGTTTCGCCTACAATGTGGTGTCAACTCGTACGCCTGGGGAAAGAAGGGCAGCGAGTCCGCTGCTGCACGGTTCGCCGCTGCTACGCCCTCCGATGAGCTCAAGATCGAGTCTGACACCCCATACGCCGAGGTGAGCATCTACATGAGATGTCTACTACTCGTCTAACAGTGGTTTCTGTAGTTGTGGATGGGAACCCACCCCTCAAATCCTTCTCGAGACCTCAACACCGGCCGAACCCTTCTCGACCTCTGCGAGGACAACCAGGCCCTCCTCTCCCAGACCATCTCCTCCCACTACGGCAGCAAGCTTCCCTTCCTCTTCAAGGTTCTATCCATAGCCAAAGCGCTCTCAATCCAAGCCCATCCCAACAAGAAGCTTGCCGAGCAGCTTCACGCCCGCGACTCAAAGAACTACCCCGATGACAACCACAAGCCCGAGATGGCCATTGCCATTACACCTTTCGAGGGACTCTGTGGCTTCCGTCCCTTGACCGAGATTGTGCACTTCCTCGACACCGTACCTGCGCTGCGAGCTCTCGTGGGCGACGAGGCTGCGAAGGAGTTTGCGCAGGTTGCAAAGGATGGCGAGGAGGGTGTCACTGAGGAGAAGAAGAAGTTTTTGAAGAAGGCCTTTGGAGCGCTCATGTCTTCTTCGGCTGAGAATATTGCTGAGCAGATGTCCAAGCTTGTCGAGCAAGCGGACAAGGAGGGCGCTGACTTTGCTGGGGGAGGCGTCCCTGCTACCTCTGGTGAAAAGCTCGCTGAGCTTGTCAAGCGAACTCACGGCGAGTTTGGCGACGACATTGGCTGCTTTGTGCTCTTCTTCCTCAACTTTGTCACACTCGAGCCCGGCGAGGCTCTGTTCCTTGTCGCTGATGACATCCACGCCTACATTTCTGGCGATATCATGGAATGCATGGCTGCTTCAGACAACGTTGTCCGCGCCGGCTTCACCCCCAAATTCAAGGACGTCTCAACTCTTGTCGACATGTTGACGTACAACTTCGCGCCGATCGAGGAGCAAAAGATGACACCCACAGAATACCCCTACGCAACACTAAACCGCGATGCCTACAGCTCCGGATCAGCAGTTGTTCTGTACGACCCCCCTATCGAGGAGTTCAGCGTCGTGCGCTCACTGCTCCGCGGCAACGGCGCCAAGGCTACGTTTGATCCCCTTGAGGGACCCAGCATTGTCATCTGCACAGGTGGCAAGGGAAAGATCTCTGTTGGGCCTACGAGCGCTGAGATGAAGGAGGGTTATGTGTACTTTGTGGGTGCTACGGCTGAGCTTGTGCTCACGTCTGAGGGTGGTGAGGATGATGAGTTCACGACGTTCAAGGCGTTTTGCGAGATTGATGACTCGGAGAAGCAGAAGCTATAGAGTGGCTTGAGCGTGAAAATTGGTGCTTGAGAGATGAGATGGTATTGTGGTAGATCTGCCTACTTTTAATGAAATATACAGACTCATGATGCTAAACACCAACAGTTACAGATATGAGGCATCACTATACAGTGTGAGTATTGGATGAGGCTCGAATTCACACTCCCGTCCTTATCGGTGTCATGATAAGTTTAAGCTCACACTGCTCACCGCCTTTATTTTGCCGTGGCATGTTGGCCTTGGCATGGATCATGGATCAGCCTCAAGTGGTATAGAAAGACTAAGCACCCCTCACTCACGCAACACGACACGGCGCGATACGACACGACACTATATGATACCCAGCTAAACAAGAATACCTAAGGATTTATTTATGCTTCGAGATACGTTCCTGATATGAGATACCTTGATACCTGCCATTGACATTTTACCTAATCCATCCTCTTACTCTTCCTCTTCTTTTGCTTTGCCGATCCCTTCTCGTCTGCGACGCGCCTTCGGTCTTAGTCGCCTTTCCTTCCCCATACCATCCCGCCTCGGCCTGTGAGAACTCGGGCCTCTCTTAACTCAGGTTAGTCAATTTTTCTTGTTCGATTCATGAATTCATTCCATGCGCTCTCATTCATTATTCATTCTCGCGCTTGCTTCGTGTCTTGTTTTGATTGATTGATTAATTAATTAATTCAATTAATTGTCTCTTCATTGCTCCCTTTGTCACCAACATGTTTCCTTTCTCGTCCTCGGGTTGATTCTCATCGCAACATTTTGTTTAGGCGGGTGGTATCGGGGCAGGATGGCTAACGGGCAAAAGCCTGCGCGGGACGAACTCAAGAGCCTCCAGGAAGACCTCGGCCCCTATTATCAGATCCCCCTCAAGCCCCGACGAAGTGGTACTCATTCAAGGGAGAACAGCTTTCAAGAGTCTCTTCGCCAGTCCTCCAATACACCTACACCGGAGCCCAAACGATCCTCGTCCAAGCGCCAGGATCCTTCGAGCAGAGATTCGACCCCCAATCGGCCGACCAAGTCGAGAACCAAGAACCACAGTCGGGACATCACTTCAGACGCGGGCACGCCGAAGAGGTCTCCGCGCAGTGAACACAATACCCCGCGGCCGGAGTCGGTGAAGCCGGAGCGCCACAACCGCGACATGTCACAGCGAAACAGAAGTGGACGGGCGTCCAACCGCAACAACGGTAATTCACATGGAGAAGAAGTGCAGATATGGGAGCTGTGCAAGAGCCAAGTGGGAGACATCGTCTCAGGAATCAATGCCGAGAACGATAGTCTTACCGAACTTGTAACAATGGATAAGCAAGTCGGATCCATGGACTTGGAGAAGATCCCAGGGGACTCGTTGAAAGACATGGAGCAACTGTGTCGGACGGGAGTTAAACACTCAGAGGCTAACATGTCAGCGCTCAAAAATACTATTGAGCAGCTTAAAGTGCTGCGCGCCGTGGTGCACGCTAAGGAACAGCAGGACGCTCAAGCAGCAGGGCCTGGTAAGAGGCAAGCTCGAGAGAGTGCGGCGACAGCATCTTCACTTTACGATTTTGACGGGGCTGGTGACTCGCCCGTACCAAGTCCCATTGGAGGATCGTCAAGAAAATATGGTGATCGGGCAAGAGAACGGGAGCGAGAGCGAGAGCGAGAGCGAGAGCGGGAAAGAGAGCGGGAAAGAGAAAGAGAAAGAGAAAGAGAAAGGGAGCGAGACCGTGACAGCATGCCACCAAAGGCCGATAGTGTCGAGCCTCAGGGATCAGTTGGAAGCGGTGTCGGATCAGGGAGCAACAACAACAAATCCAAAGTTGTCTTCTCAAAAGGTGATGCCGTCGCATTCAAGCCAAAAGCGTTGAATGGCGACTCAACATCGGACTGGATCTTGGGTGAGGTGGCACAGGTGATGGGTGAGGGTAAAAGCCGACGATACAAGGTTCTCGATATAGAGCCCGAGGACCAGAGCAAACAGAAGGAGTACCGTTCAAGCGCCAGCAGCATGATCCCCATCACGCCCGAGAGTCTGGCGGCGACGCTGAAGGATTGGGAGTCGGGCAAGGTGGTGCTAGCGCTGTATCCAAACACAACAACGTTCTACAAGGCCGAGGTTCATAGTATGGACAGCGACGGCAAGGTCAATCTCAAGTTTGAAGGGGAGAACGACTCATCAACGCTGCAGCAAGTTGAGAGGAGATTCGTGATTGAATATAGGGCATAGCGTTTGGTTATTGCCACCATGAGGATAGCATGAGAGCCCATGGAGCTTGGCTTATGTGAAGGAGATATGCCCCAGGAGGTTTAATGATAGCGTTGCAGTTGATGCGATGAGTTCCAAGAAAGAAATTCGACAAGATTATATTTGTATTATCACGCAGAAGCTTGCGGGCGCGATAGCGAGCATCAATAAAGTGTTATTACCTTGATGATATGGTTATTGGCGGTGGTAATTATGAAGTTATTTAGTCGAGAGTGACATGAGGCCTGCGCTAAAAGGTTCGGAGGTTAAAGAAAGCCCTGCATCCCTGGACAGGATTGACGGTCGTGGGTAGGTAAGGTTGTTTTATGGCTTGCTGGGGCTGGATTTTGAGCTCGCTCGGGCAGGAAAACAGACCGTTCGCCGCCACGGGTACCTTACAGTGGCTGTTCCTCCGTAAGGTAGGGTAGGTATCTCATTTAAGGGACCTAGCAGGGGGCCCGTTGTGCCTATCGTCATAACGGGTTGGCGCTGTCAATGTCCCCGCCCGCGTGGTTGCCCCGTGCTGGGCGCTAGGCCGAGAGGGGCTCAGGCCAGGGGAGAGTGGGAGAGCAGGAGAAGGAGAGTGACCTATAGAGGGAAGCCGCTCTCGCTTGCGCCGTCCAGTCCCTTTTTTTTTCCCCTGACGGGGGGAAAAAGAGTCCAGATGTTTGATAATACCAGATCCATTCTCTCTTAGCTGTTGCCTCATTCAACGTACGTCTTTGGTCTTTGTTGTCAAAGATACTACCTACTACCTTACCTACCACTCAGCTTCGAAACTCTCGCCCTTGCAACGAGAGCCACCGACCATTGAGAAACCTTCAAATAAACAAACGTTACAGCGCGCACGAGCGACCGAGCAACAAGCGAACATCAAGGTGTATGTATGTATGTGTGTATATGTGTATTTGTACTATTGGGCCATTTATCTGGGACAACAAAGCGATTTACACAAAACAAGACAAGAGTGGGAATCAACAAACAAACAGCGGGGAGATAGGGCCAGTTTGGAGCTGTCAAGGTCCCTCTTCTTTTGGGCGGCGAACTTGAGAGAGCGACAATCACAACCACGGTTGCATCTGACACGCCATTTCTTGCTTGTCTTCTCTTCCCGTTGCTTTGGAGAGTCTCGTTGGACATCTGGCTTGTTGGTATCACAATAAACGCAAAGCTGACTGTTGCGCTGAGAGCAGGTTGAAACGAAACGAAACACAACAAAACGACACCTGACTCGCTCCTTGTATTCCTATCTTAACATCACACCACTCGAGCGCATAGCCAATTCCGACCTCTACAACAAGCCGCAACCATGGGCGGCCAATTCTCAAAGATGATGGGCAAGATCTTCGGATCAAAGGAGATGCGCCTGCTCATGCTCGGTCTCGACGCCGCCGGAAAGACTACCATCCTCTACAAGCTCAAGCTCGGCCAGGACGTCACCACAATTCCTACCGTCGGCTTCAACGTCGAGACCGTCACCTACAAGAACGTCAAGTTTAACGTCTGGGATGTCGGTGGCCAGGACAAGATTCGTCCTCTGTGGAGGCATTACTTCAGCGGTGAGTTTTCCGACGGATCCGTGTCCGTGGGAGACATGTGTACTGATGGGTGTGTGGTGCAGGTACTCAGGGTCTTATTTTCGTTATCGACTCGTCCGATAGGAACCGAATGGAGGAGGCTAGACAAGAACTTCACCGAATCATCAACGATCGCGAGATGAAGGACAGTCTACTACTCGTCTTTGCCAACAAGCAAGATCTTGCAGAGGGTTAGTCTCCCTGCCTACCGCAGACAGACATGCGTCAGCTAACGAAACGCAGCAATGAAACCCCAAGAAGTCACCGAGGCTCTTCAGCTCTCCAAGCTCAAGGACAAGGTCTGGTACGTGGTGCCCAGCTGCGCTACCACGGGCGAGGGTCTCCTCGAGGGTCTGGCGTGGTTGTCCAACAATGTCAAGGCCCCTCCGACTCCGTCTAAGAAGTAGACGAGGACCGAGCCTTGACTTGCTGTTCTCGTTCTTCTGGGTGTATCGCCCGAGGGCTTCTCTACCATCATACCATCTCGACCGATCCCGAATACTTTCCCCTCCCGAACCGGCGTTCTGCCCGATAATCTTGATATCAAGAGTTACAACTTATATACCACACTTTGGGCTATAACGCTCGAAAAAAAGAGGATATCTCGCCCACACCAATCTCTGGATCATAACAGCCCTCCTCCTCAAGGAGAATCCCTCAACCTCATCTACGCACCCAACCTCCTCGCACGCACATCGCCGAATTTGCTGAAATACCCGACTGTTTATCATATCTCTCTTTTAATTCTTTATTTCCCAGCTGCCTGTTTTATCTTGCGGGAAAGGAGCCGTCGAAGAAGGGGGATGTGGGGAGGATAACCAGAGAGAAGATGATGGATAATTCACGGGTGGGCAGGCAGTTTGTGAAGCGAGAGATAGGCAGCGTATCTGAGGCATGTCGACCTCGAATTCTTTTTTGTATCTTGTTTTTTTTTTTTTGCGCATTTCATATCGTTGTGGTGAAAGAGAAAATTTCTGTGTTAAAAATGTCGTGTGCCCCTTTTATTTATCTGTTCTAATGATATGGCACCCTTTTCT
Organism: Fusarium sp. NFCCI 5145; assembly: GCA_033439405.1. NCBI lineage: Eukaryota > Fungi > Ascomycota > Sordariomycetes > Hypocreales > Nectriaceae > Fusarium > Fusarium sp. NFCCI 5145. Next base: position 693,763 of record JAWDHB010000102.1, read on the forward strand.
ACTTCGTCAATGGGGTGGTTCTTGATGTGTTGGTGAGTGGTAGAGGTGTAGTGAATAGAGGGCATTTGGGAGCGTGACTTGAGTGATCCACGGTAATGCTTTGGCTTTGATGTGCGCTTATGCCTTGGTGTTGTGATGCTGAGCTCTTTAGTTGTTGTTGACACCGATATTTGACATTCGTTCTTATGAGATGACAACATCAGACCAACAAACATGATAAGCTGATAGGGCAGAGAAGATGCTGACGTACGACCCCATACGCCTTGGATGCCATCGTCAGTCTGCGGTATCTCCTTTGCTTGATAGGCGCAGGGAGATTAACTGTTGAGCAACACGCATGGAATACGGCCGATGAAAGAAAATCTCTCAATTCTATACTCAAACGCCGGGTATATATGCTATAGTAACCGCTCTATCCATCCGCTGGGCCAGTAAAGCTGACCTATTTATGTGTCCCAGAACCCATAACGCCTTGCTTCTGCGATTTCTCTGTCTGCGAATGCACCCAAGCCTCGAGCAGCAATCGTAGATCCCGACACCACTCACAGGCACACCCATCCGCTTTCCAGAATGAGTGACCTCCCATCTGTTCCACTTCGCTTCTCCTCTTCCCGAAGTACACATTGAACAACAATGATCTAAAATTTCTGCAACACTGGCAGCGACATCCATCTGGTTTCCAGAATGTGTGACCCATCTGTTGGACTTTTTTGGCTTTCGATATCAAGTCGTCCATCATCGTTATTTGTAGGCTGCGGCACCACTCACAGTTGCAGCCATCCGCTTTCCAGAATGTGTGACCCATCTGTTGCAGTTCGTTCATCCTCTCGCCGCAGTACACATTGATCAATAATGTTCGAAAGATTCTGCACCAGTCACAGCGACACCCGTCTCGTTTCCAGTATGTGTGGCCCGTCTGTTGCAGTTCTCCGTGCCTCGATATCAAGTCCTTGAACAACAATCTTTGTTGATTGCGGCACCACTCACAATTACACCCATCTGGTTTCCAGTATGTGTGACCCTTCTGTTCCGGTTCCGTTCTCTTCGAAAGCCAGTGTGCCACTAACTGTGATCGTTTATTGCTGCACCACTCACAGTTACACCCATCTGATTTCCAGTATGTGTGAACTACCTGATTCTGTTCCTTTCCCCCGTTCAACACCCAGTCCGACCACAATGATGGTGAATGCCCGCACCACTCGCAGGCACACCCATCTACTGCCCGGTGTGTGAAATCAGTCTGTTGAGCCTGGTCAGGAGCCACTGTGGGATTCTACTCCTTCTGCCTCTTGGCTGGCCTGATGAGCGAGTCGTCAGGTAGCCCACTCCGCTTGGTGCCCGGGAGGCTGCTTGTTCGTATATCGTTATCGTCCTGACTTACACGTCGGCATGGGTACTCGTTCTTGCAGCCCTCGAAGCAGTTCGCGCTGACGCGGTCGCCAGTGCTGAAGAAAGGTGACTGGAGAGCTTGAGCGGCGGTGAGACGCTTTGAAGGATCGTACTCGAGAAGACCGGCGAGAAGTTTGTAACCCTCTTGGCCGAGAGAGGCAAGCGGCGGAGCACCGCCAGGAGTGCTGGTGTGGTTGATGGTGCTGTAATACCACTTTTCCAGGTTTGAGCCACCCGGAGGAGGTGGAGGTGGATTGCGGGAGCCGTAGTGGCTGTGATGATGAGGGTGGTGGTGATGGCCGTGGTGGCCATGATGAGATGATGCCATGGAGTTGGCGAGGGTGTTGAGTTGGTTATACTCGGGCATCGTTGAAAGTAGGGGCCATTTGTCCTTTGTTGGGACGCCCATGATCTCTATGATCTTCTGCATCTGATTTCGTTGGAAGGGAACCGTTTTCTTACTATCCATTTTGGCTTCCTCTCCCTTAAATATCGGCCTCAAGGAAAGAAGTTCGGCGAAAATGCAGCCCACAGCCCACATGTCGATGGCAGGCGTGTAGTGGTAGGAACCGAGAATAAGTTCTGGAGCGCGATACCATATAGTCACGACAACCTTATCGCCGCTGAAGAGTGAATGCAAAGGTTTGTCGAAGCGACGAGCCAGACCCAAGTCACCGATCTTGACTTCACCTGAGGAAGTAACCATGATGTTGGCGGGCTTAAGATCACGATGGAGAACCCAGTTGATATGTAGGTACTGACAACCGTTGAGAAGTTGGAACATGATGCTCTTGATCGTGGCCGGAGGTATCGGATGTCGTGGCTGCTGTGTGTGATGATGGATGATTTGTAATAGGTCGTGCTCGGCATACTCGAATACCATAAAAATACACTTGTCCTCAAGCATAATCTCACAAAGGCGAATAACGTTGATGTGATGAAGCTCGCTGCATAGACTCATCTCACGAATAGCACTCTGGGAAATGCCCGTGTAGCTGATCTGTTCACCTTCCTTGTCCGGCTTGAACTTCTTGATAGCGAACTCGCCAACGGGCTTGCCATTACGGCCAACAGCTTTGTACACGCGTCCATAGGTACCGGAGCTGATAAAACCGATGATGCGGTAGCGATCTGTGATCCGGACCTTGGGCTGATAGCCGGTGGAGCGGTCGTGAGGTTCTACATGACGTTTTTGGTAAGCATGTGCTGGGAACCCGAGGCCGATGTGAGGGCGGAGGGGCATGGCTGAGTATCAAGGGCTTCTGTGGCCTGCCTTGAATCTCGTTTCTCGAGGCGATGGAGAGTGCTTTAACCACTTGGCATTGACACAGACTCGAGCGAGATGACGGTGATAACACTTGTGATGAATGAGGCGAAATATCAAGGCTGGATGAGGTCTGTCCACAGCGGTAATGAACAGAGAGACCAAAACAAGCTCAGACCTCAAAGGTAGAGAAGAGAATGTAACGCCAAATAAGATTAAAAAAGAAAGTGGTGACGATGACACGACTAGACCGAACGCTCAGATGATGGTGAGATTAGAAAAAAAGACGTTGAATTGGTTGATGATAGTTCGGCCAAACCGATTTGAGTTGAGCTGAGCTGAGCTGAGTTTAGAGAGCCGAGTCAGGCTTCAAAGTCGACACCTCAGGTTGATGATCCTTTGCCTGTTCGGGAAAGTACCTATGCGGCACAAACGCCGAAGGAGGCAAAAGGGACTTTAGAAGAGGAGGAGGGAAAGAGAAGGGAAACGCCAATCTCAGTGGTTGAGAGGCGATAAGATTATGAAATGACGAGATTGAATGGATAGAGACATGCAACGCATGCAATGTGACGGCGGTTGAGCAGACTAGTGTGACCGTGACCGATATAGGAGATAGGCGATCTACCTATGTTTGCGAGATATGACAAACATAAATACAATGCAGGGAGAGGGAGAGAGAGAGAGAAAAGAAAAGAGAGAATAGATAGACAGACTCAGACTCACCCTCAAAAGAAGCCTGCACACTCCGCTTCAACGTCCCCCTGACGGCGCCCAAGCCAACGGATCCCGGGCCCGAAGCCCCCGTCGGCGGATTCGTTCTGCTCATTTACGGCAGCTCGACTCTGTAGCTGTTCTCAGACGGAACGGAGCTTCCGAGAAAAATAGACGGCCCCTTCGAGAACCCGTAAGCGGGAATCAAACGAGATGATTTGCCGGTGGAGTTCCGTTCCCGTTGGTCGAGCACGCACCCACACGCGACCGACACCAAGAACCTCAAGAGATTGGATGTCACGTATCTAACTTGCTCTGTATCCGTAAAGGCAAGAAAAAGGGCCCTTCCCCGCGCGGGGAAATAGTATAGTACCGTAATAGATGGAACAAATCGGCCTGGCGCGATAGGATGCGATACGATACTTTCAGGTCCTGTTTGAGTTTGGCTGCAGTGGCTGCAGTACGCATACGAACGGAAGCAGTAAAACCCCGTCCGCTGTACTCACTCTCGCTCTCAGTCTGCGGCGCGGATCTGTATCTCTCTTCTCGGGGACGTAACGCGCGCGATATGGGTCGTGCGGAGTTACCCTGTGGAGTCTGGTTTTCCTGCTAGGGATGGGAATAAGATGGTTTTGTATCTGAATGAGTCGTGCGATATGGAGCGATCGACTATGAGATGTTGCGCTGGCGATGGGAGTGAATGCGACAAGGTTGAAGAAGGTTTGGTATGATCGAGTTTCACTTCACGCCTTGTGTTCCAGAACTTTGCGACCGTTTGTGACTGTTGAGTGATGACTAAGCTGGCTTTGGTATTGTATCAAGCTCGACTTGGTGATGGTTAGAAAGATGCTGGATTAACCAACACTCCTGTAAGATGCTATATAATCCAATAATTCTTACTTAAATGCTGAGCTGACATACACATCCATCCATATCGCAATTGCCAGCGCACAATGACCAACAGACAATGATCTTCAATATGTCTTTTCTTGCTGTCTACCTCGCACTAAACCACAACGCAAATACCAATCCCCCACGTAGTTAACAAACGCTTCAGACGCTTTTTATCGCGGTCCTAGTTTCTCAAGAACTCTAGTTCCCTCCTCTTCCCACTCCGCCTTGGTAACCCACATGTTCTCCTTGTCCGCCATGATGTTGGCCAGCACCGCACCACCAAGGAACACCATGTGTCGACGTCGTGGGGGATCTTCTATCCGCACCTTGAACTTGCTAAGACGCTCGGGGTTGCCCTGTAGCGCTCGTGTAAGCCACAGCTGCTTGAGCTCCTTCTCCAGTCGTGACGGAAGACCGGGGTACATGCTGCTTCCACCGGACAGGACAATTGCCTTGAACAGAGATGAGCGGATGTCCACGTCGGCTGATTGGATCGTGTTGAAGAGGAACTCGCCCAGGCCGGGTGACTCGCTATCGACGAGGTGAGGCTGGAAGAGACATTCGGGCGCCTCGAAGCGCTCGCTGCCCACGCGGATCACACGTCCGTCCGGCAGGGTGTAATCCTCAACGAGCACGGTGGTATCCTCGCTCAGGCGCTTGTCCAGCTCGAGGTCGTACGATACGTAGCATAGCTTCTCCTTGATCTGGCGGACGGTCTCGAAATCGGCGGTTCGGTTGAGAGCGTAGCCGCGGCGCAGCAGCAGCTTGATCAGGTTGCGCGTGACGTCTCGGCCGGCGACATCTAATCGCTTTGTGAGGTGGTTAAGGACCACGGATTCGTAGACGGGGACAATGTGTGTGACACCGTCACCAGAGTCGACTACGACACCGGAGCTAAGACCTACACCGCATTCGTCAGCTCTAATCTGCAGTTGGAAGCATTGAAGCTTCTGGAAGAACTCACCTTGGGCGTATAGGGCCAGAACGGCCTGGATTGCGACGTAAACACCGCCGAATCCATATCTATCGAACATAACCTCGCACATCTTCTCGCGGTTCTTAAGAGGGTTCATAGGCGGCTCCGTCAGGAGGATCTTCTGGCCCTTGGGATCCACCTTGAGCTTCTCGAAGAAGGTATAATCCCAGAGATGCTCCATGTCGTCCCATTTCTTGACGATACCGTTCTCCATGGGATAGCTAATCTGGAGCATTGTTCGAGCGGCGGCTGCTTCGTCACCGCACATGATATCCTTGATGACAACATCGCTATCGGTCTGCTCCTCTGAACGCAGAATCGGTCGGCCTACGATAGAAGGGTATTGATGCTCGGGGAAGTTCTGGGCGGCATATCCGACCTTGAGGAAACCGGTACCTCCGTCGAGGACTAAGCGGTAGACGTAAGGTCAGCTTGCGTCAAGGCAGGGACAGAGAGCTCCTGAAGCTTGGGAGAAGAGACAGGAAGCTTACCAATGGGCGGAGGGTTAGCCATTATTGCGGTGGTCCACGGCGGGAGGTGTGTATTGAGAGGTCGTGAGGCCGAGGAGGTGTCGTGTTGCTTTACTGGGAGCTCAGCTTAGAGGAGGTTGAGGTGGTCGTCAGTAGTGGGGTTCGCGTGGCCGACCGTCGTCAGAGGTGGCTGAGGCGGATCACGTGGCGCCCCGCGATGCTTGACAACTCCAACTCCGTCATATACCTGAGATAGAACCCCTCTTAAGAACACACTGATAGAATACTGCTTTTTTAAGGCGTAAATAGTCTATAAGACTGCGCCGAGATATAATTCTTATTGCTTATACAACTAAGTTGTAGACAGTTTCAAACCTTCGCAATCATGTCCGAGTTCCGTTTCCTCCGGCGGAATCTCCGCATCCTCGTCCTAAACCCAAACTCATCCACCATCATGACTGACGGAATGGCCAACGCCATACGCCAAATGTCACTACCAGACGTATGAAATTACAAGAGAATACAGAAATTTAACTTCTACACAGGCTGATGGTCACAAAAGTCAGTTGAGATCTACACCTACACTGCTCCTCCGCATTCAGCTCCAGGAAGCATCAACGACCAAGAGGGCATCGACCGCAGCACGCAGGCAGTTCTCGATGACCCCAAGATTGAGGAGCAGCTTGAGTCGGACAAGTACGATGCTGTTCTCGTTGCGTGCTTCAGCGTTCATTGCCTGGTCTCAAAGTTGACCAGATATCGCCATCTCGCCGTGACGGGTATCTTTGAGGCGAGTATTCTCACATCTCTTTCGCTCCTGTCTGCGCCGGACAGTGCAGGAAAATGGGGAATCGTCACGACAGGGAAGTTCTGGGAGGATCATCTGTCCCATGGCGTGAAGACCTTCCTTGGCCAGGAGAAGGACGGCGTTAATAATAAGTTCGCTGGTGTTTTCTCATCTGGCCTCACTGCAGGTGACTTTCACACGGTTCCGCCGGAGAAGGTCAAGGAGAAACTTAAAGAAGCGACGAGACAGTTGCTCAACGAGGGACAAGTATCAGTTGTGGTAATGGGATGCGGTGGTATGGCTGGTCTGGAGGACATCATCCGGTCAACTGCTATCGAGGAGTATGGCAAGGCCGATGGGAACCTTGTCTACATCATCGATGGAGTCAAGGCGGGTATCAACCAGTTGGAGCAGATGATCCGCAGCATACGAGCCTTTCGATAAATCAGCAAGCGCTTCGTTCTATCTCCAGAGCCAACTCTGCGAACATCTAGAATATGCTGCTTCTTGAATATAAATAAAGAGCTTCTCATGTGTGTTCCTATGCATCAATGCATGTATCCCATGCTTCAGCAAGCCATGTAGCTTTGATGAGCGCTTGGTAAATGATGGATCAAGGCGGCATGTGTCGTAGGCTTCTAATCAACGCGCCTTGTCCTGCCCCAAACCTCATCAACATTCTTTTTGCCCTTTGTTTCTGGCACGTTCCAGAACACAAAGATGGCAGATCCAGCAGCCAGACCTGCAAAGATAAAGTAGACCCATCCGCCGTGACCACCCAGCAAGTTGTTAAGAGCCATGTTTACGATCGGGAAGAATTGTGCCACGAGAAACGTTGCGGCATAGTTAGCTGCAAGACACCAGCTCTGCGTGGCACCAACAGCTTCTTGCCCGACCAACTCGGAGGAGATGAGGAATGGGACTGGGCCCAGGCCAACGGCGAAGAAGCCGACGAAAGCCACGACGGCAATGGCCGAGAGAAGCTTGATTCCCAGCACAATCGATATAGCGAGAATGAAAGCACTGGTTCCTTGGCCGATAATAGACGCAAGGAGACAGGTCTTGCGACCGAGGCGATCTGGGAGGGGAGCACAAGCGATAGTCGTGGCGAGGTTGACGACAGAAACCAGAATAGTAAGGAGTGCCGATGAAACAGGGAGCAAGTCTGCAAGGAGTGAAACAGAGTACATGATGATCGAGTTGATACCGCAAAGCTGTTGAGCAAACATGATGCCAACTACGGCGACAATGGCGGGTCTGGTGTCTGGATCAGTGAGTACTTGGAAGAACCCAAGATGCTCAACTCGGTCCTTTGGTGCTGATTCAGAGGCACTATCCGCCTGAAGCAGTCCGTCTTCCTCGGACGCATCGCGCTCATCTGAGCTCCAAGCCTGGGTCTCCTCGTGGATGTCGTAGCCATGGCCGCGGATCCTCTGCAGTGTTCGCTTCGCCTTGGGTGCATTTCCTTGCGCAGCTAACCACGGTGGACTCTCTGGAACAACGAAGAGACCCAACGTCTGGGCCGTTGCGATAAAAAATCCAGTAGCAAGGATCCATCTCCAAGCAGTGCCGTAGCTCAAGAAGAATCCCATGGTTTGAACGACCAGAATACCAAGATTGATGGAGATTTGTGTCATGAAGCCAAACAAGCCTCGTTCCTTGGGCGGCGCAATCTCGCTGATGTATAGAGGAACCACAACAGTAGACGCTCCGGCTCCAATGCCAGAGAACAAACGTCCCAGAGCCATAACGAAGACGCTTCCTGCGACGGTCTCAACGGCCGCTCCAAACAAGTAGAGCAGACCCGTGATGCGCATCGCAGGAAGACGACCGCGCTTTGACGAGAAAGGACCAGAGGTCAAAGCTCCAAGTAGACCACCAATGGTGAATATAGAAGATATCGTCGCAAAGGAAGCTTCATCCATGGGAATACAATGGGGCATGAAGCCTGAGACCGCATCGTCTTTCGGTTTGTAAACGAGTCCTTTGATCTTATCGAGGGTGGAGATGGATTTCTTGCGGCACGTAATCACATCTTGGGGAGCGTTGAGCTCGGCCTAGAGAATGGTTAGCTAGAGTCGCGGAAATAGATGTGAGCTATGGGTAGCGTACCAAGTGGAAACCGAACTGCAAGGACCCCAGCGTCGTGATGGCGATGAGCAAGATCAGATAACCGCTGACATCGCGGAGTCTGAGGCCGGCCATGGTTGTGGTCGGTCGGGTTAAGGTGTTGCTGAGTATGGGGTATGGTTGAAGGAGGAAGGGTACCACTGAGTTGAGGTTAGAGGCTCAGATCACCTGGGGAAGCTCATCATGGGGGTGGGTCCACGTGCTGTGTGGCTTGGGTTACCCCTGTCTCTGATTCCCTAGCAGAACTAACTCATCATAGGTAGTATTGGAATGTGAGTTCTTGATTCAGAGCAATTTGCTTGAGCTTGGTGAGGCTGAATTGACATTGATATGGATTAACGAGCACCTTGAAGCAATCTGCACATAATAACACTTTTGTTACTATTTAACCAATGATCGTTCAGCTGCTGTACACATGCATGTTGGTTCTTAAACAATGCCGCTTACCCGAGAGTTCAGTAGTTTACGCGTGGACATGAGTTTAATTCTGCCAAAGTTGACAGCTGGTTTACTTTTAAATACGAGTCTAGCTCCGACATTTTTCTTTTATCCTACTTATTGATCTTTTAAACCTTTTTCTATAATTCGCCAAGTTTAGAGTGTCTTGAAGTTTATCTAGACTACCATCCCTTCGCCGCCAACATGTCTGTGAAGCCCAACCATGAAGACAACCGTGAAGAGGAAATGCTATACTTTGAAGAACGCAATACGGATCAGAGTGAATCAATAATATTCTTACACGGCGGTGGAGGAAGTCATATCGAATGGAAATTGGTCGCCAGTCAACAATCATTAGCATCCTATCATCTGATTCTGGTCGACCTTCCAATGCACTCGGGATCTCGTGATATCGGTCCCTTCTCACTCGCCTCAGCCGCTGATGAAGTATCCAAAGTCATTCAGAAACAAGCTCACGGCTCAAAAGCACACGCTGTAGGCTTCTCTCTGGGTGCCTTTGTTGTATTGACTCTCACAGCGCGACATCCAGATGTTGTGTTGTCGACGTTTGCAACCGGCGGATATCCCTACAGAGGACTCTTCAAATGGATCATGGCACGACCAACAGCCATGTGGATCGTCAACAGCATACAAAGTATTCCAGGCTTAACGGAGATGGCATTTCGGAAACAAGGAATTGACTATGAGGAATGGATGGCTGAGGCAAAGAAGAACAAATCACCAGAGAGGAGCCGAGCCGTCGAAAAGGAACTCAGTGAATTTAGCATGGAACATGTCAAGGCTGTTGCTGACTCTGGAGTGAGGACTTTAGTCATCTCTGGGGGAAAGATGGACCAGACGGATGCTATACAGGAGATGGGAGTTGTGCTTAGAGAAGGAGGGCAGAGGAAGGGAGTCAAGAATGAGGCTGTGGTCGTGAGGCCTGCTTATCATCCGTGGCACTTACAATTGCCAGAGTTGTTTGCTGGTGGTGTTGTTGCTTGGATTCAGGATAAAGAGCTGCCCAAGGAGTTTGAGATACTTTAGTTTAGGTAAGATACAGTTTATATAAGTCTATTTATTTGGGTACCATTGACTTAAAAACTTGAATAAACTATCTCAGTTTGACTCATCTAAGGTACTCTTCCATGGGACCTGATGAGAGGAGGCAGGTGTGCCTGCATCAGGCAGAAACGAGGCCCTACACTCAGCCGCACCATGCGGGGCATACGTAGCATTATGACCTGACCTACCTACCTTAAGCTGAAGAATATCACTCAAAGTAAACCTTCATCTTTTCATCTTATTCAAATCCCAATCATCTTGAGCGGGCGTGCGTGCGCCATGGCCGACCCCCTCTCTTTGGCGGCTAGCATCGCCGGTTTAATCTCACTTGCCGATCTGGTCTTCAAAAACACCTATAAATTTGTCAGAGCGGCAAAAGATGCCAAAGATGAGATACAGAGCCTCGTTGACGAGATCAACAATCTTGCCAGTGTTTTGCGACGCCTTGAGGCTTTGACCTCGGACTTGGAAGACGAAGGCCAAGCATTTGATCCAACATTGCGGAACCATTATTTGAACCATTGCTACAAGACATTTACCCGAATTGAGGCGAGAGTCAAGAAAGCCAGTGATAGTTTTAAGAAATCTAAATTGGATGGAATTGTTCGACAACTCAAATGGCCATTCTCGTCATCAGAAACAAAGGAGCTTCTGGCTGAGCTCTCACGACATAAAGAGACTATCAGTGTCGCCTTGGCTGCCGACTCTATGCGAAAGATACAACTGTCGCTCACAAAGTCGGACAACTTGGATAAGAAGATTTCGGCTGTAAGGGAGGTAGCAAGAAGGATTGAGATCAACACCCTCATAGCTGTTAGAGAGCAAGAACAACGCGTCCTCAACCACTTTATGAAATCGAATCCACAGATTGGACTCGAAACAAGCATCAGGCTTCGCCATTCCATGACGGGCTTATGGTTAACAGAATCTCCGACCTTTATTCGCTGGCTCGAGACACCTGAGTCAAAACTCTGGTTGACCGGCATACCTGGTGCAGGAAAAACCATCCTGGCTGGATCAGTCATTCAAGAAGCGCTTTCCCGCAGTTACTCCTCCCATGGCATTGGCGTGGCCTTCTTCTTTTGCGATTACAAGGATCCCGATACATGGAAGACTGTGAATATCCTCGGAGCACTCGCGTCTCAACTTGCTCGTCAAAGCGATGAGGCCTTTAATATCCTGGACCTATACTACACGAGTCTATATCCAGCCGGAGGACTTCCACGGACTGCAGACCCAGACGAGTTACGGGCTCAGATCAGTAAAATGTCAGAAACTTTCGACCAGATTATCATCGTCGTCGATGGTCTTGACGAGTGCGGCGATCTAACAGACGAAGTGGTTGACAGCTTGATCCAACTGGCTGACTACTCTGAAAGACTTTCACTCGCTCTTTTCAGTCGAGATCATTACAATATACGCGCACGACTCGAGGAAGAATTTGAAACAATTCCAATTGCAGCGCACACAGAAGATGTTCGACTGTACGTCAACGCCGAAGTCGATAAAAGAATTCGTACTCGGCAACTACAGCTTACAAGCATGGACATGAAGGAGGAGATCATGCGAATTTTGGTAGAGAAGGCTGATGGGATGTAAGCACTGTTGAAATTCTGCATGCTCCAAATGATATTAACAGAATATAGGTTCAGATGGGTAGTGTGCCAGCTGGACTACCTTTGCGACTGCGCTCACGACCAAGAGCGCCGCGAGGCCTTAAACAAGCTGCCTCCTGACTTACCTGAGAGTTATCGTCGTCTTCTAGAGCGGGTTAACAAATGCTCCCCGGGAGTTCAAGCCATGGTCCAGATGTGCCTCCATTTCATGGTCATAACGGAACCCAGGTTGACCATCCTTGAGCTGCGACAGGCTGTTTCAACTTCAACAGTGGAATACCTGAGCGAGAGCAATATGATACCAGAATACGAGATACTGAAAAGATGCAGCAGTCTTATTAGGAAGTCCACAAACGGACTGTACTTCGAATTTGCCCACTTCTCTGTTCGGGAGTTTCTCGAAGACAAGAAAGCACTCTCCCAATCGACTGGTTTGGAAAAGTACTGGATTACCCAGACAACAACAAATTCTCTCCTAGCTACTCAATGTCTTCGCTTTTTGCAAGTCAAGAACTTTGACCAAATATCCGACATTTTCGACGAACAACTTGCTGCAACTTGTCAAAGAAATGAAACCTACCCATTTTACACACATGCTGCTCTCTTATGGATCAAGCTCACTAAAGATGGACTTGAAAATCCGGCAATCTTGGACTTGGTCAGGTCTCTGTTCCAACCTTCCAATCGCACCTATTTCATGTGCTGGGCTATTGAGGTTCTCAAGCATGTTATGTATGCCACTGGAACTCAATCAAGATCTAAGAGCAATCACGAGCGGGAAAGAAAAGCTTGGAAGATAGCAACACTTCCTTCATTCCAACCACTTCACATGGCTGCTGCCTTGAATCTTCCCGAGATATGCAGCCTTTTGATCAAAATGGGTTCGGATGTTAACCAAAAACTTGATGCTGCAACCACTCTCGATCTTGCAATGATGACCGTGCTCGCAGTCCCAGGATTGGCGGATATGAATGGACAAAAACCAATACATCGAGAACTCATGACTGGTGCGAGAAACCAATTCTTGCCCTCATCCAAGAGACGAGACGCGACAATGAACTGTCTCCTTGCGGCCGGAGCACAGCCTTCGGGCCACACTATTCCACCAAATACACTCTCCGTCTTCTCCATCGCCTGCATCCTTGCATCAATATTTAATGACTTATATCCCGTCTTCCAGCTTCTTTATTGCCACATAGCGCCATCTAACTCTGAGATCGGGGTTCTTCGACAATGGCTAATACCGGCGAATGCGCCAAACGATGATGCAGAACTGTCAGCTCGTATAATGCTGCAATATCTTGGCTCAAAGGATGCTTCATCCACTGACTGGGGTCCAGAGCTTGGTTCTGTAGTATGGAACTGGGCCCTTGAAAGTGATTTTCCCCTGACAAGAGATTTAAGTTTAGTCGGGTCCTGCGTCTTCATGTCGGGAGATGCTTTAGTTACCCAACTTCTCTCAGCCGTCTGCAGTGACAATGCCGATCTGATCAAGTACTGCCTCGCTGATGGACGACTTAGGAACCAATTTTCCTGCTTGGGCCCAGCTAAAGGACTCCTGCATCTTGCAGTAAAACACCATGCCTTTAATGTCTTCCGGATCTTGGTGACTGAAGGCTACGACCCTTATGCTGAAGCTGACAACGGCGAATTGCCAATTCACTTATGTGAGCGCCGGCACGGCTCACACCCATTCAAAATATTCAAAGATCTTGGGGTATCCCTAATCAGTCAAAACAGAAAGGGTTACAACATATTTCATTATTGGGTCCAAGACCGTCCCTTTGACTCTCAATTTATCAATGATATGTTCGATTTGGATTCTCAGGAGACGATCAAGGGCCTCCAGACCACAACACCTCAAGGTGATACACCATTGGCCATTTTATTCAAGCATGTTGGAGAGAGTCCAAGGCAAGATCATTTCAACCCGGATCCGACCACACTGTGCCCTGAAATTCTACGCCTGATAGAGGAAAGTTGCCGAGAATCAGAGACAGCAGGGGACGTGGACGTCGAACGAGGTGGCCTCAACTCCATGGACGTCACGCGCATGTTTGAGGCTATGGTGCGAGCTGAACCAGCACCATTGCATTGCCTGAACCCGTATGTTTCCATACAACAAGCGCAGTTACTAGCAGAAGTCTATCCCCTTGCTAAGGACAGCAGGCTTGATGGAAAATTGCCGGTTGAAAGTTACATTGCAAAGACACTCAAAAGAGGTGAAGACCCAAATACAATGATTGTCGAGATCCTCTTTCCCGACAATCTGATGGCCTCTGGGTTAGGGCTTGGACAGACTCTGTGGAGCTTTATCTGTTCCCCCTCAGCCAACACAGAGGACAGTAGGGCAGTTTACACCGGGAAGAATACATTCGGAAGAATGGTAGAACTGATGCTTCGGCGAGGGGCAATGCGGGTTCATGAACAACAGTTGAGCGAGTGTGGATTAGGGCCACTCCTCGCCAATTATACCGACTCATCTCTACCAACAATTCGAAATGCGATCCAAGAAACAAAGTATTGGGACGGCATGCAAAGTTCTGACTCGATTTCGATTTTATTTCAATATGTTATTGAAAAAGGAGACATCGATACGATTCAGCTTCTTATCAAGTATGGAGCTGATCCCCATCACCGCGCGAATGACTGCTCGCCGATTGACATTGCGCTTCGTGCTCCCGTGGCACTTAGTATTTGCAGTTCTGAAGATGGAACAAAAGTTCTGAAAGAGCTCTTGAAACACTCTGGTAGCGAGGAATTGGTAAAGGCTTCCACGAGAGGCGATGGCCTGCCACCGCTGCATGCTCTTGCTACATCAGAGGACGCTACTAATATCCTTTGGCTAGCAGAAGCGCTTGTTGAGAAAGGCATCGACGTGAACCAAGTAGGACCAAGCTCGCACGCAGTGCCTGCACTTGTCTTTCACCTTCAAGAATCTTCTTTCCAATTTGCAGAGCGGTTACTGGATTTGGGGGCTAACCCGTTTGCAAAAGGCAGAGGGCCTTTGAATGCGATGCTCCAATCCGTGCTTATCGATAACTTGACAATTCTTCAAAGGATACTGGATCACATGGAGATGTCGAGAAACTCACGTCGCTTGACTGATTCAGTGAGCTTTACAACCTATGTTCCCAACCAGAATGTTATCGTCAGAGATGCAAGCGTGCTGCATTTCGCATCGGACTCGAGCAGTGTCCAATGTTTGGGGTTCATACTAGAACAGGATTTGGTGCCGGAATCGAATTTGGTAACAGATGGAGGGCTCACACCAGTGCACATTGCCGCCTACAGAGGGCATGTTGATGCTATCAGACTCCTCCTTGCCCACGGTTTTGATCCTATGGCAGAAGATGCAGATGGGTTCACTCCACTGCACATGGCCGTGCGTGGAGGGAGTCTGCCCGCAACTCAACTTTTACTTGAGTATGGCGCTTTTCAGTCTAGTTATGCAAGCGGAAGAACCCCAGCAAAACTTGCTTTCGAGCTGGGATTTGAAGAAATCTTTCTGCTTTTGCAAGGAGATCTCCTAGACGATTGTGAGCAAGGCCTAGCGACTGAGGAGGAAAACATATCAGGGAAACAAGTGAGGAGCTTCGCAATGTTATTCGAAAGAGCTGTCGACGAGGAGGATTACGAAAGCATGGAAGAGATGATTGAGATAGGGTGCCCGATAGATATTCCCCTACCCGAGAACGAGGGCTTATCTGCATTACTGGTTGCTCTGGAGCAAGAATCGTCTACCATGGCCGAATGGCTCTTGGGCAAGGGGGCAAGTGCCTTAACCGCCAAGTGTGTGGATCAAGAGTGGCTCAACGCGATTGAGGTAGCAGCTCGTCGACCCAGTCTTAATGATTTGTTACCAGAATTGTTGCGGAACTACATTTGGAACGGAGGCGACTTGATAAATGGGAAAGAATTCCCATTCCATGAAGCCCTATCCCAGGACAACGCTACGGGCGTCGAACTTTTACTTGAAGTTGTAGAAGAATGTATCGACTACGTTGGGTAAGTTGGTTGAGCTGATTTAATGATGAGCTTATTAAGAAATATATAGGTCTCCCCAGGCGTTGAGCGCCATACTAAACCGCCTGACCTTGAGGACTTTTGCCTGCGAGGAGAGTTGGAACTCGGGAACACATGAAACCAGTACGGGACCAATGCACAGTGCCGCATGGGGCTCATCTGAGTCGGTAGTATCTCTACTGGTGGAAAAGGGAGCAGATGTTAACGCGCCCGATGAGAACGGATGGACTCCCCTGATATATGCCGGGCATGCTGGTATGGCACAGCACCTGGTGTCGCTTGGGGCTTCTATATCAGCGGTATGCAGGCTTGGGCCACTCCCGGCATTGATCAACTGGTTTGGGGCCGATATGCTCTGTGAGCTGTATCCCGACATCTTTTCACGCCTACCAAAGGAATTGTTCATTGTATCGACACCTTCCCGATTCCCAATGAGATGCGAGGGCGCATCACTCACCCCTGAAATTTTGGAAAAGCTTTATGAGCTAAATTATGACCTTCTGGCTGAAAACGAGACTGGGTTGAGTATTATGCACTGCATCATATGTGAGGATGATTTGCTGGACGTGGTGCTATACAGTAGCAAAGGATTAGACGAGACGAGCCCATTCCCATGGCATTTGGAATGGCATCCATTTTCAAGCCTCGCCTTCTTGACTTCGTCTTTCAGTCGGCTTCGAAAGAAATTACCAGCTGAAGAGTTCCGGAAAATCCTGAACCTTGAGCCATCATGTGGATGGAGCCCCCTTTGCCATGCTGCGGCTTTGAATCGGGTTGATATTATTGAAAATTGCTTGAAGGTGGGAGCAGACATCGACTTCGAGGGATCTTGCTTTGGATCAGCGATCATGAACGCAAGTGCTTGTGGGAGTCTAGAAGCTGTCAAGATTCTGTTTCGCAAAGGAGCCAAGGTAACATACTCGTTCAAAAACAGGTTCAGAAGCTGTTACTTGTTAGCTGGAACAGAAGAGGTGAGAGAATGGCTTCTCGGTGGCAGATTCAGAGATCAGCAGGGAATCACTGAACATGCCAATTCTAATAGCCCACGAGAAGCAAAACCTTGGTGTGGATATGTACAGGTCAAAGTGAAGCTTTATGGCACCAGGGCCCGATGGCCAGAAGAGTCAAGTTTGGATTACGCGAAGAGATTATCAGAGATTAGAAAGGGCTGGCAAGGCAAGGTTGTGCACGGGTTTGAGGAAGTATTAGGATCCAGTTTGGGTACGGAATCAAGAACGGGCATCGACGAAGAGTCGGTAATAGAGTCAGAATCGGATTCAGGGGCTGAGACAGTCATATTTTGGGACTCTTGGGAGTATTAGATGAGAATACAAGAGCGGAGCCCATTGAGCATACGCAGGTAAAAAGGAGCATACAGGAGCCAGGTTCAGGCGATGTTCTTGTTATTGACGATGTTTTGATACCTTTTTACTCTATATATTTGATTTGTGCGTACGTGATACAGATTTCTTTGAATCTGTTGAACGGGTTGATATCGAAGACAACAACGATTACGTCTTGATAAACGAAAAGGACCAGACATGCAGGTACCCTGCCAATACATCCATGATTGAACTCAATGTTGCTGGCACCAACTCCTTCTTAAGTCTGAACCTACCGCTTTCGCTCAACCAGTCATTCATGCAAGCGCATCCTTCCTTTCAGCTGAATGACACCTTCTACGACAAAGCCTCCCTCTAGGCATGGAAGAAAGGAAGCTTGCTCCATATAGCAACAGCTCTTGCTGTACCACTGACTAGCCTGCCTTTTGGTCTATTTAAATCTCGCTGCTTGTTTTCCCAGCTGCCAAACTTGCACTCTTCATCTTCACAAAACAGACAAACAACACAACATCATTGTTTGACCATCAACTTCATCGCTCTCCACCACTACACAAGATACAAACAGGATAACAACATCTGCTTGTTCCCAATATTGAATCAGAAAGCCTTCAATCGAAGACCAAAACACTTATTCGCCCTCAGAAACAAGAGCAAGCATGCAATCCCTCAGCGATCATTGGCTAGCCATTCCGCCTGCCCAGCGTCTTTTCTTCACCGTCGATGACCTCTACATCGAACCTGACAATCATCTAAAAATGGTCAAGGACATAAGCATCGAATCGTTTGCTCTGCAGATGTTCCGACCCCCCGGCACTTCTCGTTGTTGCTATCACTTCCACTTCAAACTCAAGGAGAAGGTTAACTGCGTTCGTCAGGGTAGTGCAGCCCAAATTGATGCCTTCGCCATGTGGATGCAGCCTGGTGGCGATCAATCAAATCCATTGGAGGGTACGCTCATGTTTCGACTTGATCTCACCGATTTCGACTACTTACATCCTCTTGCGAGCTTTGAGTTTGAGTTTCTTGATGACGTCGACCGCCCTGACGATGAGAAACTCACTCTTTTTTACTTGGTCGAAACTCTTCAGGGGCGGGCTCCGGGACTTCCGGATGCCCAATGCGCCAATTTGCTTCGCTTCGAGTTTCAGCAAACTGGTGATGAATACCTCGGACACCGCGATGTTCTGTAAGTTATCACCTTCTAAGCTGTAGCCTATGGACTGACGCGTTCCAGTACCCAGTGGATGATTCGCTTCAACAACATTAACATCGTAACTTGGTCCTCCCCCTTCCAGTCTGTCGACTATTTTCACTTCGATGGCGATGATGATGTCATGAACTGCTGCGATTTCGATACCATCATACAGGGTCGGATGACTTCGGATGGAATTCGAGGCCGTGACAACAAGCTCATTATTCATGTCACAAAAAGGCCACTCCGCCGAGGCGTCTGGCTGGATCGCAGGTACACCCGAATTATGGTTCATGAGAACAGGACCCTGCCCTACGATGAAAACTCTTCGTAGCCCCTCACTATGAAATAAGGACCCGGAGAGGGAAGTTGAAAGAGACATAGCTTTTGATTTGGAGGATGAATGAGACTTGATTTGAATTCGATAAAGGCGTATGGTTCAACAAGGCGCAGGAAGCGACAGGGATAATGGAAATGAATTGCTGCGTATGGGGAATGAGGAAGACTATGCTATAGACAAGATATCTTTAATCAAGAGAGAATTGGCGCAACAGATGGCGCAAGTCTTATATATCTCGGATCCACAGTGTCAACGCCAAACATGACCATGGAAGCCCCATCACTCTGCGACTTGATTTTATCCCAGGGTCGGTATCCTGCCAGCTCATAGTCCCACCAAGGCCCACGAACCGCGTGGGCAATCGCCAAGAACGAAGCAGGTAATTGCGGAAGTCGTTTCATTCTGTTACGAATGATATCGATGACGGAGACAGAAACAGAAAGGAGGAGCATGACAGTCACGGCGATGAGAATACTGCATCGTGCGATATAAACGGGCTCCGTGATATGTGCAACGTTGGGGACAGAGGATGTGCCGAAATATCCCGCTGTAGTGATGGACGCGATGGCGTGAGCCATGTTCCCGAAGAAGTGGCCGAGATCTTTGGCCGTAGGAATCGCGTAGAGAGCGTCGAGGGTATCGTCTACGATGTCCATCTGGTTTCTGAAGATGTACCATGGGATCGCTGACATGTAGATACCAAGCGCATCCAAAGCGTCTGTGTCAAGCGCTGTTTGGTTGTTTCGAGGCGACGGGGTGCAAGATGTCATGACGGTTCCGTTGAAAGTACACGAGCCGACAAGCCATTTGAGAGAGGGGGTGCACTTTGTGCGAGAGATCCAGTCCCCTCCATTAGTCTGTACTAAACTCTTATCATCGCCTCTATTCCTCAGCGCCGTCTCATTCATAGCTGGGCTTGATTTCGTAGCTGAAAGGAAATAAGTCGTCCCCGAGGTCGGAATTTTGTTTGGCCCATGCGTTGTGGCATTACTCCAGAGCCGAATGCGCTGCGAACCCTGAGGTAAGAGTTCGATGCTCTCTATGCTGTTGTCGGGAAGTGTGAAGTTGTAGACAGTGTTCCCGTCTTCTCTGTAAGATGTATAGTTGACCTCAGTAGCTGCCTCGCAATTAGCGGTCCAGTTGAAGAATACTAAGCCGTGATATGTCGTATTCGTCGCGAATGTGAGGTTGTGTGTTGGGACTGGGCCCAGGATGCCCGAGTCAACGTTGGCGAGGGCGCTTTGGGAAATGAGGCTTCCCACAAACGTGAAGACTGTCTGTGAGAGGAACGTGTCGTTCTTTGATAACGATGGATGAAACGACATGTCGGGGCTTCCGCCCATGGCCTTCGACAGGGCCGTGACATTGGTTCTCACAGCATCACCCGGCGAAATGGGAAGTCCGACAACACCAAGTCCCGTCTGGTTGTATGAATACGGCCCAACAGTAAGAGAAAGCGTTCCAACAGGCACAAGTAGCGTCCTAGTAAGAATCAAGATCGTATGCATGAATCCATACCACCAAGAGTACTTGGCAACCGTGCGCATAGTCAACAGCGTGACACCCTCCGAAATATCATCAAGGTCTCTCAAAGCAACAGGCATCTGAGTCGTCAAGGCAAATAAATGTAATCTCCGAAAGTCGAAAACCACAAACTGCACGAGAACTGCCGCCGGTGCGAGAAGCACGGAGAGGGCTATACCGGAGTAGAGCTGATCAACAACAACGCCGTCGCCTGTGCGAAAAACACGACGTTCCGAGGCATCGTCGTCGAGGAGAGCTCCGGTGTAAGACCACGCGACGCAGGTGATTGCACCGGCTAGGTAGAAGCCAAGAATAATGACATACCACTTCAGCCAAGGGTCAAGCTTATATAGGTTTTTGTGGTTGTTGTATGGAGGAAGAGGTTCATTGGAGGTAAAGCCGGGATTTCTTTCGTCGATTCGGTCGTCTTTTTCGAGGGAGGAGTACACCGCCGGTGTAGACATCTTTTTTTTCTTATGGCTGGCCTATTAGAAAGAGAAAATGAAGGATAGAGGAGATAAGAAGAGTCGGTCGGAGGTGGAGGTCATAGGCCGAGAGGACACGGACACGGACACGGAGTACGGAGTCGGAGTATGTGGGTCTACGGATTTAACTAAATTAAGCATGAAACAAGCAATTGATCGCTAGCCCTGTGAAACAATTGATGGACATGCATTGCGATCCTTCAAGTTACCAAACATATATCTTTTGAGTTAAGGTAGTATAAGTTTAATAATTCAGCTTTAGTTGTACCAGCACAAACTTGAAACGACTTACCTCTGAACTTGATACTAATCGCAGACGATTCATCACCCAGTAAAAAGTCCCGAAGGCTTCCTTCTATTAATCTTTCTTGTTGGTCATTGGTTTGAGGATGATAGAATCTTCAAAGCAATCATTCATTAGAGAATTTATTCCAGTATGTACGAGAAGTTTGTCTACATCTAACCCATAAAGCGTTGTCGTATATGCTGACCATGATTCGACATTTCCAAATATGCGCTCTTCTCTACTGTCTATTGAGGAACATTGCGGATATCAACCCAGAGATTGCCGTTACCCCAAGCAGGGTTCTGACCTCGGACCTTTCCGTCACCACGAGAGCATCTGTCCATAATAAGACCTGCGCCTCGAGCAACA
This sequence comes from Fusarium sp. NFCCI 5145, assembly GCA_033439405.1. Lineage (NCBI taxonomy): Eukaryota > Fungi > Ascomycota > Sordariomycetes > Hypocreales > Nectriaceae > Fusarium > Fusarium sp. NFCCI 5145. The sequence goes on from JAWDHB010000102.1 coordinate 715,068, forward strand.
GCTTGGCTGTTCCAAGTTAGCAACGATTTCATATCAAGTAAGATTCTAGAACGCCATGTTGAGCTTACCAAGGAGAAGAAGACGTCTTGTCAGAAGGAAGATTGCGAGCTAAACCAGTAATCTGGGTGTTTCCACGTCTGCAGAATGATGTGCCGGAGACGCCAGCTACACAGGCTTGATTGCCGAGACTGGCGAGGTAGTTGATGCATTCGACAGCTTCGTTGACCTGTCAAGTGTTAGTCTTTTGCAGAATGAAGATGAGGAGTCAAAGACGTACGTTGGCCAACGAACTCGCGGGGAGGTTATCCATGCAGGTGGTATCACTACGGGCCTCAAGAGTGGCAGGGACAGCAAGAGCCGAGGAGACGGCGGTGAGGAGAAGGGTGACGGAAGTGACGAAGCTGACCATGTTGGCGGTATTGGTATTGAAAGGTAGTTGAGTTGTTGATGGATGAAGGATATGAGATGATGCTGAGAACTGTGATTTGGTGAAGAAAGAAAGTCATATATCATCAACGGGAAACATCCCTCTTATAGTCCTCTCGCGAGATTCAATTGCATGATATTTCTCAGTTACGTTACTACCCAAGGATCCGCAGGGCCTCGGACTAATGAGATTGAGTCCGAGGCTTCACACACGAGGCTATACACATAAGGCTAGAGACGAGATGCTAAAATTGACATGTCCGAACGAGCCATTCAGAACTCGCCAGGAAGAGAAGGTTTTGCATGCAGTGGACCCCAAGGTAACATTGACAACGCACGCATATCTGACAGGCCCGTCTTATACTGCAAGTGGCAGGAGATTGTAGAATACGGAATTCCGATCCACGGCACAGATTCTACTGATGTTTACTGTAACATTACAAGTATATTTGCTGCTATATCTACTTAAGCATTGTCTGGATGTTGTTTTGCGGTGAGGAACCAGGAAAGATGAGCTCTGGAATCAAGGGTACTAAACCAAATCTCAAGCTGGAGAGACTACATCCCCACTCTACAGCCAACGCATGAAATTCCATTCGTAGGTAGCCCTATAGGAAATCATTCAAGCGACGATCTCTGATACAAAAGCTTGTGATTGGTGGGTCAACGAAAGGAACCCCTGCCTAAACACTCGCCAAGCCGGAATGGTAATATTACTCAGCCCTTAGGGGCTTAGCTTTTTTATTCCAAGCCGAGGAGGGGCTTTTGATGGCATCTAATTCTGCGGTGAGATTTTGGCCAGGAACACGGGAATGGGGAACGAATTAGGAAACAGAGCGGTAAAAGACATCTGCCGAATGTGGTGGGGACTGTGAGGTGGATGGTGAGTATAAGTGAGATTTTAGCAAGGCCGAGTTAATAAGAACCAAAGCTTTCCAGCTCTGAGCACTTGAAGTTTAAGGATATGCTGTAGCATAAATCTGTAATTGATATTGATATGCTAGCAAGATATCCCAAGATCGATATTTTTGGCATTTAAAAGACTACTGTGTCGCAGAGGTGAGTTCTGCGGCTATAAACATTTACTCCGTTGAATTGCTATAGTTTGCATGATAATTCCCATTCCCATATTGTGCCATGGGAAGGAGCATAGTCCAGTTCTCTCGTATTCTCAGGTGAGGGGGCCGAGTTGAAGGCCATCGCGTAGGATCGAGTTGCATAGTATTCGCAGGAAAATGGAATGATAAACTTTTCCGGCAACACAGACGTTGTGCCGAAGAGTGTGGCAAAGTCTCCGATAGGTATGCTATGCTCGGGGCTTTCCTCTTCGAGACGCTGATAAACCTGCTAAGGTTCAGTCCGAAGATAGGATTCCGGCCACATGGCTGACTATGCTTTAAACCTATCCAATGCATGTTTGAACTGTGGTGATTATTGGTGACTAACATACAGCCAAGTTCTTGTACTTCCCTATTCCCGCCTTTCTCGGGCTGGGTATCTTGCACAGCCTCGAGGGGCTTGGCCTCTAAACAACTGCCGAGAATAAATCATAATTCTTGATTTTATTGGTCTGAGAAACCCCTAAAACTTTGACGTCATTGCATTGAACGCTAGCTCTGACTCCTTGTTGATACATACATTGCTGTTCTGCGATAGAGACAACATGGAGCTTTTGCATTTCTGCTACAGTATATACAAGAAGGATTTACCACTAGTGCACCAAGCCGCATATTGTTCATGCTCCATCCGACTAATTCCTGATAGGTCAACGATGAGTATCAATCAACATAGACTCGTCTTTACTATTTCACTGTGGAACCCTCCGAATATCAACCATAAGAGTACCATGGGCCCAAGCCTCATTCTGACCGCGGACCTTGCCCTGCCCAGGGCGTGAGCAAATGTCCATGATCCGACCAGCACCGCGAGCAACAGCATGATCTGATCTTGGCTAACTGCATTACTAGGCACCTGTTCATCTTCCCGTCACTGATTAACAAATATGGTTGACTGTCTTACGGCTTTACTGCAACAAGCGACAGGGCATCGCGGGATAAAGTTATCCGAAAGAGTGTGTCTGTCTGCGATTGGTATACGCAAAAGGCCCCTGCGTTAATCACTTGCGATCGACCTTGCTCGGCCTCCTAGGGCGTGGTGCTTAGAATAGCATGCGGAATCAGTAAATATGCCGCACACTGAGACACAGTGACAAAATAACTGGTCCCAATAGCTGTGGCTTTTCTCCCTCAGTTACTTGACTTATTCTATCATCTTCCTTTTTTATGATCCCAGAGTGCATTTTGGTTGACCCCACCTGAATAGAGAGGCACAGGAACCTCTATTGACGTATGAGTAAGCTGACGGCTTAGAAAACGGAATTTATTTTCCTGGAAGGTTTCTGTGGGCTTCTGTCGATGATTAGCCTTTGACTGTAGATATATGTGTGTATGTACAGAACTGGCCCTAGAACAGATTGAAAGACAGGCCAACCCGGCATGAGAAAAGACAAACCAAACTCAATTCCAAGTTCTGGTTTGACGCTCCTCTTTCCCCAAATCGGTGCCATGGCAGCAGATCTCGGTTGTGATGAGACTTGAGTGGTCTTTTAGGCATATGCATGATCCCGTATCAGCGGCTTACTCGACCTACTACAGGTCCTAGTAAGTACTGGAGTAACCCAACCAATACCACCGTACATTACTTGAGACCAAGTATTAAACCAGGGTTTAGAAACGTATCATGATCTTATGGACCTTCTTCTCAGGATATGATAGTATATAGTGTACTAAGAACGGGTATGCAGATGATGTAGGAGCTCAACTGCCGAAGCGATCTTCAAAAAAGGCAGAGTGCCGCGTTGGTTGCCGTCTCTCACAACATATCATCGGGATCCGCAACAAATTAGCTTCTTCATATCCTAATACTTGGGGTTGACGGCTTTCCAAGTGTAACTATGATTCGGGCCTTCCAGTGTGAGTATGATCTGATTTCTGCAGTTGTTCAGAAACTGCAATGGATTTGCTCACTCTTCGACCAGTTTGTGCTGTTGCATAACGGTCAATGAGTCGTGACACCTCGGCTTCTGCTTGATGGCTTCAAGTGCGGGGTTTCAACCATCACAAACGCTTCAGACAAAGACCGTGTGATGTCATGTCCATGAGGAGGTTATGCTGAGTACCTATGCGAGTGAAGACGGGCGCTTCTGCTGGTTTTGGGAGAGTTATAAGGTGTCTTTCGAAGTGTATATCAAGGCGGTTGTGTCCAGTTCTTGGTTATTTGAAATTTACATAGACTTAACAGCAATCGTTGCAAAGCCTTACTACTATCTTTACAACCCTATCAAAACATCTATCACGAAACCAATTCTTCAAAATGGCTTCCTACTATCCAGAGGGAGAATGCTACTTCGTCAGAAGTTCTCTGAGATACCACAATCACTGGACCGCAGACAACCAAGACCAGTTCTATCGCACCGTTCTTCTTGAGTACAATTGGAACGAATGGCGAGACATCAACCAGACAGCCAAACACCATCCAAGATCTCAGTGGAGACATGGAACAGCCTCGGGATATAGGACTCGGTTTGGAGACTGGGACAGATTCTGGGTCGGCGAAAGCAGGGACAGAAGCCCTGACAATATGCTGAGAATCCATACCCATCCCAACAGTCTCAACTGGAACGAATGCCGGGACCTCGATAGAAATGGACCGAGAAAGTACATCCTTCGACCTGTGAGGATTGAAGACCCAGGCACTCAGTGGCTTTGGATCGATGCTACGATCCCTTTGAGAGCTATATATTTCCCTGTCTCACAGAGGACAGACCAGGCTTTCCCCCATCTCTGCACCTATGTTGTCATCGACTTCAGACACAGAAACCAAGTCGAAATGATGAACCTGGTGGGGGAGTTGCAGAGGTTCACTGTCACCTCCCATAACGGCCTGGGCTGGAGAGATGATATTACGTGGGGCTTCAACCTCTCTAATATCATTGCGTATCTGACCATTCCGCACAAACTGCGCAACCCAGAACAGGGGTTGTTTAGAACCAAGTACCAAGGAGATGAGCTGGTTGTGTGTGCCTCGTCGTCTCGAACCTGGAGAAGCAACATGTCCACCCTCAACCATGGGCTTTTCCTCCGCGAGATGGATTTCGCCAACATTCTCAGCGCTACCTTTGGCGTTGAGGTTGGTTGGAGACCCTACCAATACAACTCTTGGATTAGAAACATGCTTGTTTCTCTTGTGGAGCTTGGCTTGGGCTTTGTGCCTGTAGTTGGTCCCCTTTTATCCTTTTCCTTTGGAATGGCGGTGCAGCTGCTGCAGGACCCCGGATCCTTCAGCCACGACAACATTCTCGACCTCAACATGGCCATCTTGGAGAGTCTCCTCCAGTCAGGTGGAAGATCTCAGAAGTATCTTGCTCCAGACTGGCTTGCCGAATGTTCGTGCGGTGGTCAGCAAAGAAATGCGCCGTTGACTGACGAGGAGAGAGCTCGTCGGAGAGAAATTGGCGAGGAGATCAACGATCGTCTCACTGATGAGATGGATCCTCAGCCGGTTATACGTTCACTTCTGGAGCAAGAGCAGCTATTCAATGGAGGTGTTGATCGGCATATTGAAGAGGTCAAGGATGAGGAGGTTACAGACACAGCCCAGGACAGAGGAAATCTTGCAATGGAGGGCCAGGACGCCGAAGAGAATGACCAGAAGAACGAGTGATAGAGTCTGGGAAATGCCCTAAAGGTTATATGCCCATGACTCTTAAGGTGGGATGTCGGGACATCATTCATTACGTTGGTTTGTTACATGTTAGTTAGGGTCGGAATGGTAAGATTGTGGGACTGAGAAATTGATCAAAGAATAAAAATCACTATTGTCTACCTATCTCGGATGTTTGCGTGGTCAGTATTCGCAAAACACTTATTGATCAGGAAGAATACCAGTCCAAGTCTGACAACTTAGGCTCGCCTGAGGCAATGCTGAGGCAATACTTGCTCTTGACCTAGGTAATTTAGGTACTTAAGCTACTAAAATACCCTCAATGACAGCATCCTTCAGCTATCAAAAACAGAAAACAAATGAAAAGAAGGAATGGGAATTCCATATCTTAGCGCAACAGCACAGTGGGGAAGCGGTTCTGGTCGCGAAGATCCTCATGAGTCTCCTTTTAGACTACGATCTGACCGTTTCGTCGCGTTCCCGTGAAGAAGATCGTGTCCTCAAATGATACACAAAGTTCTTCAAGTCCGGGAACATCGTTCAAAATGCTTTGAACAATACCCGAGCAGCATTCGTCGGATTTGGGACAGGGAGATCCGCTTTGACAGACAGGGTGGCAAGTCTGCTCACAGTCGAGACTTATCTTCAGGCCGTCGCGCGGATGCACGAAGGCGAAGCGGCGAAGGTGTGGCATTGCATTCAAGGCTGCAATGCATGGCTGGATCTTTTCATTCTATCCCAGTGAATTAGTTATGTTTTGACTCATATAGAATGGAAGATTCCTTACCCATCGTGTCAGGAGGCTGACTCGGCGGCTCATGCCAGAAATGGGATAATTATCTCCCTGGAAAACGAGTGATTTCATTTCTGGAAAGTCTCTATTGACAGACCTCAGAAACTGGTGATCCAAGTGCCCGGGAGGCAGGTACGACGGCCTCTCTATATGGAGTGCCTTTAGAGTGGGACATCGAGACTTCAGGATGTTGTAATTTATCAGGCCAAGTCCAAGAGGAATCTGAACAGCCTCAAGAGTTTCGGGAAGGAAACGGCGAATGATAGCGTTGAAATTCGAACTCTCGGCATGACCAATGAAGGCGACACTGCGCGGCCCGGACCATCTAGGGATCTTCCGCAAGAATTTGTTGAATTGGAGATCCATTCGATCGAAATCGCGAGGAATGTCGAGTTCGAAGGCGATTCCATCAAGTTCGGTCATACGTTGAAGGAAGGCAAAAATATTTTCGACATCTTCGAGTGAAAAAGCGTAACCCTCAGCCCGGTAGTTGTTTTCAATCCTGATTGTGACATGCCTACTAACTCAGTCAAGGGTCACGACACAACCTGCAAGAAATAATTACCTTGTAGAATTCTCGAATACATCTCGTAAGGGCCTCTCCCGCCTCAGCTTCAAGGATCTGAAGACTTTGCCTATCTGCGCCAGGTTGCCATAAATTTCGATTCTGTTTAATACCCGCGAGCGGAAGATTTGCCGGAACCTTTTCGACACCCGCGAAATTTCTCTAACCTCACTGTCACGTAGGTTTGATCCGATCATGCAGATAATCTCGGTTGGCATAGTCGCCAGGCCCGGGGTCGTGGTGGATGCCATGGCCGAGATGCTTCACCTCTCTGCAGCAGAGGGTGAGGCGTGAAGATGTTCGCGGTCGTGGCCGCAAGGGAATATGATATAGACCTTGCCGATGTTTGTTAGTACTAAGGTACCTCAAGTTAGGCGGGTAGGTAGAGATAATTCTTACCGATGGTTGGTTTGTGACCTGAGAAGAGATGACTGCACGCCACGAAAGCGGAGGGATGTAAAAAAAGAGAAGAAGAATTCCTCAGTGGGGAGGATAAAGAAAGAACAGATGAGAGGCCGAGGAGATGCGAGGCCAAGCGGCGAAATGATGCAGAGCGAAGCTGTGAATCACTGGCAGTGCCAAAGAGTTCACTGGCAGTGCTCCATCACTGCGGCCATCCAACACCAAACAAAAACAGGCAAACAAAATGCAACAGGCTTCATTTATCTTATCTAGCGTTGAGCCAATCAAACGTATTTAGCAACTCAAATCTGAAGTTCAATCTTCCCCCTAACCCCGAGCTAAACTGCTCCAAAGATCCAATATCGTTACTCATCGGATCCATGCTGTTAAGATGATAATCCAGCACTCGCTGGATAACAGTCTTGCAGCTCGCGCAGAGATCGCCATTTGGCGCTGATGGATGAACCCAGTCCAAGAATCCGACTAACAAGCTGAGTTTCTGCACAATACTTGATCGGCTTAGCCGACTATCCCTTGGATGTTTGCCCTCGAACGTTGGAGTTAGTAGTTCCAAGCAGAGAATTCCACCACCTGGAACCGCAAATGCCATCAGCTGTATCAAGTTAGGAAGATGTACCCATGCCAAAGCAGCAGATAACTTACCAGCCACTCAAAGTCACGCCGCAAGTCTCGAAATCTATCCTTGTGCGTCCAGAAAAGAAGCGTGAGCGAGATCATCTCGTGAGACACCAACAGGACATCTCCCTCATCTATAGCCCCATACTGTAAGAGCAACCTTTCCAAGAGAAACATGTTCTGTAAATGAGACAATCGACTGAAGATTTGTATGGATATAATGTTTGTCTCGATGTTGACCTCGGAATAGTCTCTATCGAAGGGTCCCCCTTCTCGAGGAAGAGGTAAACAGCAAGGGTCCTCTGGGTTGTAAATCAAGCTTTCAGGAAGTCGAGAATGGGCTTCTAGTGCTCTTTGCTTCAGGTTCCTGTTTTGGTCAATTAAATCCTTTGGATACGATGCCCAAGAGTGCTGTTACCTTAGTGTTTCAACGGTCGTACCGGAACCGGTTCCAAACGAAATCTCAATAATCTCGTTGAGTATCTCAGTCATCATATAGCCTGCTCGGCAGACAGTGGAAGGATATATGGCTCCATGTGTATTCCATCCGAAAGAATCGAGTTTAGCCGCTGCACGTTCGAGCACAACGCCTCCTGTTGAAAGCTCCTCGTCAGATAACTCCAAAGGTAGCGGTGTTGTGCAGAATCTCGGATTGATCAGCGGAGGTCTGCCAGTGAACGCGACGGCAGCCTTATCGATGTTGTATATTCGTCCGTAGATACGTCTCTTATACTCTGAACTCAACGAAGGTTTGTATGGACTGGTGTTCCTTTGAGCGTGGACCCCGAGATAAGTCATCATAGCAACAGCCTCCGCGCAAGAATTCCAGCAGGCCAGACCTAGCGAGTCCAGTAAGTTATGAGGCTAGAACTAGATTTGTTCCACTTACTCGCATCCCCTACAATCATTGATTCCAAGACTGCCTTTTGATTCAAAAGGTCCAATATGATGACATTGGCCAGAGTGAAATGCCGCGCTAGCATAATTCCGTTCCGTAGAAATGACAACTTGGACATGTTTGGAGTACCCGTTTCTGTGAAATTCAGCTGGGCCTTTTCAATCGGTTCAAATGACCCTGGAATTCTTCTCAGAACACTCCATAGTAGCGCTATAGATTCCCATCGGAGATTCGGTCCGCATAGTTGATCCAGCCATTCTTGTGAACTCGTCTCAATATCCTGAAACGGCCGTGCTGTGTTGTTACAAACTCGCTCAGCAATAAGATTGATGTTGAACTTCTTAGGGTCCCAATGAGATCCGAATGTTGTTTCTAGTGATTTGATGATGAAGGCAACTGCAGGATTGGTCCAGAGGTTATTCTCGAATTTGATGCCTCTAGAGATCAGAGCATCGTAGCAGGGGCCAAAGACACAGCTGAGGAGGGCGATGGAGGTCTTGCGTATACTAGGTGGGAGATCGTGGAATCGAATGTTATCATTACATTGTGGATTTGAGGCTTGAGTCTCTGGGTTGGTATCGGGTGTGCCTAGTTGGGATAAGCAGTTCTTGGTTTCTTCGAAGATTACATTGTGTCCTGTGAGACCAAAGAATGCTGGTCTTGCTGGAGGAGTGTCGCTAGGCGTCATGTAAGATCTATCAAGGGGTGACTCATATGGGCTTGGAGGCATTTCTGTTCTGATGTCTTCCTTAGGGGCTGATATGCCGTCCTCAACGTTGACAACCTGGAACAGGATAGACTTTATAAATTATTCCACCTTTGGATTCATAAAAATAAGGCCGAACTTGCGATCATTTCGGTCGAGTAAAAGAAAGTGATGAAGTGAGACTGATAATCTGCCTGCTTATGCGGGGCGACATCGGATCCTTTGTTGCGTCATTGCATTTACACGATATATCGATTTATCGAGTGTCACCCAACCCAGAGTCCCAGACTGCCTACACATTCAGGTTTATATCCTGAACTTTTTGATATTTATTATGGGCTAAATTGTAACTTGTCCTCATTATTTCCTCACAATACCACGGTCCATGCATATTTTCTGAGCCTTGTAGTCGTGTTATTCATGAGGAAAACCAAAAGTTGTATTCAAACTTCTAAACTACTTAATATGGCCACTTAAAAGACGTAGAAATGTTGATAGAGAACGGCTCTGGCTCCGTTAGCGACTTCACCCGCCCAAGTATATGCTCAAGTTGTCTGAACGCTGCGGGCGGAGCATACTGAGGAACCATATGCCCACTGATCTTGACCGTAGCAAGAGTGAAACCGCGTTCTGAATGCACCGATCCCTGAACACTGCCTCCAGCCCAGTTCGGGATGTTATTCTGGGTGTTGTTAATCACGGGGACAACAAACTCCTCGCTTGGAGCTTTCTGGAAGCCCTGTTTGCCATTCCACTTCAATCCTTGAACTGCCAAAGCTGTTGTGTTGGATGTGATGATGTAGTCGGCCATTCCAGAACCGATCATGACATTGTTGGTTCCCTCAACAAGAGTCTTGAATTTCTTTTCATGCTCTACGGGGTCGTAGTTATCTTTGTTGTCGACGAAAACGGGGCCTGCACAAGATGCCCACTCTTTGGGTGCAGCTGGAGCGTGGATGGCCTTGCGAACTCCGGGGATATTGAAAAATAAGGTATAGCCAGGGGGTATGTACTCGACGGAAGGAAAGCCCAGAATGTCCCAAAGAACAGGACAAGTGTCTTGAACGTGGTAGACATTGAAGCAGGGGTTGATAACAGTGTTGATCTCTTCGAAATGACCAGTGATGTCGCATCCCTTAACTTGAACAGGCTTCCAAGGAACTGGGGGAGGAGGATATGTGAGGTGAGCTTCGCGATACCTATCAAGTCCACACTTTTCATTATCGTTGTCGAGGATTTTCTTATTCTTATCCGGAATAGCAAAGACGCTTTCCCAATGTCGGAAGAAAGCCGGGAATGCAGCATGGTCGAGACGGAGCTTATCAGCATGCGGCATGACAGGATCATAGTAGAGAGAGCCCTTGACGTTGTAATAGGTCTTGTCCTTCTTGTCTAGCATAGCAGCCCCGACGTAGGGGACGTAGACTCCAGCGTAGCTTTCACCAGTGACGTAAAGCTTCTTGCCCTGGAGACCGAAAGTATCAACGAGGTTCTTCCAGAACTTGACGAACTGGGCTGCTGTTTCTGCGTTGTTCTTAGCTGTCACATGGCCGGTTGAGAAGCCAGTGCCAATGGGATATTCGACCCTAGGGGCAGCGTTAGTACACGCGGTGTTGTTTCAATGGTGAAAAACATACCAGATGACGTTGGCTAGTTTATGCCACGACCAAGCATTTGGCACGGGTTTGTATGTTCCATACTTCCACGTAAACGGGCCGTTTTCTTGCGTGAGACCCTCTAGAGACGAGCAGCCAGGACCTCCATTGAACCAAATAACAACATCGTCCTTTCCAGCCGGGTTGACAGTTGGGAAAAACCAGTAGTAGAACTTGGGATCTTTTGAACCGTTCTTCTTCAAATCAACGGGAATTTGTCCCGCATAACTTTCACCGACATCAAAGTCAATTTCAGGAATGCTTTTACCTGCGACATAGTAGGCTGGTCATATGTTTAGTTTTAGAGTTTGGTTTTAGGACTTGTTATTAACTCACGGGCAGTCTTTGCGTTGTAATATTGAGTGTTTGCTGGTTTGGATGTACGTGGATGAACGGATGAAGCATTCGTCAAGGCGACGAAGCCCAAAACTGACAAAAGAGCTGTTTTCAACCCCATTTTGAACGAGGACTATATCCCTTGGCAAAAGGACGTGGCAATTGGGTCCAGGAAGGACATGCAGCTGGTATTTATTCAAGATTCCTACACCAATGGCATCTCCCTGCTTATCCTCCCCCCAGAGGAACTTTTGGCAGTACAGGTCATAAACTCACAATCTCCCCCGAGCTAGCCGGGGTGTAACGCAACACAACAACGGAAGTTCGGCAAATACTTATCTGTGCCTTCCTGATGCAGCATTTGCGGGGATCAGGCAATGGAAAGTTACGAAGGATTCGCGAAAAGACATACTACGTGGTAAGCCGATAGAGGAAACCAGCTGCCAAGACTGCTATAGCTCCGAGTGCCGATCTATACGCGGGAGCTTCCTATTGGTTGGAGGGTTTGACAAAAGTTCGATCATCACGTTAGCTCAGGCTAAACGAAGATAGGCTCTTATCAGTTGGTGATGTCAGTGGATAATCGGCGATGGAAGATTCCACGATTGGACTAGAATCTAGAGAGTACTGCCAAAAGGATCCTACGCCCAGGCGGATTGCAAAATAATAGGCATACTGTACAGAATAATACGCTTTGCTAAAGAGTACCTAAAGCTATACATAAGTTTGAGTAAACATTAGGTAGTTCTTATCATATGCTTAGAGGAGGTATAACGTGTGCCGGGTATTTTCTTCCACCTGACGCCTCCCGTCGAGTTTACACTTCTGTCAGTGCTGTGAAGGTTTGCAAGTCTGACTCTATTGGTGTGAAAATAGTGTCTCGGCAGATGGAGTTTAACTTAATAGAAACGTCAAGGTTTCTAAGAATGAACTTTAATAACAACTTTCCCCTATTCTTATTCGGGTCTTCTTGTGTTACTTTTAAGATCAAACCTCGATCTCGTCCCAAGAGACAGGTTTACTAATAATGTGAGTTAGATATAAAATAAAGAAATGTGCTTCTGGCCCTGGTATGCCCCCCTCTGTGTTGTCTATGCTGATGTATGTTGAATAGTCAAGCCTCATGTATATGCAAAGACCTACGTTTCCAGCTGGTCAAAAATTAATCCAAAACTCCAAGAACTTATCCAAAATGCCCAAGTATCATGATTTGTCGCTAAACTCCTCCCGAAGCTGTTTTTGAAACTCATACTTCCTCTCCCTCCGATCATTCTCTCTTCTTCTAAACTCCTCTCTTCGATTCTTTTCACCTAGCGTACCTGTCGTCGATGAGCCAGGATTTTCCCAATCAAGCGGCACCTCTTGGAAAATAATAGGCGTCCAGACAGGTAAAAGCCTCATGCCATGCTCATTCTCCGACGGAGGAAGAATCTTCCACGTCTCATCGCTCTGAATATCGCGACGCTCAACCGGTACAAAAGCCGCTGGTTCAGGTGGATTGAGTTTCAGATACGAGACTTTTCTATCGCGATCAGATCGCCACTCTCGATACTCAATCTCAGCATGCGCAGCCTGCTCATGGCTCAATTCAAGCACGGAACAATCTTCTTGCAAAAGTGGCGGTTGAGTTTGCGTGGCATATTTAGGCTCCCACTCTCTAAGTCTGGCGTGGCATTTTTCCAGCGCTGACCAATGTCGCTCAAGAGCTTTTGCGCGGCTGTGGATATCGTGAGGCTCACTGGGAATAGGTGCACGGCGCCCACCTCTCCGTGCAATAGCGCCAACGGTATCTCTTATATCCGTCTCACGAAGAACCAGCCACGTCAAATCACGGCGCGTCTCAAGACTGCGCAGCAGCTTTGAGCAAAAATGATAATCATCACCGGGCAGCGACGTGGGAACAAGTGTATCGCGCAGCACGCGATCGATGTAGCGTACTTCGCAGAGGGTGTTTTCAAGGCTCGGGTCGCTGGGGAGGTCTCTAAAGGGGTTGCAGCGCTCTAGAAAAGCTCTCCCCACGCGGGCGTTGGAGTCGCTGAGGGGTTTAAGGTTGATTACCCCAGTGACAGGGGCGCTGCGGGCCTTGAAGGCGTTGAGAAAGCCTCGGATTGCACTCATGATGCATTTTCTGGCCGAGTTGAGGGGTTTAGGTGAAGAAAGAATTTTGAGGGAGAGACGCAGATGTTTTTTTCTTGTTTTTTTTTAAAACCCCCAATGTCATTTGAGGGTGGAAAAAGCTGGGCGCTGCGAATGATCCTTGTCCCTCCGTCTTGCTCCGCTTGGCCGTCTCACAGTGAGGCCTTTCATTGCGATTCGGACAATGCCGCGTGCTTTGACCAGACGGACAACAAAAGCGATGTATTAAAAGTTTTCCATGGCCCAGTGCCTTTTGTATACAAATTATCCTCGGGAAATATCAAGACACGCACTCACTGCTTGCAAAAAAGCTTCAGCTTCAACCTCAACCTCAACAACATCTCAGCGTCTTCCAGTGATCGACATCACATGTAACGAATCCGTCCACCAACCGCCAACCCGCAGGCCTCGAAAAAACACCCATCATCGCCACCGCGCCTGGTTCTCCTCTTCATACAATTCATACGAATATCCATTCCACTCGTCTTGCATACTCCTCGCATCAATGCTGCTCCTTGTTCCCTGGCCAGGCAGTCGACGGGCTTGAAAAGAAAGAGACTGGTGATCGAGCCAACCGTCAATGCGTCCGTCGCCGAGGAACACCATCCAGCCAGTATTGTTATCCCCATACATGACAGGTCCCTGATCTTCACGACCCCGCCATTTGAACCGCAGGCGATCGTGCGATGACCGCATTGGACGCTCGTCGATGAGGAGCACGCCTTCGTAAATACCGAGGTTGAACTTGCCCCAGAGTTTGTTACCAGCAATGGTAAGGGTCAATTCGAAATCATCGAGGTTGAAGTAATCCCACTGCTCTGTCACGTCGCTTTGCTCAATCTCGTAATCGCCGTTGAGAAGACCTAATGGTGCGAGGCTGACCTCGTCCCCTCCGACGTCATCGCCGTCGCTGTATTCATCTGAGTAGTCTTGATCTGGAAATTCCGAGTATGGGGGCGGGGCATCATTGTAGCTAGACGGAGCGGGGATTCGGCCTCGGGCCACAAAGGCGCCGCTGCGTCGTGCCATCTGTTTTGTGCGTGGTGGATTTGCTGGTTGAGACTGAGATTGAGAAGCAGTGCCTGCGGCTCGACCAGGTCCTTGAGATGCACCGCCTCGGGCACTGCAGCGTGCAGTCTGTTTCTTTCGCTGTGGCGGCGCTGCTTCTGGTTCTGGGGCTTTTGCGGGAGCCTTTGTCGTGGTTTTGGTGGGCGGCTTCGCTGGTGCTTTTGCCTTTGGCGTCGCAGCCTTTGGCTTTTTAACGGGGGCGTTGCTATCGTCGTCATTTGCCTTTCTCTTGGTCCCAGCCACGGCCGTCTTTTTCGTCTCAGTTTTAGCAACAGTTGTCGCCTTTGCAGGTGTCGCCTTCGTAGCAGTTTTGCTTGCCGTGCCCTTCTTTGCCTCACGATCGTTTTTTGTCCACTCCTTCTTCAGCTTGGTCTCAAGTTTGCTCACATTAGCTGGCACTTTGAGGTTCCCCGCATTGACAGCGTCAAACAATCGCATGCGCGCGACCGATTTGGTCTTTGATGGTGGGAGACCATAGTGAATGAGCTGAGCCTCAAACCAGTGTGCGGGATGATCTTTGTCGTTGCCAGAGCTGAAATGCTCCTTCAGCTCTGTTGCTGTGGCACGCCGATGGCGGTTTTGACCAGAAGATTGGGCGAAAAATACACCCTCTGCGAATGCGAAGCCGTCTTCGGCGACTGGAGGAGCTCCTGTCCAGGCGCTGGTAGCGGATGGCTTGGGCGGCATGATGCTGGTGATGCCCTTTTGCTCAGGGGTTGCTTTGCTTACGGTTAGTTTGATAAGGTTTGAAGGTAAGCGAGAGATGATGCTATCGTCACAGCCTCAGGTGCCCAGTTTTATTATGCAACTTGATGGAGCTGCATATCGCATAGCCATGCACCCACAAGATTGTGTTTTTGCATTATTCCTTATGCTATCTATTACATTGCCCAACCCTATGGAATACCGCAGATATCATTGAGGCTGAAGGTATCTTGACTGTGCCAGGAATGCATCTTTGAGGCGCCTGCTTGTAAAGTAACAACCCGCTGATCTCGATGCCCAATGGCTGACTGTAGGTGCTGACATCTAGGTAAGGTCGCAATGCATATCTATTTTCTACAAATGACAATAGTGCGTTGTGCAGAGTCCACGCATTACATATCTTCAACAGACTCAGGTTTATCTGCTCTCAAACCTCTTACTTGTTACTACCCTTTCGTCGCCTTTTGCATTCGACAACTGAGAGTATTCGCCAACGCAAAGCGCTTGTTCATATCCAAATCCATTTTTTCTCTCAACTTAACACCGGATCGGATGAGCAGCCGATAGATATGCCGTCAAATACCACCGAGGATCCGCCTGTGCCTTGCGTCTGTAGGAGAGGCCCAGAGCACCCCATCAAGTTCGGTGACATCAAGGCCGCTGCCACAAGAACCCGCCCTTGTCGCCTTTGTACGATTATTTCGAAAGCACTGGAAGCAGCCGTCGAGTACGGGCTCGAAAGAGTGGTTCAAAACTTTGAAGATCCAGGTCGACGTTCGCAAATTTTGGAAGCCGTTTCGGTGAATGTTCACTATACAGGGCTTCCTAAACCGAAATTTCGGCTTAAGACAGTCGGACCTCCTGTGCAACCCTTGGAGCAGAGCGAAATTGAGATATTCCAAAATTCAGGGCACACAGTTCAACCCACATTCGATGGTCATGTCTTTCCGTCAGACTTTCCTTTTGGTCACCAGGCCTTCGATTCCGAATTCCATAAAGTGCGCATGTGGCTTCGAGAATGTCTTGAGTCTCACCGCTGCGAAGAACTGGGCTCAGAAAGATTTCTCAAGTTCCCCAAAAGGCTACTAGATATAGGCTCAGGCGAAAACATTCGACTTCTTGAAACTAAAGGATCTGAGAAACCATATGTGACCTTAAGTCACCGCTGGGGTGATGCCGGGTCTCGGCGACTGATGAGTACAGTCACAACGATTCAGGCCCATAGAGAGATCATCCCATGGGACAGCTTCCCCAAGACATTTCAGCATGCAATTACTATTTGCCAAGGCCTTGATATTAGGTATTTATGGATTGATACACTGTGTATCTTACAGCAGCACTCTACTTTAACAGATACCCAAAGGAAAGAAACTGAGCTTGATTTTGCCCAGGAAAACTCAGCAATGGCAGACATATACGAGGGCTCATACTTCACTATTTCAGCCGATCTCGCTACAAGTATGGATAGCGGAATGTTTACCTCTTATTTACTGCCAGGGTGCGTACCAGTGGAGGTTGCAGATGACCATGGGAAGACTGCAACCTTGTATGCAAGAGCTCCCATGATCCCTCATGGAATCCTTGCAGAACAAGTCGACGGCCGAGGATGGATACTGCAAGAGCATATTCTTCCCCCAAGATTGTTGCACTTCGGCACATACGATATTACTTGGAGGTGCCGAGAACTGCACACTTGCGAATGTGAATATATCTGCAAGCCCGACAAAGTGCATTATAGCTTTCGTGAGCGCCTAGGCAAGATAGCCAAGGAGCTTCCACGACGGGATCAAAGGGGTCTCGACTTCGTTAGTTGGTGGGTGACTGTCGTCGCATCTTACTCACATCGAAAGCTTTCTGATCCACGCGACAAACTACCTGCTCTCTCTGGGCTAGCTCAAATCTACAGCAAAGCAACAATGGAAACTTATCTTGCAGGCCTCTGGAGGGGGTCGTTACTTACTGGCCTGTGTTGGTACATTGCCGATTGCGTGGAAGCTCACGAGTCAATCTTGTTTGCGGCGGGACAGAGTCCTTCGGACTTTGGTGTTTATTCGTCCACACATGCAGTGGCATACAGGCCTAAGATAATTCGAGCCCCCTCTTGGTCTTGGGCATCTGTCGATCTATTCGGATCTGCTACCGAATGCCGGACCTGGCTGGGCCCTGTTGGTAAAGCGTGGAACGTACCAGAGCCACGTCGAACTATCTGTGTGCTACATGACGTCTATTGCATGCCCAAGACAAGTGATCCCACTGGAGAAGTGAGTCAAGATTGCCGCCTCGAGATTGGCGTCGATTTGATCTCGACAAAGATCAAGAAACTCTCGGAAGCGGTACCCCAGTGGACCATTGATGATGTTCCGAAAGGGACAAGAGTCAAACACTGCACGCCTGATTGCAAAATGGATGACGACGGTCTAAGTGACGGAGATCAAGTCTTTTGTGCTCCAATATTGGAGTCACTTAGCGACAGATTGTCAGAACGCGGGTGTATAATGCTCAAGCGTTTGCAAGATCAGACGTACCGACGGGTAGGATTTTGTATCATAACCAAGGAGAATCCGAATCACATCGGAGAAGGGGGAGCCAGCGTGGGTCAAGAATCTCTACTCCCCTTGAATGATGAGGACATAAAGACGAGGGAGTATGCCTTTCAGTTTGATGTAGACATGTTGCAGAAGATTGTGATAATTTAAAATAATAATGGATTCAAGGTAGGCAAAATATAGTTTTTCCTGAACCTTTAGTATCTCTATTAACTTACACCCCTATCTCCAGTATCGGTGAAAGAATTCGGCACGTTTTCCCCAAGCCTTGTCTTCTCATCAAAAGCTAAATCGTTCTTCTTGGCAAGTAGTTGGTAAGATCATCAAACCTTTAGCTTACTAAAATCTTACAGTCATATCCTGGTGCCGCATCTCGCTTAGAATAAATAGCCCATCTTTGCTGACCTTCATTCATTCGTCTTACCTTTCCTTCTTACTACCTCTGCACTACCAACACCTTCCTAATATCCCGTCACCAACCAATCTCAACATCCCTTTCAAATCAACAAAATGACAACTCTTCCACCGATCTTGGCCATTGGTCTACTCGGGCATGCCGGAATGCCTCTGTCTCAAATGAACAAAGCCAAGGAAGGAATGGCAGCAACCTGTAGGGAAAATGGCATCGATTTCGATGCCTACTTCATACCGGCTGACCCATCGGCGGAGGATTGGCGTGACTTGCACCAGCTCTTGGAAAGCAAGGCATGGAGAGTTATTTCGGTCGGAAGCGGTCTCAGAATAACTGACAAGCACACTGTCCTGTTGGAGGATGTGGTCAATGCGGTTCTTTCAACAGTTCATCCCACGCCCAAGCTGGCTTTCCCAACCTTGCCTGAAGAGATGATACCGACTTTCCAAAAGCTTCTGGCGTCAGATAAATAGCCGTCGATGGTACCAAATAAGCCCCAGAAGAGTCAGATAACTTTGGAGAAACACTGCAGTGAATGATGTTGGAGATTTGGAACAGTTGTCACTGGGAATGAGACAGAACTTAAACTATATTGCAAATTATGGGGGTGAAAACAATCGTTTTGTATGTCAAGAAGTATGCCTCATGTTTAAAGTGTCTATCTCATCCGTGTACACAAACTATTGAATGATCCATTTGGTTAGTAACTTAGTATTTAAGACTAATAACGATATCTGTTCAAATAGGGCCATGAAACTGCAAAAACACTATGATAGATACCTCTCATCTTTACAATCACATAAGGCAAGGTCCTCCACGAAGTCTCAAGCCGATTGTTGCTTAGTATCTTGTTGTTTCACTTCCACCTTATCCCCATAAAATTTGCTCCTCATTAATCTCAGAGCCTGGTCATGTAAAGTGCGGATAGCTGGATGACCGTGTGATTTGCGGAACGAATGTGTCCGATGTAATCCCTTTTTATCGAATGTCTCCGAAATGTGTCCGATATAGGCTGTACTTCTGAGATGGAAGCCCCAGATTCTTGGTAGTACTGAAGGATTGCCAAGTCTACATAGCCCCGCTGATGTGACATGAAAATGACAAGGAAGAACACAATGATAAGAGACAAATTGCTGGGCTGTGTACTGGTATAGACGAGGACTATGTACTCCGTACAGCGCTTAGAAGTGTTTTCTTCACTCCGCAAAATAAGCCAATCATCCCTTGACAAATCGTGTTTTCAGTTTGGCCGTTCTGGGCCTATAAAGGAGTGTGATCAAATTGTTCATACTCACCTGGTTATCTTGATAGTAGCTCAAAGCTTCACCGGCCCGCTTGTGTAGAGGGGAAGCGGTGTTGAAAGGGTTCCATTGTTTGCTATCAGCTTGATTGGCTATACCGCGTCTAGTTGAAATTACACCAAGGGCCAAGTGAAAGGTCAAACCAAAAGGATGATACTAGAATATAGTGAGATTCTATCTACTTGATGAAGATAAATACGACGGATCTGATAAATTGAAAGGTTGAAATACAGCGATCTATATTCACGTCCGTTTGTAACTCTAGATCTATATGTACCATTTCATAAGTTAGTAGTGTAAGCTTTGAGACATGGAAGGAGGGGCAGTCCAATAAGATATCCGGTTGGCAGGGCAATTTTCTTAGGTTAACTGCTGAAGAATATGATAGCAAAACCAGGATTGGCCATTGAGAGATCAGTGGACTCATATTTCCTAATGCCCCCGAGCTTCAAGAAGGCAGTGCCTTTCTCTTCAGGTTAGAAAAAAGCCACATGGCTTGAACTCATTCTCCAGAGAAACTAGGAGGGGCTTTGTCGGAGTGTCGGTGAAGGGATAGGATCTTTATTACCACCAACTATTCACGCTGACGACTAAATTTACCCCATAAACCTCAACGTATACCCGGTCCTGGCCAGTGAACTTTGAGCTTGACACAATTCCAACTTGGATATGGCAAAGCATGTTCCAGCACGTTCATCTCGTACCTGTCGATGCGGTGAGTTGATCCACCTCATATCCGCAGACTCACGGAGTGGCGTTTGCGGCTGAGAAATAAGATCATTCAATGAGCTACGATGCCCAACGGACTGAATTTAGGCCCCTTGGCATAAGAGTCTAGACTTTACAAGGCTGGATTTCACATAGAAGCCCTGGCTGGCAGCTGAGCTTGCTTTAAGCTTAAAAGCCGACTGATGACCCCCAAACAATCTTTTCACCGGCGACTCAGACTCCAAGACCACAACATCCTCCACCCTATATAAAAATGAAGATCACTCTCTTTCCTCTTGCACTCGTAGCAACCCTCGCTAGCGTCGGCGAAGCCAGAAACTGCGCTGCTGGGCTCGACCACTGCGGCCATTTCCTCCTCGAAATTGGTATCTCAACCCAAGCCAAGCCAAACTAATCAGCGCAATAAATCACTGACAGATATCCCCTCTAGGTCAATACTATTCGTGGATTTCCGACGAACTCACCCGGGCGACCAAGGCAACTTGCTTCAAGAAGGTTCAGATCAACGATGCGCTTTTCGCGTGCGGTGCAAACGGGGCCATCAAGTTCAAGAAGTACTGCAAGAATGGATGTGAGGTTGGTGCCCGTGGCCAGCATGATTACTGCTGGACTTGAGGTTTGGTGTCTGTATGCTGGGGTTGGGAGCTATTTGGGGGCTTGATCATATACGCGATTACCTTTACACGCTCTGGGTATCTCCCTCGTCATCGATGAGTTTAATAATTTACCCAATGAGAACCCTCCAGTTTGTGATCAAGCATGAATGAGGCCCAAGGCTTGCACTGCATTTTCCGGATTATTTCCTCAGTTATGTCACTGCGGATGATGCGGCACAGATTTAGGGAGCTAATCCTTGTCGCCGAGCCTCGATGCGTATATTTTTAGGTAACGGCCCAGAAATAAGGTTGCAGCTCATTCACGGATGACAATCTTGGCAAAATGCTTAATTGCATCAAGCATTATCTGTACAATTGTTTCATCCGCCATTCAAGGCCCTGATTCAGCTCGTCTAGGGTCAAACAAACAGGTCGTGGCCCCTGTAAATATGACAACGAGGCACAGATGACGTCAAGGACTGGCCTAGACTGGATAGAGCTCCAGCTGTGATGCAGCAGCTTAGGTCGGACCATTCACCATCTCCAAACCCCGCATGGCCTCACCTTCAAACGCACACATCGTCATCGTTATTTATATGGCATTTCTCCCTTCACTTTTCCCTTGGTCTTCTCTCTCCCTTTCTCTCTTTCTTCTTCCATCCTGAAAACCGATCATCATGAATAATATGTCTTCTCTCGCCAACACTCTGCAGGCCTCTGGAGGCGCCGAATCCGCAGGTAGACCCTCTCCACCGCCTCCTCCGTGACGTCGCTGACACTCCCCAGGCTTTCTTAACGACATCATCGCCCAGCTATGGCCCAACATCAATGTCGCAGGCGGAAAGATCGTCAAAGATGTCGTCGAACCCATGCTGGAATCAATGCTCCCTGGTCCTCTCTCCAAGCTTCGCTTCGTCAAGATCGACCTCGGGCCTACGCCCCTCAAGCTGTCCAATGTAGACGTTCACAAGACCGAACTTGAAGGTATCAAGCTTGATATGGACTTGGACTGGGATGGAAAGTGTGATTTCGAGCTTGATGCATCCATGGTGCCCAAGATTGTAATTTCCCCACCGTGGCTGGCCTCAACGCAACATATGACTGACTCTGTACTTCATAGGGTATTGAGCACGTGAAAATGAAGGGGAGATTGTCCATCTTGCTCTGTCCTTTGACAAACGTCATCCCTCTGGTATGAGCTCCAACCACGTCAACCATAAGCGGTCGGGACTGACATCATTCACTAGATTGGAGCTGCGCAGGTAGCTTTCATCAACCCTCCGGAATTATCCCTCGACTTCACTGACGCAGCTAATATCGCTGACTTCGCTTTGATCGACAAGACCGTCCGCAAGGTCATTATCAACATTATATCATCCATGGCGGTCCTTCCCAACCGCTTCCTTGTCAAACTCGACTCCTCCAACGACTACTTCAAGACCTTCCAACCTCACCACGGTGTTCTTCGCCTCACAGTTGACTCAGCTACTGAGATTACCGGCGAGAAAAAGGGAGGCGTCAAAAAGCTACTCCAGAAGATTGTCAAGGATATTCCTGATGCCTACTGCGATGTCAGTGTTGGCGCTGAGGGAGAATGGCGCACATCAACTATCAAGAACAAACACGACCCACAGTGGAACGAGACTCACGACTTCCTCGTCACAGACTACGAGCAGCGCATCTCCATCGATGTCAACGATGAAGACCTGGGTGGCGATGACGATATTGGAATTGCCACCACCACTGTCAAGCAACTTCTCATGAACGGTGGCACCCAGGAGCTCACACTCTCACACAAGGGCCAGGAACTTCCAACCAAGCTCACTATCCATGGCAAGTTTTTCAAATTTGTTGGTGAA
The DNA here is from genome assembly GCA_033439405.1 of Fusarium sp. NFCCI 5145. NCBI lineage: Eukaryota > Fungi > Ascomycota > Sordariomycetes > Hypocreales > Nectriaceae > Fusarium > Fusarium sp. NFCCI 5145. Next base: position 737,559 of record JAWDHB010000102.1, read on the forward strand.
TCCAACAGTATCTCAGCCAGTAGCCAGAACGAGGGAGAAATCTGCGGTCTTGCTACTGTTCTCATTGCCAGCGTCAGCGGACTCAATGGTCAACGTGACGAGCTCAAGCCCAGCGTCAAGGTGACCTGGGGAGACAAGGAATTCGTCACTCCTGTCAAGAGTTACACCCCAGGAACAGATATCTTCAACCCATCTTACGATACGGCCTTCCGATTCCCCATCACGGCGGAGCAGCTTTCCAACCCACACAGCTTCAAGCTGACTTTACAAAACGGTACTGAGGAGCAGGGATCATTCGAGATTCCATTTGATACTGTGTCGGGTGCTGATGGTATGAACCGTGAAGAGGATTTTGATGTTGGATCTGGTGCAAAGGTCAGGGCTCGAGTTTCCGTCCGTGGATTGCAGCTGGCTAAGTGATGGTGTGGAGAGCATGTAACCAATCCCTAAGATGTGATAAGCAACGTAAAATAGTATGACCTTAGCAAGCAGTCCAAAGATTCATGACCTGCATCCAAAGATGGTTCCTGCGTAAGCTGATGGCTTCAAAATTGGATATGAAACCAGGCTTCAAATTGCTATTTCAAAGACCAGATCTGAAGCTCAAGAGTCGACCTGAGGTTAATACCAAAAGAACAGATATAATATGAAATACTGTATTTTCCTTGTTTGGGGCAGAAAAGCCGAATACAACAATGTCTCAACTTCAACGGCTTACGCAGCTGAGGTTGAAAATATCCCAAGCCACAATACCAAATAACCAGTAATATTCGTTGATATTGGCGCATCAAACCGTTCCTCAAGTCGACAGTATCCGGAACGTATGGATCCATTGGCAACTTTAGACGCCTGTCGCACTGTGGCGAAGTTGGTCGTGGACGTACTTGTATATGCAAGTCTCGATGAAAGAAGTCCCACTGAGAGACTTATCGAGCGGATGGAAGTCGACTATCAGGAGCATATTCGGCGAGTAACAAAGCATTACGGGACCATCAAACGCATCTATGCACGAGACTCGAGGGTCCGCAACACTTTCGCCTCTATTCTCGCAAAAGCCACCAGACTCAAACTAGGAAGAGCGAGACTGAAATACTTTGGGAGCGCCGGATTGAACTCAGCAAAGATCATAGACACATACCAGTCAATGCTTCTTTATACTGATGCCATCTCCTCGAGAGTCACAACAGGGGGGAAGCGTCGACAACTCCTTGGTAACTCCAGGGAGGTCGAGGCCGAATCTCCGGAAACTATCGAAGGACTGTCAACACGCTCTGGGCCGGTGCGCACTGATTGTGGTGTGTGTGGACAGTTTTTCTATACGTTTGAGAGATTCGGCCCCTCTCCAACTCAAACCAATTCCCCCTTCTACGACTTTGGGAACTCTACCAGGCCTCTTTTCGACAAAATGGAAGCTTTGAAAATCGGGGGATCGTCAGAAGTGTATTCAGCGACCATGAACCACTGCAGAGGCAGAAATTGCCCCTTCACGAAACAACACCATTATGTCGTCAAGAAACTCAACAGCGGAAGCTTCCAAGACTACTACCGCGAGAGGGATGCCTATAAGAAACTGAGACTCGTCGAAGATCCTCACCAGCATATTGTACCACTTCTTGCTTCGTATCGAATGGGGGGCAAATACCACCTGATCTTTCCAGCAGCAGAATGCGACCTGGCAACGTACTGGCGACTCGCATCCAATCACAGAATTGGAAAAGAAGGTCTCCAGTGGTTCGGGAGTCAGATGAGAGGTCTCGCGGATGCCGTATCTACTGTTCATGGGAATAAATCGACAGAGGGACAACCTCTGCTCCATGGTGTTCATGGCGACATCAAACCTGAGAACATCCTGTGCTTTGGAGGAGTTGATAAGTGGACTTCATTCGCCCTGAAGGACTTCGGATCTTCCTATTTTCTTCCACCGGAGCAGTCAAATCATGTCCCCAAAAAGGGCCTCAAGCATACGCCTGTTTATCGAGCTCCAGAGGTTGATTGCACTTCCGAAGGCGTCACGCAAGCCTACGATATCTGGAGTCTTGGATGTGTCTTTGCCGAGGCAGTCGCATGGTTTTTCGGTGGCAAAGCTGGTATCGCACGACTAGCAGAGGCTCGGTTCGACCAGGAGGAGAACAGTCCCAATCGCGATGCTTTCTTCCGACTTATATTCGAAAGGCAAGGGGGCCGCACGGCACAACTCAAGCCCGGAGTTCAAGGAGTGAGTTATCCAGTGACTCTCAGTCAGTCAATACATTACTGACTAGCATAGCTGCTTTTATTCCTGCGCAAACATCCTCGATCCACCCCGTTTATCGAGGACTTGATCGATCTTGTCGAGAACAAAATGCTCAGGATCGATACGCACGACAGAATGACATCTCACGATATCTTCAATGCCCTCTCTGAGATGTGCGAGAGACTCGAAAATGATTCAACTTACTCTGAACCTCGCGGCGGCCTTGTGCATGACGATGCGGAAATGGTAGGAAAACCATGTCCTTTGGCTTTCCCCGACACCTGTGTGATGTCACTCACTCACACATAGACAGGCTCTTTCTTTTCACACTCCATATTCTACGGCAAGGAGTACCTCGCTAACGACATCGGGATTCCAGGTCCACACGAGTCAGAATGCCAGACAACCGCGCGGTGAAGTGGCTGACGCCAACTACCAAACGAATACGACAACACAAAGCTTTAGTGAAGCTGGCAACCAGGGATTGAAGCCTCGTTTTCCGTGCCCATTTTATAAGGCGGGCATAAGAGTCTCTGAGCATCATCTAGCTTGCGAGGGCCCGGGGTGGACTACTATCAGCAAGGTCAAGTATGCCTATCCATTCAACTCAGAAAACACAGCCGCTTATTAAAATTAGGGAACATCTCTTCCGCGTACATCTTCCCAAGAATTACAAAGGCAAACACATTTGTCGACGATGCGACTCCAGTTTTGAGACAGATGAACTTCTCCTGGCTCACCAAAAGCAAGAACCGCCTTGCCTCAACAAGAATCCAGAGCCAGTCTATGGTATGATTACAAGAGAACAGGCTGCGAGGTTTGGGTCATTGAAAAGGAAATCAACCAAAGTGACCGACGAAGATCGATGGTTTGATATCTACAGAATCATCTTTCCAGGCTACAACGGGACGGACAATATCTCGCCATGTAAGCTTTCTCTCAATTCCCATATGTTAGTGTGTCTTGGTCTTGGCTTGAGCCTGGGGTGGCCTTGCCATGCTCTTTGCTGGCCTTAGAATGTGTGCTAGACCTAGGCTATGCACGATGAACTTAGAATAAGGCATGCTAACTCTATAAGACCATGAATCCAACTCCACGTCCCTCAGCACCCTCAACTCTACGACTACAACTTCAAATGGCATATCCCAGTACAAGGACTATCTTCGCGAGCGAGACGTCGAAGAATACGCCGCAAAGTTGGCTGGCATGGGAATTACTGTGACATTGGAGGTAGCTGCTAAGCTCCTAGAGGTACAGGTCAGGGACATCGAGACATTCGATGAGACTATGCGAGAGCCTGTTAGAACGTACGGTATTGCGGTGAATGACAGTCACGAGAAGCGAGAAGCCGAAAGTAGTGGGTCAATTCTTCATCTGGGGTCTTCTGATCTTCACAACCAGAGCTAGCTTCTGCCTGGTTTTGGCAACGAGGAATACTAAGGGATTTATGTAGGCTTTTGGTTTCCATCAGTTCGCTTGATCTTTTGCTGGCTACAGTCTGTCGTTAAATGCCGGGCATTCTCTTTTATATAGCAATTTCAATTAGTTTCTGTTTTAAATTCTCTACTCCCAAACTTGGCATGTCTGACACATTTTTGGTGCTGTAAGCCTATATGCCTTGAACTTATCCTGGGGGTTTTTTTTTTCTTTTTCTTTTTTCCTTGTCCCTAGGTATAGTATCTGATGTGAGATTGAATAAAGCGGCATAACTTAGAAGAAAAAGGAACAAAAAAAGAAAAAAAGGATATTACGACAACGGCAGGATTTGAACCTACGAACGCGAACGTAATAGATATCTGAACTCCTGGGAAGCCCGTTCAAGTCTATCGCCTTAACCACTCGGCCACGTTGTCTAACCAATCTGGTAGCACAGGCTTAGCATCGACTTATGCACTCAGCCTGTCATCGATTTTAATTAGGCCAGCTCAAGCCATAATCGAATCACCCTTTCTCATTTGTTTTGGCGCAGAGACTTAAACCAAAGGCAGCGGCTAAAACCCAATCACCTGGATAAGGATCCTTGACATCTAGCAAGGCCGAAATAAAGGTTAAGGAAAAAAAGAAGAAGACTGAGAAGAAATAATATTATCTAACAACTTTCGAAAGACCTAGGCTCTGAAGATTAACAACTACTTGATAGACTGGATCTCTTCTTGCCGAGTTTCAGAGAATTAGGGGAGCTGGACCATGAAGGAATGCATGCAGGGTCCCTTGGTAACAATTCCAGAATCCAGCTTTCGGGGGTTTTCTTTTTCCAATATCCAGATTATGTATAGTATTCGCCTCTACACACAATCCTCAGTCTATACTCTATATACCATTCTGTGAATCCGAGACACACGTGTATATATACTTCTGGCCGTGCAATGCGCGCTCTAATCTAAGACTAAATATTGTTGCACGTACGTACAATAGTATGTAGAAGGCGAAGCTGCCTAACTCAAAAGACTTGGATCCGAAAGGATTGGCTACAGACGGTAAGGGTAAGTTGTTTGCGGATCTTTCAATCTATGATAATATCTCTGAGGGATTTAACTACCAACATGCATCAGCTCGGCCAAGACATGCAGGAACCTGGAGTGGATCATAGCTGGGATATATCTGATGAGGTCGTCTCTTTCGAACATCTGCTGCGCAAGCTGTAATTGTACTATCATACCCAGAAGCAAGATGCTGTTTTTGAGATGTGTTGTCCTAATTGATCTCGGATCAAATACAGTTGTTCAAGATCAACTACTATGTATTGGGCTGAATCCTATCCAGGAACCTTGGCGAGTTCTTACCCGCCTTGGTACAAACCCCGCAGCATTCACATCCATGCCTGCAGTAGGTTGCAAGGGTCGCTTTAAATCACGCGAGTTTTGGCTGGCATATAAGAGCAATTATCTCGAAGCCCTTGTGCCAGCTGCTGTAGAACTTACTGACGTTTCTTTTCGTAATGACTCCATCTCGTATCCACCCGCTTCCCACTGTCCCCGAACAGGTCACAGCTGCTTGGCTTGGCGAGGTGCTGGGTCAAAAGATTAGGTCTGTGGAGCTCACTCAGGCGTTGAGCGGCACAGCCAGTAAGCTCTTGTTCACCATCGAGTACCAGGATGACAAGAGTGAGGAAGATCGGCCAAAGCATGTGTGCATCAAGGGAGGCTTTAATCCTGCTATTTTGGCCAACGAGGGCTACAAACCCGTCCTGATAGCCGCGTACACCAATGAAGCCAAGTTCTTCAACCTCGTTGCACCGACCCTCAGTCACATGTCTCTCCCCAAAGCATGGTGGGCTGGGGCCGAAGAGGAGCAGGGTATTATCATCATGGATGACTTGAACCACGCCGGATTTACTTTTGGAGACCCTCGAGATACATGGTCTATCGAGCGGGTCAAAGCTGGTGTCGAACAGCTGGCGAGGCTGCACGCCAGCACCTGGGGCTATTCATGCAGTCAATACCCCTGGATTACGTCTTCATACGAGGGCATGATAATCAGTCTCACGGCGATATGGGAGGACCTAATTCACGGCGCCGATCGACCTCCATGCCCTGATGTTATCAAGGGGTCCAAGGAGCGCACGGTGAGTGCTATCAAGAAGCACTTTGCCACCAAAAACCCAAAGTTCATGTCTCTGATACATGGAGACCCGCACACGGGCAACACATATCTTGACAAGTCTGGAAAACCACGGTTCCTCGACTGGCAGACAACCCACATTGGATCGCCATTCCATGACCTGGCTTACTTTGTGGTAGGCGCCATGTCTGTGGAGGACCGCAGGGCCCACGAGGTGTCGATCATAGATCATTATCTTGAGGCTCTCGCTGGATTTGGTGGACCGTTGCTATCAACTAAGGATGAAGATGTGATGAAGGAGTACTCAAAGTCGACGATGTCGGGTATGGGATGGATTTTTTACCCCCCACGACTTGAAGGGCAAGGAGCAGATATTTCCCATGTGCGAGCGTTACAATGCTGCAATCGTTGATCATAAGGCGATTGAGATTATCGAGTCTCTCCCTGATCCTGAGTAGCTGATTTAGGCATTATCTGGTTTTGAAGCCATAATAGTTTAGGCTTTATAGAGCTTCTTAGTCGCCCTTAGCATTCTGACTCTCGTCACTGAGTCTCAGCAGCCATGAATTGGCCGTATGTTCAAGTCATATAAAGACACATGGATGCATCAGGATATTCAAAACGATTCCAAGTTCAACGCATGGCGTATGCATCCGTTTCAGCCTCAAACACTAGCCAAGAGCTGAGTGGAGTTGCTGTGGGTTGCAGTGGCTCGATTATTAGAAGCAATTCCAATCAACTATCAACACTCCTAGCGTGCTTGGCAACATTCTGAAACTTGACTCGTAATATTGATGCTTTACTCGGTTACAATCAAGAGAGTGCAGATTAGAGGCGAGATTCTCTTTGGGTTAGAGTGAGAACATAGTTAACAATTTGCAACTACTACTCCAAGTCATATCACTGGAATCAATACTTTGGGTAAGAACATATAACAAAGACTAAACGATGAGTCGAGAAGTCTCACCCGGGTCTAAATGCTCAACATTCATTCATTCATTGACCCAATGCATATAATCCACTACTTCGGCTCAACGCATTCTCGGTTGAAAGTGCAATACCTGAGACTGAGGAAGAACTATAACTACCAGACCCTTCTTTCTATTCTCATCATTCTTCAATATGGCTCTCGATATAAGTACAAATAAGATGCACTACACAAAACACATCATCCACAAGTTCAATTTCCCTGGGGGGCCTACTCAGTATGTCTCTTTCAAGAAACGGGAAGAGATAATTGGCAGGCTTTCCACACTATTAAATAACTCTGTTTCCATGTGATCAATTGTTCAATCTTAAATAATTGCCCTTGTGTCACCCTAAGTTGCGGACTTTCTAGGACCTGGCAAATACGATCACTGCTCAATCCCGGATCATATTATCACGTCAAGGCTTCATCCCATGCGACAAGCAATAGAACCATCTCTCATGGTTTGAGTCACTTATCAAGTTACGGGCACCTTATCGAATCTATCCCGCAAGTATCAAGTCTGTTGTTAACATATGGCAGCGACCCAGACGATGGGTCATTGCCTGAATGACTAAGTCAGACCGTCTCTTCCACTTCAGAAAGCTTTGTGCGGTATCAGGGCTATCCCGTGCTAATATTCATGGTATGACTTTATTGCAGAACGTGAAACCCGACATCTGATGCACTCCATGTCATCGCTTCTGACTTCCTGAAGTTACAGCATATCCTTACTGTCTGTTATGGCAGAGCAAATAACTCTCTCAAGTTTCGTCTGTCGCATTTTATCAGTTCTGAATACATTGGTTGATATCTTGTAATTGTTTAAAAGGCAATAGTAATGAATGGTGGAAAATTAATAAATTGCAGAATAAGAAGTGTGCTTGCTCCTGCGTACCTACTATTTAGTCCTTATCAAAGGTTGGGGGAAGAAGAAAGGTAGGCTCTTATCTTTATCGCCTTAACTTATGGTGAATCCAGTCCTACATAGGTACTCATAGTACCTCGAATATTATCTAATTTATACACCTTATTCAATTTGCTTTTCCTGTAACATCCTTAACCAAGTATTAGAAGAAGGTTAGCCTCCCAGCTTGTCAGAAAATGTTAGCTATCAAGATTTTAAAATGAGTACTCAGGCAGGATCTCGAGACTGACCCCCTTTGTCTGACCCATTGGGGGCCCGAGGGTCAGCCACGTCACACAGCCTGGACTCAAGCAAAAGGGGGGTTGGCTTCCAGGCCCTGCAGAGTAATCCAAGTTGCTTCTCAAGCAAAATTGTACACCCATGGGTGGTGAAGAATCAAGAGTTAAGTGATACTTGGTCAAAAAAGATGAGTCTTATTGGCAGAAGCAGAGTGGGTTTGCGCGGAACCGGGCATGAGGCCGCAGATTTTTGTCCCGGCTCCGCGTGCGTGGTTGCAGTTCCGTTTGTGGTTAACCGCGTTCTAAGAGCCGAGGTTGCGGAGCCGAATACTTGGCTACCCTAGAGAGATACAGTTGATGCATTTTTGTGTCCGACAGGCAATTTTCAATAAAAAGGGACAAGGTGGAATGACCAAAGAACTTGATTAAAGTACATACGGTATATTTAGTTAACTAGATGTAGTAACCCGCTTAATTGATAGTTTAATCTATCCCAGTCTTGTTGTTGATGTTCTCCAATACGGACAGACAACCGGTGGGATGGGATGGGATGGTTAAGCTCAGCGTCAAAGTCTTGGCACGCAGGGATGTGATAATAAGCAATGCACCTACCACCTGCTCGCAAGGTTTCACTCGTAAACAATGACATCATGTCAAGATACGAGTAAGCGAGGTCGACTCGTCGAGGTGCGCAGTCGCATCGCTCGAGGCTCGAGACTGGCCATGGGACACTCTGCAGCTGCGGTTTCATGCGGCGACAAAGAGTGGAGGAGGGTATGACCAAGTCACCAAACCAAAACAAACAAACCGAGAGCGGGCAGCGCGGACGCCGTCTCAGAGAGCTCTCCTTAGCTCCATTTGTGCCTGGACCCTGATGCCTGGTCGGGGATTTTGCAGCAAACACCATTGGCTCTGCAGACACATCGTCGCCACCTCCACAAGAGCTTGCGCCAAAGCTCAAGACCGTAGAAGGAAAAAAGAAAGCAGTAAAACTCTGTTTCCTTCTGACAGTCTGGATCTTGGTTCCAGCTGTTTAGATCTTGCTTCTCATCATCATCGACGCAAGACATGTTCAGCCCTGTATGACGCGTCCCTGTAACGTCGCGCCGTGTGACTCTTTCACTTTTTACGAGCGGCAATTGACTCGTTGGGTGCGACAGAGGTTTGATGGAGCAATAAAGCTTCTAATTGGTGAATTGCTCCATATTTAGTTAGATAGGTTACTTTTTTTACGCGGTTAAACGGCTCCGGGTGAGCGGCCTGGGAGGAAAAGTTAGATGCCTCTGGGGCAACGTCAGCAGGGAGCGATTGGCGGAGGCGTATACGAGAAAAACAGGTCTTTTGGCAATGGGGAATTCCGTGCCGAATTGGAAGGTCTTTTGCGTTCTAGCCTCTGGGCGGTGCTGTGGGAACGCCAGAGGGTACGGATATAGTACGAGACAACAAGTGAGATGAGAGAAAAGAAAAGGGCGAAGAGAGGGAAAGGAGAAGAGAGAAAGGAGGGGAGCAGAAAAATCCAGTTTGTTGTCAACCAACGTTCAAGGCTAGCAACGGCTTCATGCTACTGTACTGCGAAGGGTCAGATGCCCGGTCCGTCGAGTCGGTGAGCAGAGATGGAGCAAACTCTGATTCGCTTGTTTGCGAAATGACAGATCTAAATGCATGCGGCATTTGCAGCGAGCGTCTGAGCATGTGAAGGCTAGATTAAGGGCACAGTTAATTTCATGACGATGATGTTCCATGTTGAGCCTAGAGCCTCTTCATGCACTGCCACCGGCCGGTTATGGCATCCCGATCGAGACGCTATGACCATGCCAAGACGGCTACGCCCACGTCAAAATGCTTATTTCGAGCACCTTATTTTCCGTGCCTTGAACGAGATGCAACATGAGATTTCAGGGTCCAAGCGGTATCTTGTGGATTTCTCAGGTCGTGGCTCTTGGGTGCTGTAGTTGATAGTTTAGTTCCAAGATCTCGGGACTTGGGCTGTGGCCGTGCTCTCTCTTGGTGCTCATCTCTCAAACGCACCCCCAAAAGTTCCCTTGATTAACGGCTTCTTCCAACACGGTTAGTCAGAACCACCCACGTCAGACAAGTTTTTTTCCCTCCCCTTCTCCTCACCCAAAGTCCAGCTCATGCACATTAATATGAGCCAAATACTTTCCCGCACCAAAACGTAGGCCGGTGGAGCTGACTCGGGGCTGAGTCCCACGCTGTGATATCACAGAACCACCGCGCCCACTGCACTCTCATTTCCAAGGTTCCCACTGTTGCGCCCGTCAGCTCGCTAAATAACACCCCTGGAGTGGACGTGAGGTGCATGTAGTCCCATACCAGCACCTACCGTCAACCACACGATATTCTCGCGGGCGGGCTTGTACACCTCTTGTAGAGCTTCACTCTTGACTACACCACCGCTCGTTTCATAGCATTGCATTGCAGCGTGAGGCATTTATTGCTGGCGCTTGTTTCAATGGATACCTTACTTTGGATTGGAAGAACCGAGGAGGCCTCCTCGAGATAGACAATGGATCAGATCACGGATTTTCGAATTGTCTAGACCTCGTTGTCTGTTTGTATTAATATCACTTGCGTAGCTGTCCATACCTGCTGGAACTCTCTCACACTCTTCTCACCCTGGTTCTCTCTGCATTGCAAATCTCCCCCCCCTTTCAACTTCTCTTGCAAGACAGTCGGCCAAAATGTCAGACCCGGACATCCGCTCCAACGAGAAGGAGACTGATCCTGAGGCTCAGATTCATCGCATCACCTTCCAGGACCGTCCTGAGCGTGGTCGCGATGAGTCTGACGCACACCGCCTCGGCCGCACTCTCTCCCGCTCCCTCTCCCGTCGTCGCTCGCATGAGAGTTCTCGAAGTCGTATCCAGCCTGCCTCGCCCTACTCTGGTTATCAGATCGAATATCGTACCTTGTCCATCCAAGTCACCGAAGCCAAACAGGTCGAGCCCGAGTCCGACGATTCCAAAGGCCCCAAGACAAAAACAGACGAGGATTACTTCTCCAAGCTTCAGTACCATGAGCTTCAGACGGAGCAGCTGTGTCAGCAGCTCAACGTGAGCGTCGATGCTGGTCTTTCCGAGAGCTCTGCCACGACGCGTCTTGAGCGCGATGGAAAGAACACGCTTCCTCATCCCAAGACCAACTACATCAAGAGGACTCTCAAATACATCTTTGGTGGTTTCTGTTCGGTTCTCTGGGTTGGAGCAATCATCTTCTTCCTCTGCTGGCAGCCCCTCAGCAACCCTCCCTCGAATCAAAATCTATCCCTCGCCGTGCTCATTCTCATCGTCATCTTCCTCCAGGCTGGCTTCTCAGCCTTTCAGGATTGGTCTACTGCCAAGACCATGAACGCCATTCTCGACTTGCTACCTTCATTTGCAATGGTCAAGCGAGATGGAGAGCTCAAGAGCCTACCTACCATAAACCTTGTCGCCGGCGACATTATCCATCTCAAGGTGGGTGATAAAGTACCCGCCGATCTTCGAATCGTTAGCCACTCTGGTGATATCCGCTTTGATCGTTCGGTCCTCACTGGCGAGTCTGATGAGATCGAGGGTGCAGTTGATGCAACTGATGCCAACTTCCTCGAGAGCCGCAACATTGCTTTCATGGGTACCACTGTTATGAACGGTAACGGTGTTGGTGTTGTCATCCTCACCGGTGGCCGAACAGTCATGGGCCGCATCGCCACTTCAACCTCTGGTGTGAAAGACTCTGCCGCTCTGATCCAGCGCGAAATCACCCGCTTCGTCCTCATCATTGTCTGCATGACTGTCATTCTCGCACTTGCAATCCTCCTCACATGGGTTGGTTGGCTACGTGTTGATCACCCCAAGTACATGAGCGTCCCAGCAATGCTTGTCAACGTCATGGCTTGTGTTGTCGCCTTCATCCCCGAGGGTATGCCCGTTGCCGTGGCTCTGACACTCATGATGATCGCCCGTCGCATGAAGGCCGTCAACGTCTTGCCCAAGGGTCTGTCCACTGTTGAGACACTGGGTTGTGTGAACGTTATCTGTTCAGACAAGACAGGTACTCTCACACAGAACCAGATGTTTGTTAGTTCGGTCGCCTTTGTGGACAAGAAGTTTGAATCTTCTGATGAGTTCCAGCACTTGCTTCACGGGGAGGAGGTTAGCCAACCTGCGACGGCTTTCCAACGTGCTGCCCTTCTCTGCAACGATGCTTCCTTTGACCCCACCACAAACCATCTCCCCCTCCACGAGCGAAGTATCCAGGGAAACGCCACTGACAGTGCTGTCTTCCGCTTCGCTGCCTCTGGTCCTTCTGGAGATAGCTTCAGGAAGACAGTTCCCCGGATCTTTGAAGTACCCTTCAACTCCAAGAACAAGTGGATGCTTACTGTCTTCAATACCGACGATGAGAGAGGTACTTACCGTGTCATCATCAAGGGCGCTCCGGATATTCTCCTCGCTGGATGCACCAAGTACTGGTCCTCTGAGACCAACTCTGTTGAGACACTTACCCGCGACGCCCGCATCAAGTTCCAAGCCATTCAGGACGAGGCATCTCGCCGAGCTGAGCGTGTCATTGTCCTGTGTGAGAAGTTCATCACCCCCAAGGCTGTTGCTGGAACAAACAGCTTCAGTGACGAGATCACCCACTCTGCTATCCAAGACCTCACTGTCGTTGGCATGCTTGGTATCATCGACCCTCACCGCCCTGAGATCCCCGCCACCGTTGAGCAATGCCGACGTGCTGGAACTCGTTTCTTCATGGTCACCGGTGACTACGCTCTCACTGCCGCCGCCATCGCTCGCAACACTGGTATCTTCTCTTGCCAACAAGACCCCGACACCATTGATACTCTCTACCATACCCCAAGCACTGAGAGCGAGAAACCCAAGCGCAAACCCAAGAAGGGAGACCGTGCTGAGATTATCAAGCGAAGCTTGCTCCTCGAGGGTGCCAACCTTAGTCGCTTGAGCCAGGAGGATTGGGATGTTGTCTGTGCTTATGAGGAGATTGTCTTTGCTCGAACTACCCCTGAGCAAAAGCTTCGCATCGTCACTGAACTCCGAGAGCGTGAAAATGTCGTTGCTGTTACTGGCGATGGTGTCAACGATGCCCCTGCCCTTCGAGCCGCTGATGTTGGTGTTGCTATCGTCACTGGTAGCGACGTCGCCATTGAAGCCTCTGACCTTGTTCTACTCGACCGCTTCGACTCCATCATCGATGGTATGCGCCTCGGTCGTCTCGTCTTCCAGAACCTCCAGAAGGTTATCTCATACCTCCTCCCCGCCGGTAGTTGGTCCGAGATCTGGCCCGTCATCCTCAACGTCTGGTTCGGTGTTCCTCTTCCCCTGAGCGCATTCCTCATGATCATTATTTGTGTCTTCACCGATCTTTTCCTGAGTCTCTCTCTCATCATGGAGAAGGAAGAGTTCGACCTCATGTCTCTTCCTCCTCGAAACCACAAGCGCGATCACCTCATCAACACCAAGATCTACACCCAGGCGTATCTCTTCACTGGTTTCATGGAAACCATCACTGCCCATGCCATGTTCTTCTTTTACATGTGGAAGTACGCCGGGATGCCTGTCTCAGAGCTCTTCTTCCTCTTCGAGGGATACTCCGCGGGTTACCGTGGCTACACTCAGGATCAGCTCACCAAGTTCAACAACACTGGACAGTGTGTCTACTTTGTCACTCTGGTGTTCCTTCAGTGGGGCAACATCCTTGCTGTGCGAAACCGCCGCTTGAGTATCTTCCAGGCCAGCCCTCTCTCCAAGGCTCACCGTAATCCTTGGTTGATTCTCAGCATGGCCATCAGTTTGTGTATCGCCATCTTTGTCACTGAGGTGCCTGGTATTCAGAACCTGTTCGACACTCAGTCTGTGCCAATTGAGTTTTGGCTCATTCCTATTCCTCTTGGACTAGGTATCCTGTTGGTCGATGAGATTAGGAAGTTTATCGTGAGGAAGTTCCCCAAGTCCTTCTTGGCTAGAATAGCATGGTAGACATGAATCTGTCTGAATAGCAGGTCCTTTTATCTTATAGTTTATTCATAAAAATCATAATCATATTACTATATCCAATCAATCTTGATCCCACATCAGAGTTGTTTTCCGCATCTGGTTCAAAGGTGGCCTGTCGCCTAGCTATCCAACAAAGTGTCTTTCCATCCACGTGAAATAATTAATAGCCTGTCGCTCTCCTCTTGGTAGTCCTCGCGCCTTATCGTTATTTCTTCATATCGAGAAATCTGCCCCGTCTCGTTCTTCTATCAACTCGTCTGGTTTACTGACCGGAATGTTTGGCTTCCATAGCAATGCCTCCAGCGCAAAAGAGTGGATATGCCAAGCGAGGTGTTTGTCTGTCTCTGGAAGTAGGAGAGGGGAATCTGGAGGACACAGAGGACATCTGACTGGCGGAACAACGGTCCGCTGGCCCACCTCTACTATAAGTGACATGTCCTCGAGGTTGAATTCCCCTTGATGGTCTGACTCCAAGTGCGCACGGTAGTCCTCTTCCTCAGGGAAGACAAAATCATTTGGATCATCTCCGTCCATCCAGCAAGCATCGCAAAGCCATTGGGCTCTGCCATGACGATCCCTAAGATGTGCCTTCCATTCAGCTTCTGTCGCATATGAAATATTGGACAGATCGCAGTCGGCGTACATGCACGTATGCGGCATCAGATCCTCCGATAAATGGGCACTATATGTCGTTAGTTGTGTTCATAGCTAAGAGGGAGTGTAGAATCACAGCCACTTCCTCCTGTTCGCTCCATAGGAGTAATCAAGTTGCCGCCCACAAAACGGGCACATGAAACCAATATCGAGCCTTGAATATTCTGGATAAAGCTGTTCAAGATTGAACAGACAGGACTTTTCGTTTCCTTGTATCCCAAGTTCTTCTCTCCTTGACTGCAGACGGCCGAATATCGATTCTGCGGTCCCTGCATAAGCCGGGTCTCGGTGGAGGCGCTGTTTTAGAAAGGAGTTGAAACGATTCCAACGAGTCATATTTGCATCCAGTAGTCCTTGAATAGGGTTGAAGGTCTCCTTCTCAGAGAAAAGAGCTTCACGCATACAGCCATGAGAGAGTCTGTTTTCGATAAGATGGTCCCGAAAACTATCAGCTTCAACATCCATTTCCGATAGCGAGACGTATGATTTTCTGTACAAATCACGTTTCGCGCGATTGGCCATTTTCTCTGTAGATTGAAAGAAGCGATCCAGATTTAATGCGATGTAATGCAACTGTTCGTTGAGGTTGAATTCCATCCTGGATTTCTCTAGCGCAGACACCTTCTCGGGAGGGCTTGTGTTAGTTGATGGTATCGACTAATTAGAACGCCTTACAAGTATTGAGATTTGACATTCTTTCATATCTTACCTATAAATGTACAATTGATCAAAGAGTTCTCCAAGCCTGCTATCAAAATGAGAATGTCGCTTTTGATACCGAACCCGACACGACTGTCCAGCGAAGTAGGGTCAGTTTTCCATGCACCTGTGCAGAGAGAACACCAGTAAAACCTAGCCGCCAAGTTGTCCAAAATTTCTGAATTTGACAAGATTTCATCTGCTTGAGCTTTTCGGAACAGAGCGTGACAAGTCTCAACAGCAGGCCGTATCTGAAAGCTGCCAAGGAACAAAATTAGCAAACTTTGAGCATGTAGAACTTGGTTCAACTCACTCATAAGTCGCTGGATCTACCAGGCTTAGTATGTTTAAAGAAGACCTGTCCATGGCTTTTGATACGTTGGTTGTAGATAACTTATGGATGAATGTAATCAGTCGACCGCTGTTATTGAACGATATGTTCATAAGTGCATCGAGCGGGGTTTCAGCAGATGAAGGACTACCGATGTCATCTTCATCACGGAGAAACAATATACCAGGCATTATAATTTGTCGACCTGTTGAGAGACCAGGCTTGGCAGCTGAAGCCTCTCTGTTGACAAAAGCGGCTGAGCTGCAACCCCGCTCTAGCCTGACGATTGCAACGGTAACGACATGTCAGCATATCAAGGTGGGATCACCAATGGGCGGAAAAGAGAAAAGAGGTGCTATCCTGGTTGCTGGCTAAAGCAGTCTGCCATCACTATAGCTCACCATGGATGGTTGAGCCCTGGGTCAACGATGATATTCATTTCCTCTTCGAGAAACGAAAGAATGAGCTGGGCCAGGGATTCGCCGGTATATTTGTCAATGAGCCATTCATTGTCACCCCGACAGATCGCCAAGCACGCGCTGGGACAGTTCAACAAACCCCAGGCAGACTTCCGTTCAAGTTCAGGCCAATACACCCAGTCCCCAAAGCCCTGGCGCTCGGTTTGTGATGCTTGTCGAGATTCAGCTTGGACAGCCTCTCCAAGACCTCTACAGAGAGCAGAAATGGGCGCGATATTGTCCATTGGGGCGTGCCAACCTCAACACCAACTATCAAATCTGCAGAGATACGATCTCTCGGTCAGATTTCTTCGACGAGATTTCCGATCCTTTAGAGCATTTGGTAAAGAACTGTATCTTACACGATGGTCTACTTGCGCCGCCGCATACTCGAGGTGATGAAGATGTTCAGGAGGGACTTTCTAGATTGGTCAGCAATCTTGAATCCTACGTCTCCCAGGGGAAACCTCATGTTGTGAAACCGATACATGTTTCCGAGGCTTCTAAGAAGACTAATGCGCTGGAAATTGGTGCTTCTTCCAAGGGTAAGCAGCCAATGACCAGCACATCTATACCGATAACGCAGAAACCTCCCAAGAAGGTTGTTTTTGAAACCCCCCAGGTCAATTTTCTGTTATCAAACCTAGATCAAAACCCATTTCTCCACGCATAGCTTATTATATATATCGCCTCTAGATCTTTTGGAAAAAAGATCTTGTCTACGATTACGGATATGTATAAAGCTGGGGAAGAGACTATTACCATATGGAAATTCTATCAGCAACTTATGCTTCCAGCATTTAAATTGTATATCCTTACCCGCGGAGATGTCGCGTAGTCCCGTTTTAAACCCGCCTTGTAAAGTGATTTTTTTTGAAATGATAGTCCTGTGGCACGGATGTCCGAGCGATCTTGGCCCTGGGCTTCCTATCCTGATTGGCCAACCGCTCAAAATAAGGCTTTCGAAGTGCCTAATATCATTCGTGGCCTATGTCAGGGATGGCATCCAGTAATGAGATAGTAATAGCATCGATAGTCAGAAGTAATTAGGAAAACAAAGGACAGTAAATAGTCATAGTAGGAAGTAAAAAGAAATAGTAACAAATAGTAAATACTACTGGTTGCAACTAGGGTAATTGTTTTTACTAATGGTACTATTATTATTAGTAAAGTATCCCTGCATTACTCTCCCTATTATAGTTCTTCCAGAAGGGTTTAGCGAACACGAGGACCCCCTTAGCAAATCTTGGCCGGCCCGCTTAAGTAAAGGCCCGAGTGAGCCCCTGACTTTTGATCAATAAACAATTCCCATGAATCTGTGTCCTCTTGTTTGATCATCCTATGTATTTTTCACCTAAAAAGAGATCTTCGAATAAGAGGTACCAATTTCAAGCGCAGACACGATGTCTGCCCTTATCAAAAAAATACACACTGCTCCAGCCCCGTCTGCCTTTCTCTGTATTGGCATAGCACAAAGTGTTACCGTGGGAATTCTCCAAAGGTACAGTTTGTTTTGATCGCCTGTGTTTTCCCCTGCTAACACGAGTTGCTATGTAGCATCGTCCTCATTCAATGGCAGGCATATGTCAAGTCGACTGTCTACCAGGTGCCCCGAGGCTTTACGCTGCCGACTAATTTCTCTAATGTTATCTTTGGCTTTGTGTTCCAGCTCATTTTCATGTGGGACTCCATTCGTCTGAGGAGTACTGCCCAAGCGGCACTCGCGTGTGTGCTGAATGCGGGCTTTGTGCCTCTGGCCATTTTCCAACGACGAGAAATCAAAGCCGCGATCGATTCCTTCAATGAGTCTAGAGACTCGAACGGGGAACCTTTGGCAAATCTCGACATGGATGTCTGGTCTGCCATTGGAAAGATATTGTTAGCCATACCTTTCATCGTCGGCGCTTTTACCTTGTTCCTCATCGTTAGCGTCTGGTATTTGAAACAATACTTCTCCTGGCAGTCGTATCGTAATGTCAGTGCAGATGCGAAGCTGAGAAGAATACGAATTACCCACCAGGTATCTTGTCCCGAGCAGCACTCACATAAATTTTGGCTAACCTTGATGGCGTAGATCTTTACCATGGTCGCAAAAATGGACATATACTTCATCATCTGCTTTGAGCTAATCTACGCGTTTCCCGTTCGTGGCGGTAGAGGCATCGAGTTCATAATCAGCATGGCTCTTTCAGGGGCTGCCATTATCATTATTGGCCTGTCCATAATATTCAGCAAGGCTGAAAACAAGATAGGCATGGGCTTCTCCATTGCCGTCTATCTCGCTGGATGTGTTTACCTTATCTATATGGTTGTCACCGCCTATACAGACAAGAAGACGGGCTATATCTACGCGTCAGTGATCAAATCTTTTACTGCTTTTGGCTCCATGGCCATTGTATCTATGTTCGTCACGACGATATTTGCCGTCATATGTTTCAGAAACTTCTGGGGAGGGTTGAAGGAGCATCTGGGAAAGCACGAGGAAGGATGGGATCAACGGTCCAGTGCCAGAGATTTCGAGCTTGACCACAACATCAATTTCGAGTACACAAGTGCCCCGAAGGTACGAGATCTAGATAGTTGATTACATATATTTCCCTTGAAGAATAGTCACAAGCAGTCCCAAGTTAGACATAATATTGCAGCGAGTTACTTGCGCTTAATAAGTGTAGCACAACTGGCCGTTTTCGATGTCCATGACATCCCCAACAGTAAGGTCATCGTCAATACCGCCCATCCTCAAAACATCGTCCAGGCTTACTTCCTTAGCCTCATCCTGCCCATAATTCTTGTATTTGCCGTTGTACTCAGTCAGTCTTGTGGAGTTTTGCTTTTGCCACAGATGCCAGAGACGATCAATCTGAGCGTGGTGCAGGAAGAAGAGAGGCTCTAATATTTGTCAGTGATCCAAAGTAAGTTGAACACAGGGTTTCCGTACCGTTGGGAGATGTAGTCGGGTTCATCTCTCCACCCAGAGAGGCGTGAATACTACCATGAGGTCCTCCTTCAAGTGCCCGATGGTAGTGAGTCCAGTTGCCTGAAGTTTGAAGCTCCTTGATGCCTTCAGGACCGAAACCCTCGGCCATTATCGCGTAGGCTCGAGGTTCGTCGACTTCAGCCAATCTACGATGCAGGCAGTGACCGCCATCTGCCACCTCCGTAGGAGATGTCGCGAGATATTCGGGTCTCAGCTTAGAAAATGGCCCGTCGATAACACACCAGATGGTATCCCCGTCGGTGGTCGTTTCAGTCTTGTCGGGACTTCCGTTGCCACCGAAGCCGTTCTCAGACGCCATGACAGGCGAATGGCGAAGTCCCTCTGCGTCCTTGGACCAGTCCCAATAGCTGCATGGGGTTAGTATAGAGTATCTGAGATAAGCCAGGAGCATACTGACGTTCCGGGGCCCTCATATCCGCACTCGCGTAGTGCTCGGTTGTAGACTACAGTGAAATATCTGTGCCAAGGTAGGAAAGGAGCACCGCCATGGACTGTTCATGCCGGCATTAGCAAAGAAAATGATGTGAGTAAGTTCAGCGATAAACTAACTGTAGCGGTTGAGTTCGAAATGAAGATGAGGAAAGTCATCGTACAAGCTCGACTTCAGGCCCATGCGAGAGGGCTTCGTCTTCAAGCACAAAACAGCGTCGACATAGCTCTTCTGGTAGGCATGGTCGAGTTCACGCCATTCGATCCTCCTTTCAGGCTTTAAGCAGGCCTTGTCGACCTGGACAGCAGGAAGGGCGACAACTGGTGCAATGATGCCGGCAACAGTGACGAGAGAGAGAAGCTTCATTTTGGGCGAACGAGAAAGAGATGTCGAGTTGAAGATGCAGATTTACGAGTTGCTGTGTGTGAGCTTTTTATCTTTCTTGTGAACATTTTCTGTCTTGGATGCAATCTTGGTGAGTACTCATAAGTTGCATGAAGTGGTATCGGTGATGGGCTTTGTCCTAGCTCACGGACGTCCAGGGGCATGCTTGGCAGGCTAGCGGAATTGCCATACGAGGTGATCTTCATGCTATGCCGCCCGAAGGAGACATGTCCCCCCCCAAACGGCACGGGTATATCATGTGGTCAATATTAGATTTAGACACGATAATTTAAGTCCAGTAAACTGAGTCAATGCGCAAGTTGCCCAAGTTGAACGAAATATGTCTGACCATTGCACCAAAGGGGTCTGTCTTAGTAATCTCGTATTCTTGTCTGACTGTCCCCACTGCTCTTAAACCCACATCTGGTTTCAAATTTAGCCGCATCCTTGGAAACAATCAACAACGTTCAAACGAGCTCGGCATTCTCTTCTTAGTACCTCTCACATACGAGATATACCGCAAGTGGAGAAGGCTTCACCAAGAATGTCTTGTGAATTGTCTGAACCCCGGGGAAATGCACCAACAGCAACATCCTGCCCCGTTTGCCACTCACTGATCCTTGAATATGATGGTGAGAGCCGAGGTTTGGAAATCGTCACATCTAAACTGAAAGAGTCTGCGAACAGTACGCATGCATGCCGCAGTTGTGCTCTCTTATGGGAGGCACTTGGTATAGCCGCCGGAGACGAAATCTTTACCAGCGGATGCGGGCAGCACACATTGGTGCCGAATGATGTGTTTAAAATCATGCTCGTGGAGAGCAAGCCACCAAAGCACCCAGGACCCATGGTCGTCCACTTCTATCCTGAATCTTCCGAATACAGATATACTGAAAGGACTTTCCAGCTGTATACTACTGAGAGCAAGTTACAGCTCCTTGCTTTGAAGAGATGATGTCTGACCAGGCGTATAGATGGTACCCCTTCACCCTGGGATCTCATAGGCTGGGGCTATCATATCCCAGAAAATGGACTATCCCCAAGCTGCGTGGCATTAGCGCGCGAGTGGCTCAATAAGTGTATCAACGCTGATGGAAAACATGCGAATTGTGCCAAGGTCACTCTTTCAACGTTGCCAACTCGCGTTATATCTGTGGGAGATGATGTATCATCGCCCAGACTGGTCATCACAAACCCCGACGAGCGAGCACACTACGCAGCTCTCAGTCACTGCTGGGGAGGAAGTACGCCGACAATGACTACCCTATCCAATCTCGAGGCATATACTGTTTCGCTCCCAGCAGATCTTCCAAAAACCTTTGTGGATGCAATCAAAGTCGCCCGGGCACTTGGGATTCCATATATCTGGATAGACTCTCTGTGCATTATTCAAGACTCCCCCGAGGACTGGGAGTACGAGGCTGCTGGAATGGCTCAAGTTTATTCGAACTCCTACGTTACTATATTTGCCGATGCTGCACCAGACAGCACAACAGGTTTTCTTGATTCACCGTCCCGAGAACCTCCAAAAAGATATATCGTGCCGTATAAAACTGATCTGCTCGGCTCAGGGGTTCTTGATATGCGAATGCGAGGGCGCTTGAGCCAGGAACTCCCTTTTCATTCATTGGGTGCGGTTCAAAGCGAGCTGTCAACACGAGGTTGGGTATTTCAGGAGCGACTACTGTCACCTCGAACCCTCCATTTCGCCAAAAATGAGATGGCTTGGGAATGCAGGTCGGTTTGCGAATGCGAATGCTCAGCCACGTCTCTCAGGACCCTCCGCACCACAAGTGTCATGAAACATTTTCTCTATCCTCAAGTTCCTGACGTTTCCTTGGCAGAGACTACCTGGAGAAAAGACATCGTTACGGCATATTCCGGGCTGAACTTCACTTTTCCAAAAGATCGACTCCCTGCTATCCAAGGTCTGGCTAGTGCGGTCCATAGACTAAGAAGCGGCGATCAATATGTCGCTGGCCTGTGGCGAAAGACGATGAAAGCTGACCTGCTGTGGCACATGTACATAAATGGAGGAGATTCGCCCTGTGAGAGAATTAATGATGGGGGGGCGCCAACCTGGTCGTGGGCATCTATCAATGGAGAAGTCTATTATAGTGACTATCCTATACCTGATGACTCGGATTTGTCGATCCTGGATGTCATAACAAGTGAAGGGAAAGCTCCAGCATTACTTGTTCGGGGCCATCTCGTCAAAGTTGAGCTGGATCCCTATGACAATACGACGGTGCTTCTAGGTCCAGATGATGAACTAAAGGCAGTGTGGGATGAAGAGAACAAAATTCATGCGTTTGAGCAAACTCTTAAATACTTCTTGGTGTTTGGGGGACACGATGGGGGACCATTTGGCTTGTTGCTGGCTCCTGACACGTCAAGTCTCTCCAATGACCAATTTCAAAGAATTGGGTTTATTCCAGGATATGGTGTCTCGAAGTGGCGTCGTTCATGGGGGAGTGGCGGTTGGCATGACTTTGAGGGGGGAGGACATAGCCCAAGGTCTATCGACAACTATAGCTATGATGATGATAAGGTTGGACTGCAGGAACATAACAAAAAACCAGATGTTTCGCCAAGTTCTCTAGCTTACGTTTTCTCTTCTGATACAGAGAATGGAGGTTATGAGAGCAGCGAGGAGAGCATCAAGTATGAAGCATACGACAAGGACCAACCATCTGGAGGTATATGGGAAAATGCCAATAGAGATGGAGCTAGTGAATGGGTTAAAGAGATCTTTCAGGGTGGGGCTACGACTTTCAGACTGATCTAAATCACGAAGAACCTCCACAGTCTCACTGCAGTTACTCTAATCCGTCATAAAAGGCATCAATTTACCATGACCGCACTCTCTATCTGCAACATGGGAACCGCTCTTGGCGATAGCTTGTCAAACGTTTCAAGATCCGCTCTACTTCCGGGCACCCTTGATACCACCAAGACGACGCTCGGTATTCTTCCGAGAGTTGACAAAGTCAGGATTAGACATAGTCAGCTCCATGCCTCCAGAGACAATGTTATCAACAGCTTCTACTCCTTGCATGAAACTGTAACAAATATTATTAGTAAACCACGATTCTAATATTTGTGCGACGAGGAATTCACCTGTGGTCTTGATTGCCGACCTCATATTTCCAAGCTCCAAATCGACCTCGAGACAGAATATCCTTGTCATACAGATAAGGCAACGCCTCAGAAAGCGCACCGTCTCGTTCAAGAGTCGGGGTTGGATATCCATGATCGAAACGTCGAACATATGTGCTGACGATCTCATCTTTGGGCTTGAGTAAGTCCGTGTTTATCAGACCTTGAATACTCTCCTCAAGCAAAGTTTCCTGGTTGACAGGTTTGTGCGAAGACTCGGAGACTTCGAGCATAATTGACCAGTACGGACCAGAGGCTGGATCGGATGAAGCAGGCTTGTCGCCATTAGCCAGCTGCTTAGTGGCGAGTTTGACATCTTCACTTGGCTGGTTGTAGGGTGAGTAGTTTGAGAAGATAGTAGCTCGGTAGAAAGGGGTATTGTCTTCCGGAAAGTAAAGCTGATTCTTTGTAAGTCTTTTGTATTTCAAAGGTTTTCAAGGACTCTTACCCAGCATTTGTCTCCAATGCGTCCCGGGCGCTCTCCACGGATGCCGACACCGATAACGTTAGTGGAGGAGTAATACAATGGCTTGAGAGATTGTTGAAGTTTGACATCTCCCATAGACTCCGCGAGGTGATCGACTGCCATAGTCGAGATGAGCGCACCGTATTTGACAATCGTCCCTAGACATTTGGCGTCAGCAAGTTCCCCAAATTGCAAGATGGCTTTCTTACCATCTTTCAGGTGAACAGTCTTTGCATCAGCGTCCACTTTGATCACAGCCCCATGTTCACCAAAACGAGTCTTACTCTGGTCAAGAGTATCTGCAACAGCAGTCCAGATACCTCCGGTGCCTCCACGTGCAGGGAAGCGGAAGGTTGCATTGGGACCCCAGCCACCAGCGGCTTTGTTGAGGATTGCATTCGTTGTCGCGAGCTTCACATTAGGAGCAGCAACACGCTCTCCCACCCAAGTAGAGTTCATCTATACGAGTTAAAAACGACCTGAACAGGGGTGGAGTCACGTACCTTGGTCGTGGGGATAGCCCAGACCTTGAAGTTATAAGGACGCATGAAAATCTCATTGAGTCTCTTACCAACATTTCCAATGTTCCATTCATCAAAGTTGGCTGGTTTATCAGAGAGGGGCCGAACTCGAGCTTCTATGGCAGCGTCGATGAGATCTCCAAGGCATCTGGCCTGCTCTTCCTTGGGCAGTACAGCGATGTTATTCTGGAAAGGGTAGGGAACCCAAAGGCCCTGATAGCGGACGTATGAAATACGTTGATGCTCATACCAGTCATCAGGTTGGGGGAGAGCTTCGTTGATGACATCGTCGAAGTATTTGTAGTGGGAGAAGATGACATGCCCACCAACATCGAATAGCTAAAGCAGTCAGTCTTGAAGATTTCATACGGCTGAGAAGTATACTGACGAAGCCTTCGGGGGTTATGTCAGTTGAAGCGAGACCGCCAGGGTTCTCATTCGAATCAACGATGAGCCAGTCGACGCTGTTCTTCAGAAGACTTTAGTTCAATCCTTCGGTGGCTATAAAGGAGTTCATACCAGATGCTGAAGACGCTTGGCAGCGCCGAGACCAGTAGGACCAGCGCCAATAACGAGCACATCGATGTTGCTATAGGAGATGTTAGATCGCCCCAATCGGGTTAGCTATCAACTTACATTTCTGTAGGAGCCATCGTCTGTAGTTGGATATTTAACGCTTGTTTTGGAGGATGTTAAGTATTATGTAAAGCCGTTTCTAGTCCTCGAACGGGGCATTCTTATTATGTCGTTTTATAATGCTCAGAGAGACAGCTAGATGGTTGAAAGATTGTTTCATTTCTATGCTTATTTCTGGTTCAGGCGTTTTCGTCCGCTTATCTCTTCAAAAAAGAGCGTATTGCGACATGTAGGTTTCAGTTGTAGATCATTCTCACGAATCAGGTAGGTATGTTTCTAATTTTAGTCTACTTTTTATGTACTATCGTGGCTGAGTAAATCCATTCATTTCAAATCCCTTGTTTAAAACAGGGACGCGTAACTTACTTACCCGATAGGAATCATTGCTGACGATAATGATAAGAGTCACCGGAATTTAATCTTACTTCCATAACTTACTGAGATAGTTGGTCGAGACCTCGGGATAAAACCTCGTGTTAATTGATTCCAAAAGTCCTAGGGAAGGGGGCTTCATTTTCGAAAATCCCTAAGAACACAGGTTTCTGGCGTAGAGCATTGTCTTGTTCGAAGAATAACACTAGAATCGGGTATGAGTTCCCGGTATTAATTGGAGTGGGAAGTATTGACAAAACTAGATATTTATATAAATATAGAAAACATGATACGTATACAGAAGACATATTTTATCACCAACCTAATCGTACCCGAAAATTGTTCTCTATCTTGCGTGACCAGGAAGATAATATCTGAAAATATGGCGTAATGTGGCTTTGACCCGGTTGTCGATGCCATTCAACAGTGTGGTTGGATATCCATGACCGAAGTGGCGAAAATATACGCTGACAAACTCATCTTTGGGCTGAACTATCTGAATCATTATTTTACACCCGACATCTCTCTACTTCTTGTATTGATTATCTGCCGCAGTTATGTTATCAACCCCCTATCCAAGTCATCTTTTATCATGGTATCCTATACCTTGAAGCCTCGCCTAGACTCTCTGGGTCGTTTTCCACTTTACAGTCATGATCTTTCTATCTTCAGCTTTACCATGACAAGAGCGCGGAAATTGGTCTCCCTTTCCTTTTAGAGGACCAAAAAGTCTTTGGATAACATGGACCATTTATCTAATATGTCTTGCTACTCCGCTTGTTCACCAAGAAAGGGCCAGCAGATTCCAAGGCTCTGATGACGGGGTATGGCTGGCTGCAGGCCATCTGTGTTGCCAATAAGGTCAACTGGCTGCCTAATATACTGTGATTAGTAATTTTTCTAGCGACTGAAGTCTTCCATTGATCGTGTACCGACCTCAGCAAGGCGCGGATGTATTGCATTGACGATTTCATTTTGACGGTGCTTTTAACGATACCGCTTTTCGGTCTTTTTACTTGTCTTTTTACTTGTACGGAGGGGCACCAGAGAGGCTTCTTAATTATGGACCATTAGAGAGGGCCTTTCGTTATGCTGAAAGGTCTAACTTCCTAGCTAAAAGCTTTAAGATAGGCAACTATAACGGAATTGGGTATATAGTTTAGATGTGACTATGTGTTCTTTATTCATGTCTGGGGCTTGTAGTCTCTTTTGACTCGAACAAACCCTACAACTACGATGTACATAGTATTCAATGCCTGGTATTAATATATTGAGAATGGTTAGTTAAACCTGGCCCTAAGTTCTTCTAGAAATGCCCTTAATGGGCTTTCACCGTCCAGATCCTCATCACAGTTATCGCTCTCGACATGTTGAACCAGACCGCTCATCAGACAGAACGGGGTTTCGCAGGTTGGACATTGAAAATCGTAACCTGAAGTAACCGACCGGAAATAAAACGATCGGTAGCACTCACGCCCTACCCGTGACACGAAATCACGATCTGAGTTTGAGTGACATGCCTCGGCCTCCATATGAAGCAGCATTGCAGATTCTGTAACAAAGAGCCGGTAACAACCTGCACATTCTACATCCTTCTCAGCATGGATCATCTTGTGCTGTTCGATGTCTGTTAGCTTACATCTCCTATTTGATATAAAGGATGATAAATATCCACCATTTTCAAATTCTGGATGGTACGAAAGTATCGCCGACATATAATGCACATATTGTGCTTATCCACATCATGTTGAGCTAGTTGTCGAGGGCCTTTAAAGGGCCGATCGCAAACAGTGCAGATATGATGCTCTTTTTCCAAGTGATTATTTAAATCACCCTGTGTCTCGTAATCCAATGGCTTGGAGCAAATATGGCAAAGGTAATGGTTTTCTGAGTCTCGAACATGTTGTTGCCTCGAAGAGTTTGAACGAAAGTTCTTGTT
The DNA here is from genome assembly GCA_033439405.1 of Fusarium sp. NFCCI 5145. Taxonomy (NCBI): domain Eukaryota; kingdom Fungi; phylum Ascomycota; class Sordariomycetes; order Hypocreales; family Nectriaceae; genus Fusarium; species Fusarium sp. NFCCI 5145. The sequence continues at coordinate 764,533 of JAWDHB010000102.1, forward strand.
ACACCTAGCGCAACGAAAACCCTGCTGAGATGGCATGATGTAGAATCAGAGGTTTGGGTTTAGATCCTGTAGTGATAAAATAATGAAAACGCCCAATTTGTCGATAAATAGTATTAAAGTTCAACAGAGCCTCGAAAATAGTAGCTCCCATCCAGCATCTGATGTCCCAGGAGGCGCTATGCGTAAATGTTAGGAAGACGAGAAGATAGTGCAACCAGGGTTCCAAGGAAGAGTTGGCCAAAACTGGGATTGAGCGGGGTAAGATATTTGCAAAAGGCCTTGTCAAGGGACTCCAAAAAGGCAGAGAAGCCTGGGTCAGATGGGCGGTGGGCCTCCTGTTCACACCAGGTTTCAACCCCCTTTAGGTTCCATTTGAGAAAACATTACGAATCTGTTTCAGTTGTTGGTCCTAAGGTAAATCCTTGCCGGAAGCTCTGTCCAGCTGTCCTGGCCAACGGCAGCCAAGGCGGCGCCATCACACGGTTGCAAATGCAGGTTTCAGCATATGTCACACATGTGCTTACTGGCAGGTAGCTGGCCACGTAGCTGGAGTTCTGAAATTTAGTTTGTGTATTGGGATAGCGTTAATGTTTCCCCATCTATCAGTACTGTTATTCAACTGGTCACACTCGTCAAATCCCAGAGCTGAATTCTTGGGATTGCTCCTGACATTGATCTGCTCTCAACACCATAGCGATACGGGTACCGGCTTACTGTGTACCTTGTTACCCCGCCTTACTTGGCATTTTACCGAGGAGGGATTACCAGATGTTAGAGCCCAGGCAAAAGCGCGTAGAGGGCTGCAGGTTTAGTCTCCACAATGCATCTGTGTAACCAACAGATGCAGTTGGTTACGATATGACGTGATTTCTTATCTCCCTCGTTGGTTTAATGTGATAATAGTCTGTGAGAAAAAGAGTGGCCTTGAGCATAGACAGGGGATAGATTTATCAATGACATCGCATCCTATGGTGGCTCTTTTAGTTAAACAAGGCATAGCATCTACTTTCGCACCCTCTTTCTAACTGATGATACACCACCCACCATGTAGATGGCGTATACGTACATTGGATTCATCTCAAGCTGTGCCGCATCAATACAGACTCGATGGCATGTACAGTTGGCAATTGATACATGCATGGTAAATGTGAGTTACCTAACAAAGCTATCTGCTATAGGTGTCCCAGTTCCAAGCGTGTTGGTAATAGTTGGACTTTGTACTACTATTGACGACCGCGATATTAACAATGTGCTTCATGCCGAACGTCGAGTTTCATTGACACGTGTGTATAAGTTCAACGCTTCTACAGTCTTTATAGGGGCCCGTTTTGGGGATAACGGGACAGTCAAAACTCCATTGAAAGCTTTCAGAGAATCCGGAGAATTGATATAAGAGATTCGAACAACAGATATATCTGGGAGGACTCCCATGTCTCTGGTAGTGCCAAGGGACGTTCTTCGACAAGATAGCTGCTATAAACGGTTTACCGAGAAAATGGACAACAAGCAGACCACGAGAACATCTCTGTCATTCCGATGACTGGAATTAAGACAGGAGTGCAGCCCATTTTAAGGCAGTGTGATGTTTGCTTTTTCAATTTTATACAACAAGGCGCATATTGCGCCCTAACTTGTGTCTTGGTGGTGACTTCAAGTGCTGCATAAGGTGTCAGCAGACATTGCGACTGCGAGCACGATGCCTCGAGGAGTCACACCGATTGTATTTAAAGGAAATGAAGGGTAGTGGGGATCTGATGCAACTTTTTCCTATGATGGGTACAATGTGGAATTTTCTCGTAGTTAGTAGACTTGAATCCCCGCAAAGTCTGATTTGAGACATGGGCACTTCTTCACGGATCGACTTCCTCTTACTCTATTTCGTACCTATCTCGAAACAATAGACAGGTAATGTAAAAAGACAGAATACTTTCTTTTATTTTGAAATTTAAATTATATAATAATTTTAACCAAAGGATTCTCTCGGGTTTAATAATATGACCGCTTGATTGATCGATATGAGTCTGCCAGACTGCAAGACGGAGGTTTCTATTACATTTTCAGAAGTTCGATAGTAAAAGAATCTTAAAAGACTATACTGTTTATAGGTATGGCAGGACAATATTCGAAGATGTGGCGTATTGTGGCTTTGTCTCCACTTCCCCGGCTGTCGGGTTCCGATGAGCCACGGAAAAACGGAACCCTAACAACCGAACCATCTTGAACATTCAATCATCAACAACAGCATTCTCAATCCTCAGCGCCAACCGCCGCGACGACCCTTCCTGGTCAACAAAAACGGGATGCCTGAACTTTGATGAGACTCCTTTCCTTTTCTGCCATCCATTGTTACGCGCACCCTCATGTCAGGCCAGGAGACCTCTCCTCAGTCTCCCCCCGCCAATACCAATACACCTAAGCATCGACGGCCCTGGACTTCAGCCGAGGATGCGACTTTGAGGACGCTTGTTGGGCACTTTGGTGCCAGTAGGGGGTCGGAGGGTAGGTGGAAGGACATTGCAGCTGGGCTTGAAGGCCGTACTGCAAAGGTGAGTCGATCTCCGCACGCGGCTCAACGTGATCAAAGATGGCCCACTTGATCATGCATGATGCATACTCACTCTCAGAGGGAAACACATTGAAGCACACAAATATTGACTAGATGTTAGGATTGTCGGAAGAGATGGCTACACTCGCTTGACCCCTCATTGCGCAAAGGTCGATGGACGTCTCAAGAAGATGAAATTCTTCTCTCAGCCTATGCTCGACTGGGGCCGCTTTGGAATGATATTGGTAAACTCCTCACCTTGTACCACTTATCTAGTCTAACGTGTATCAGCCTCTCTCATCCCTGGAAGAAAGGATGATCAGTGCTCTAAGAGATACAATGACATTCTCAACCCATTAGCTAAAAACCGCCTAAGCGATTGGACTGCCGAGGAGGACAACCTTCTTCGTCAAGGTGTAGCGACTTTGGGCCATCGTTGGGTCGCCATATCATCACGAATACCTGGACGACCTCCTCTCACCTGTCGTAACCGATGGCGTACCCTCTCAAGACAGTCTCATAATCGACAGAGTAAATCTCAAGGCACCACGCCTTCGTCATCATCTCAAATGTCGCCATTGGACAACGGGATATCACCAGCACCACATAACCCCAGCATCAGCATCGAAATTAACAATGGAACCCCGAGTGATCTCATGCCTTTTCCGACAATGGATACTGACATGGGCCAAAATTTCCTCGACTCAGCCTTCTTCGATACTTTTACTGGTCCCTCGCCATCGCCTTTGAGAGAATCTGAACCTAGTGATGAAACAGAAACACCAAACGACGTAACAGCGCCTGCGCCCGCGCCTGCGCATACTGGACCTATTCCTAATCTTTCGTCGACTACTACAAGTCAACCACAAAATGCTCCCAAGCCCTGGCCACAACAGCCTGCGCCGCCCCAAGCACAAAATTCACAAAACAGTACCAACACGAATTTCATGCCTTCACCGTCAACCTGGTCATCACTAGGAACCATGTTGCCACCGGGCACATCTTCAACAGATCAGAATTTGTGGCTAGGAACGGCTGGCAGTTCCTCAGACCCCAAGAATTGGAATATCCCAGCGCCAGGACACGATCCAATAAACCAAACATATACGGAGCAATTTCAGGTACCAACAGCGGCGCAACAGACGATCCATTACCATCACCACCACCATGTGCATCACCATTTTCATCATTATCACCACTATCCAGGTGGAGGAGATCAATGGCGGGAATTGGAGCAGCAATCAGAGGCCGAAGCGATGCAAGCTCACATGCAGGGTGAAAACGCACCTCAGAACCCGGGATGAGATGCCAGAGATTTCATACGACGTCATCCCAGCCAGTCACGCTAGCACGTTGGCCCAGGCCCAATCAGCCGGTTATGTCAAATGGCGGATAAAACCCTTGCCTTGTGCCGCTGTAAATGGAACCCCAGTTTTCATTTTGCCAAGCCACCTTTTGTCCCGCATTGTTCGTTGCTTTCTGCTGTCAAATAGACATGCAGGTTGATTCTGAGAGCAAACCGCCATTCGCTGTTGGTCTAGCGATGCGCCTCTCGCCCAGTTACCAACCTCTCAACCCCACTCAAAGTCAGATAAGGATTCTCCACCTCTTACCTGGCCAGTACAGCGATCCTGTTCGCTGCGAGCTCCAAACTGTGTCTCTAAGCGACAACCCGAGTTACGAAGCCTTGTCGTATTCTTGGGGAGATCCGTATATCTGTAATCTTATCGAGGTCGATGGACAGGAAGCAGAGATTACTAATAACTTGTACAACGTGCTCCGGCGCGTGCGACTTTCTGATAGAACGCGGCATATTTGGGTAGATGCGCTATGTATCAACCAGAAGGACACCGTCGAAAGGACACATCAAGTTGGCCTGATGAGAGAAGTCTACTCATCCACTACAGAAGCGATCTTGTGGCTTGGCGACTTTTCTGACAATGTCGATTCTCTGACTGGCCCTGCAGATGGCACGGCCAGAAACTTGATTTGTGCGGATGCCGCTGCAACGGCATTTGCTCTACTCAGATCAATGGCAGCCAACCGTCACTGGAACTCCATGGACCACTTGAACCAGGCGATTACAGAGAAGGAATCGGATGCCTTATCGGCCCTGCTCAACCTTTCGTGGTGGCAGCGTGCATGGACAGTGCAAGAAGCGGTACTTCCCAAAAAAGCAACCTTATGCTGTGGAACGATATCGCTACCATTATCCGAAGTCAAACTTGCCCATCTGAAGTCGGTGAGTCATGGTCGAGATGGATGCTGTGCCGGGAACCCTCAATTTCATGATGTACTTTATAAGTTCTGGGACTGCATCGAAGGGTTTCGTCTTCTCCAAGAGGAGTCTGACAAGGCTATCCTGGTCAGGATGGCCTTGGAAATGTTCAGATTTCGGCATGCATCAGATCGGAGAGACTGCGTTTATGCCTATCTCGGTTTGGGCAGCAAAGCTCAGGTTGACTACACAATTCCTCATGAAACAGCCTTCAAATACATTTTGCGATCACTGGTTCAGGAGTCGAAGAATCTTGGACCTCTGGTTAGAATCCCTGAGTATAGTCGATCGCCAACTTTACCTACGTGGTGTCCTGATTATGGACTGAAATCCAACCCCGAGACCTATGAGAATCTTGATCAAGAATTTGGATGGCTTTATATGGATAGTTGGTACCACGCCGGGGGTATGAATGAACCGAAGACTCGGTTCTCACTTATAGACTCGAGACTCGATTTGCAAGGCATAGTTATGGATCGAATCATCGAGGCAGATGGACCGATGTCTCCTAGAGTTGACAAGGCCAGTAGAGTTGCCGAATGGCAAAACCGAGACCCTCGTGTATGCCAGCTAGGAACATACGAAGAAGTCGGCTGGTGTGAAATGATGCGCGACACTTACGTGGTCTTTTCCAACAACCCCCGCGACTACACAAGACGCAGGACAAGAGAAGGCTTTGACACCCTGATAAAGGAGCTTTGGAACCCAGCCATTCAATCTCAAGTTGCTCTATTTCAGTACCAGACGTTTAAAACTCAAAATGGCCTAGTTGGCCATGCGAGAGTTGATCCATGCGTGGGGGATGTTGTATGTGTTTTTCTCGGGGGGAATATGCCGCTTATCCTGCGACCGTCGAAAGATGAGGGGGCTTTTAATTATGTTGGACATGCGTACGTTCATGGGATTATGGAGGGTGAAGCCCTTCAACAGGGTCAAACACTAGAATGGATCACTCTTGTCTGAATCACTGTTTGTAGACTTGTCGCAAGAAGTTGCCCAAGCTCTGAGGTTCCTGGTTTGCCAAATGATTATGTTAACTAGAAGAGTTTTCAACAAGTAATACGTATTAATTGAATTGGAAAGCTTGAGCGAATGAACTACATCCTATAATCCTTTTTACAATTTTCACCTTCATCTCTAAGCTGAGTGCTTCTTTGAAGTTTGTGATAATTTGTAGTAAACATAATAAGGCCCTTAAGGGATTCTTCACAAGGTCAATAATTGTTCGTTCTGCCGTGATTTATTGGTGTAGCAGCATTCTTTGCTACCCTTTCCAGAAAAATTGATATTCTTTTTAAGCTTAAAAACTTTAACCCGTCTCACGTCATACGCTGAAATATCATACTACGCAACCCTAAGAAAAACAATCTGCGAGCCTGCGAGGAATTCGGACTGACACCTGCTTGTGGATACCGCGAAGACGGAATTTACAGGGTATAATCCCAATCCCGGCTCCGATGAAAGCGAGCAAAGCGACGATACCGAGTAATGCGAACTGTAACATCCAGGGATAGCCAATCGGGCTTTTCGGAGCGTGCGAGCTTATCTGGCCTCGCCCACCGACCAACTGCACTGACGATGCCAAGAGGTTCGTGTTGCAGCGGAGATTGTGTTTACGTGGACCTTGGATCAATATGCTTACTTGTTGCTCGCAAGCGCCCCGTTTTCAGCTGTCTGAGCGAGGTTCAGCTGCCAATGAGATAGCGGAACGATCAACATGATGTCCAGAGCTCGCATTATCTTCCCTTTTGCGAGGAGTCGTGGGATCAAACGCCAAGAATTTGATCAACGCTTCGCTTATTTTTCGTTCTTGGCTTTTCACTGCGCCTTGTCATTGAACCCACAATTACATTCCACCCCATATATCAGCGGAATATCTCCATGGACAGACCCACGGAGGATTACTTCAAGGAAATGTTTTTTGTTATATGACTCGCGTCTTCTGCTCGTGTTTTAATTTCTTCAAACCCCCACGAACTGGGTTGAGAGATCAACAACTGTCACAATGTCTTTTCCAAACGGTACGAGATACCCGCCCCCGACCTACGAGACCTGCTCCGATGGAATTTCCGAACGATGTCCTGCCGAATTGTCCTTGTATGGCGATACCTTCACGTTGGGTGCCTGTGTTTTCTTTGTTGTAGCCCACGCGTTGGCTCTCCTTCCTCAGCTATACTTCGGCATCAAGGCGCGAACATGGTCATACACACTCTGGCTTGCCATCGGAACGATATTTGAGCTTATCGGTTACTCCGGTCGCATCGTCATGAGTTCGAACCCGTGGGTCTACAACGCCTTCGTCATCCAACTCGTCCTTCTCATCCTCGGCCCAACACTTGTTGCAGCCGCCATTTCAATTACTTTCAAACATCTTGTCCTCTGGTACGGTCGAGAGTACAGTTTCATCAAGCCTGTTCTATACCCCTGGGTTTTCGTCGGGACGGATTTCTTTTCCATTGTCATCCAAGCTGCTGGTGGTGGTATCTCTTCGGCTGCGACTGATGGTGACAACGACAACCAAGACTTGCTCGATGTGGGCTCGGGTCTTCTCGTTGCTGGTGTTGTCTTCCAGATGGCCAATATGATCTTCTGCGGTGGCTTGATGTTGATTTATATCTGGAGGAGATATAAGGCTATCAAGAATGGCGGTGCTGTTAGGGCTGGTGATGAGACTACAACAGAGAGTGAGTCATCAAGTGGAAGAAATGTCAAGGTGATCAGAGCTAGTGACAAGAAGACGAAAATCTTTGTCTACGCTCTGGCAGTTGCCTACGTCGCCATCATCATCCGGTGCATCTACCGGTAAGCCCCCATCACCCTAACTATATACTATATTTACTGATGATCTTTAGTATCCCTGAGATGCAGATGGGATGGGGCAGTAGCCTTATGCAGAACGAGACAACGTTCTTGATCCTTGACGGAGCCATGATTCTCATCTCTGTATGGACTCTGACAATATTTCACCCTTACTTCTTCTTCCCATACTTGGGCAAGAATCATAAGAAGGAAATGGATGCCGAGAAGTCTCGGACAGACGAACGAGAGTCGGGACCGGTGATGCGGGAGACTGGTGCTTAACGATGAGCTGTTTGGATTTCAATTGCGGATGGGTTAGATGGAAAACATTTATAAGATCGGTCATTTGTTTTGATATTGGCTAGATAGAAAGACTTGTTAGCGGGGTTAGGTATCATGGGATATAGACCTCAGGTCCACTGATTTAACTATCTTAGGATCATTTTAATAGGCACCGTTCAAGACTGAAGTGGCTTGGTTCATAGCATAGCCGAACTTAAGAATTACGGGATTATTTATTTACCATAATTTCAGCATGCCTCGCCCAGCATATACAATACACTGGCAAACCGATGTCATACCAACGGAGATTGATATATTAAGCAAAGTGGCCTCTGCTGACCACCATCTCGAAACTACATGTCCTTGCCTCCAACCCATCTCCTACGAAGCTCCCAAGCTGTCAGGCACAGGGCAGCCATGAGCCAGAAATATCTCAGCATTCTTTGGAAGTCCTTGAATCCATCGATAGATGACGTTGGCGGTACCCTTTGGCTTCACCTGCCCTTAGTTTTTAGCTCAAACAACTCCTCTTGCGCCTTGCTCAATGCTTGCTTCGCAGCCGTGGCCTTGTCGTTCGCTTCCTTCTCGGATTTGATCGAGTCCTCCAGTCTCCCTGATAGGCCTTGAATTCGTTCCTTCAGGATGTTGATAAGATTCTGATTATCAGAAACATCCTTCTGCAATCCCTTGATCGTATCCTTCAAGGTGCCATTTTCCAAGACTAGGCTCTTCTTCTCGTCCGCCAAATCTTTGTTGGCCTTGATTTGAACGTCATAGGCAGTCTGCAGGAGGGAAACCTCATTCTCCAATCTGGCGATCTTCTCCAGGTAGCTCTTAATATCAGCATCCTTCTCGGCAAGTTTGTTGTTTGCCTCGTTGAGCTGCTGCTTGAGATCCTTAACCTCGTTCTGCGAGTCTTCGAGGTTCTTTTGGACCTTCTCGAAGGCCTGGCGAGCCTTCGCATCGTTATCTGCATCGTCCTGAATATCCTTGTTGAGCTTGGCGACCTCTTCTTGAAGCTTCTTCACTTTATCCAAAGCATCTTTGAGTGCCTCTTCCGTCTTCTTGACTGCCTCTTGGGCAGCATTGCGATCACGTGCAAGCTCATCCTTGGTGTTATTGATGTTGATGATTTCCTTCTTCAGAGCCTCAATTTGCTCTAGTGCCTTGTGATAGTCGGCGTCCAGTGTAATGAAGTGCTATAGGAATGATGAGAATGTTTTCGATATATATAAGAAGGTTACATAGGATGACTTACGTCCTGAGCATACTTGGCCAAGTATCCACACTGGTCTACAAAGGCAGCAGTATGTGCCAGTGTCTCAAGAAGACCCTTGGGGAAGGGCAAAGGAGTCAAAATTCGGGGGAGCGAAGCCTGCGCTTGTGGCAAGCGAACCTCAAGCTCACGCTTTTCGGGGTTTTTCTCGTAGGGGTCAAAGTCGCTGGATCAAAGCATTAGCAGAGTAAGGAAAACCCAGGGTAAAACATACTGAGAGTGGACTTGACGCTCGATGATGGCGGAGCGAACCATGTCACCAACATCCTCACTGTGGCCTCCCTCCTTGACCCAGACATCAAGCTGGTCTTTCTTACCATCCCAAGTGCAGTTGATGTCGTAGTACGACTTGTACGTAAATTTGACGGTATCGGTGTCGAGACCAGACACCGACTTTTGAACTTCACTGCGGAACGATGGCTCCTTGGTCTTTCCATTGGAGGCCTTGGTCCACTGCCAAGTTGAAAGAATGGGCTTGCCTTCGCCGAAGCCATCAGGAACAATGAAGATGGCCGGCTCGTTGCGGGCAAAGTCCATCCATTTGAACTTGCCAGTCCAGACGCGGGTTGTGCCAGTGAGCTCCTTGTCAGACTTCCACCTGCGCACGAGGGACTGGGGTGAGCTGACACCTCCTTGAGGGTTCTTCATAATGACGCTGAGATTCTCATAGCCTCCTGAGGTGGTGATGTCGTAGCTGTACCAGGAGCCCTTCATGGAAAAGGTCACATCGGAGCCCTGATTCTTGACATCACTGACAGTAAGAGTGCTGAACCAGTTCTTGTTCTTGTTGCCCTTGGCGTCTACAGTCCACTGAGAGAAGAGGTAGACGCTGTCGCCAAGGCGAACGGGACCTGACGGCAAAACAATGACGAACAGCTCATCTTGGGCATAGTTGTACCACTTGAGCTTTCCTTCGTAGACAAACATTGTGTCAGTTGAATAAGATGTTTGTAGATGAGATCGAAAGGTTTTTTAATGTATAGAATATGATTGTGTGTGTTGATGCTGAGAGGAAATGTAATAGATTCTTGAGGACGGAGTGGTGTTTTATAGACTTTGCCCAAACCCATCACTCTCATACTGCGAACTTCAATGACACATATCTCCTCATCCCAGACCCATTGGGTTTCTGAGAGTAAACATGAATCCTGTCATTGGAATGGATAGTCACAGCATGGCTGCAAGCTGAAGCGCCTGCTGTGGGCAGTTAGACAGCCAATGATGGCAATGAACATCACACACATCGATGGTTTCCTGTATGTCTTGACTAGTTTGTAGTTGAGGCTGAACTAGCGGTCTGTGCTTGAAGCTTCTACCCCTCTTCATAAAGACATGGTCGATGTATTAGGATAGGATTGACCCTTAAGTTGCCAGCTGAAATGAGCCCTTTTTTTATCACCACGCTTGTTAGTGGCCAGCTATGCCGCCACCTGCCCACTCAAAATTCAACTATTTCTTTCGCAATTGTTTCAGCCAGCCAGTCATCGTTGAGGCACATTACAGTTCAATATTTCCTCTTTAGCGGAGTCACATATGCTATATCTCGTATGTTCTTCAGGATTGAGGTCATGGTGGCCCACGTTCACGGTTCAGCTAACCCATATTTCCATGTACCTCAGTAACGGTCGCAGAAGCCAAATTTGTCAACGGTGACCGTGAGAAGGCGTGTTGGTTCGTCAACCGCGGAGCGCTGCGGGCCGAAGCGCCCCCTACCTAGGCCTAAGTCCGACGGTGGATTTCACAATAGTGCGTTGCTAAGCTTTAGCTAACAAACCCCGAGCAAAGAAATCTGACAAATCGATTACAGAAATATTGCTGCAGGTTGCAGCCCAATAATGTGCATGATCGACCTGCACAGAGCCAAAATTGGTAATTCTGGGCTGGCTGAAAGGCGTCGCTTCGTCTTACAGTCGCGTCGTTGCTGAGGGGGTGGCTTTCGTGGCTTTGGAGGGGAGCTTCTGGTAGGTCAAGATTGAGACAATAACGAGCTCATCATTCGATGTTTTCAGGCCAAGAAACACGGCACGGAGAATTATCCCACCAGGGACAAGTTCAAGGAATATCCAATGTGGGATTGTAAGAAGACACTTCTGCCAAGTTTCCCATTTCGATGATTTGCAGCTGATGTATGCGGTTGGGATGCTACAAACTTCATCCTCGAAATGGTTTCAGTAGGTTTTGATCCATTCTCATAACCTATCCCTTACGTCCTGAGGAGGCACCAATACCTCGATTATTATAGAATCTGCTCCAGTATTGATTAGCTGTTAATCACTTTGCCACCTATACTTGCTAAGAGTAGACTTTTTAGTGAGGTATAAGGTCACGATCTGCAGACTGCATTATTAGTAATACCTAAATCTTGGTAGATCTTGCTAATAGATAAAGGTACTACTGATACTAGCAGTTTAATTGGAAGAATACATCTCTGGTGCCTCCTCGGCAGCAAAGGGATAGATCGAGATGCCGTCTTGAAACTTCTCTCTTCGCCATGTCTGAGTTACAACAGCGGGGAATTATCCAAGACATTCGATATCAACTGAAACTCGATGCACCTGCATGGCAAAGAAACCCGGCTGACCGCCAGGTTAAAAGACTCACAGCACCAACCAGGTTCTAAGGATGAATTCACATGCCATGCAATTTCTGTGACAAGACCTCAACAAAATCAATACCAGATTGACATTCTTGGCTAGAAATGTAAGGTTTCAACGAAGGAATGTCTTATCTGGAGCCACGTCATAACGAAGATCCCTCAGATAACTCACGAAGCACAGCTCGGTGGGGAAAAAGTGAGAAATTTCTAAATATGTAGATCTACGGACAATTTGGGACATCATAAAGTTGGATATAGCAGCTTACCTCATTACTTAAACAAGAAGTACACTAGATAGAGATGTCACATGCTATTCCTCTGGTTAACCTTATCTGAGATTCATCAAGGTGACGAAATTGAAAAGGACATATGTTTCATAAACTTCAGGCATCATGTAGATATCACATGCTAGAATACCTCAAGCAAAACTAGCCTTGTACGGATATGATATTCGAGCAGAACAGTGTTGATCGTAGCGCCTGCCCTCATGATTCTAAGTGGCATTCTATACGGTTTGTAAGTAACTACGGGTTGAATTTGTTGTGAATAATTAGGCAGTGCGCGGATTGTGCGTTTCAAAGAAAACTCGTAGAACGCGTAATGAGATCTGACTTGAAAAGGAAAAGAATTATTATTAGTTAGGTTACTAAATCAAACCACAATGCCTTTTATCTTCCTGGATATTGCAAAGGTGCATATGGGATTATTCCCCTTATTGCATACCAGTAGCCAGCTCCTCAACCTTTTTCAATACTTCTTCTATGACAGTCGAGTTACTAATCTGCCCGTCACCATCGATATCCAAGCAGAACAGGACCACATCCCGATATTTAGTACCCATAACAACTGGTAGGCCCGACGAGGCCAGTCTTTTCAGATGATCCTTCACACTTCCGTTGACACTTGCAGAGTCTTTGAGACCCATGCTTGTCAATGGTCTCCACAGGCCTAATTCAAGGAGTACGACACCAAGGCTGTAAAGGTCGTGATTCATGGTGTAGCGCTCCTGGGGGTGAAGGCCTTGACGTTTTGGATGACGGTATATATTGTAAAGCCAGTGCGCATCTCCCTGCTGGTCACTTGTTGCTTTGTCGTGGCGCGCTGTCTCAAAGCCACAGAGAAAAGGCTCGCCGATGGATTTGGGGAACTCGTTTTCTTCTCCCGGGGACGGTTCCTTCTTGGGGAAAATGACAACATTGGATGTTCGAATTGACTTGTGCACATATTGCATCACGTGGACATACATGACTGCAGAGGTGATCTTCCTCGCGAGTTCGAAGCGTTGTTCGAGGGCGTGTTTGGCTGGAATGAGTTCAACCTGACCGGGCTTGTTTTTTGCAGGCCGAGTTGCCTCGATGAGCCCAAGAAGTGTTGTTGGGCTCGCTGTGTTGTCCGAGACAGCCACTATTCTTGGAACTTGATATATGAAGCCGAATGCATGGCGAGATGGCTCATGGAAATATCCTTCCACTTTGAGAGTCCTGCAGAGGAGCGTATCCGTGCCACTGAGCAGCTTCGCCAGGGCAGCGACATCTGATTCCAAATCTTTCAGGTCATCACTGGTCAGATTAACTCTGTGCCCTTTGAATTCGACTATCATAGTCTTTTGGTTCATAGTTGCGAACATGCGTGACGATGCCCGCCCCGGGCGCACGACGACCATCTGTTGTGTCTTTCGCAACTCATTATCAACAGTACTCTGGCTTCGCGCGTTCAGGCGTAAGAAGGTCTCACGGAGTGACCGTATATCGCTTGGATAGTTCATTTTCCCGTCAGATCCCTCTGCAAGGAGCTGGGTCTGGAGAGCCACCGGAAGAAGACCAAATCGGACATGATACCTCTCTGTCCACTGAAACAAGTCTTTGCTGATTCCTTGAAGCTCAGCCTTGCCGTACAGAAAACCATGTGCCTTATCAACCGCCTTCTTAGCAGGAGATGCAGTGAGTGCTGCCATCTTACGCCGAACGATAGTGGAATGAACGCGCCCAAGACTTGGTTGAAGAGCCAAGCAAACTTCATTGAGAAGGAACTTATCCGACTGGGAAACTTGGTCGGATTTAGCGGCGGCGCTGAAGATACGCGCGAAGTCTCGCAGGAGAGCTACGTCGTGTTTGAGTGAGAGAACCAGGGTGTCAGTACCACGGCCCTCTAGCTCAGCTGTTGCAAAGTTGAAGATGTCGAGGGCTAGTGATGTGCAGCCTACAATAGCACCGAGAACTTCCATTGTTGATGATGAGAATGGTTGACGAGCCTCGCTTGGTTGGAATTTTGAAGAGATGTTCATCAGCTGAAAATGCTGCCTTCAGCCTCACTGACAACACATGTGCTGATTAATAGACGGAATGAACAAACTTGATACGTCAGGGTTGAGCTGACCTGCATGTACCAAGGTACCACTTCCGATTTCCCTCGGAGCCTTGTTGAACTTGAACTCATAATTGTTCGAAAACTGCACATACTGATCTCGTATTATCTTCATGTGATGTGAAAATGTCTTTTGACTTCGAATACAATTCCTCATTCGCTTTCAGCCATCCTGGATGGGATTCCGACCCAGTTACCAACCTCGCTGAGCTAGCCCTTGCTGAGATCAGTGCCCAAACACCGCATCCTGGTCCCATCGAGGATTTTGCAACATTCGCCCAACAGCTTCACGCAACTGGTCTACCAATCTGCGAAACTAATGACCTTGAAGATCTTAACAATGGAACATGCATTGGCTCCGGCACAACTATGACTGTATTCAAGTGTCTCTGGAAATCCAAGAACAAAGTTGTGGCTGTCAAACGAGTTAACTTGGGAATATCACTAGGCCAGTCACAAGATGAGCTCCACTCCCAGGAATATGCCGACTTACTCAAGTCTCTTCTCCGAGAACTTAGAGTTATGAATCATCCCTGGTGCAGAGCTCATCCGAACTTCGTTGATCTTCTTGGTGTGAGCTGGGACGTTGTCATGTCTGATGAGGGGTTCAGCAGTTATCGACCTGCGATGATTGTTGAACTCGCTGATTTCACAACGCCTCAGCTGAGAGATCTGGTCAGAAGTTATCGCTATCCGCTGGATATTGAGGCGCAGCAGTTGATCTTCCATCTGCTTACAGACGTTGCTGAAGGAGTCACTATGCTGCATGCAATGAAGATTGTCCACGGCGATCTCAAACCTGATAACATCCTATTATTTCCGACAGAGAATCGCGTCGTGGCAAAACTGTCCGACTTCGGCTTTTGTAGTCCTTTCACTGATCGCGAGTACCATATTGGAGGAACTCTGTATTGGAATGCTCCGGTACGTGTGTTTTCTTGTGCGATAAGCTATAAAGCAGTGGAATTGAAGCATTGACTATTTTTAGGAGTGTATGCCGGACGCTCCACAGGAGCTACGCTCTTTTAGCAAAACAATAACTCGAGACCTTTATTCGTTCGGACTGGTAATGTCGTATTCGCTCTTCTCGGCATTGCCTTACAGCGACGTTAAAGAAGAACATGCGGATCCAGCAGTAGTCCAGAACTGGAAGCTCAAAGAAGATCCAGGCACATTCTTGCACGAGCAGATAACCATCTATGCACCGGACCTTCGCACGGTAAGGCATCTGGACATCTGACATTTCAACAGGCCACGGATCAGACTAATGCAAACTCAAAGATACAATTTCCATTGATCGAAGGTCTCTATGGACTTGAGCTCCAAGGCCGTGTCTTGCTGTGGTTCCAGATATGGGTTGCTTTGACGGAACTATTACGCAGGCAAGCGAATGAACGCCATATAAGAATGGGCCAGCTGCATTTAGCTTTCAATGAACCTCAGAAGTAAGCTCCAAACGCATCAAAATCAGTTTTGAGAAATTCTCTAACACGCTTAGATTCAGCGAGATATTCCTACCACAAATCTATGATCAGCAAGTACGTGCCCTACAAGAAGCCAGATGTCCGTCGAACTATAACGGAGATTCTTTCCTTGCACCCATCAAATGTTTGATGGTATTAGTATTAGCTAACCATTGCTATCTGTAGCAAAAGGAAACCACCAAATCCCACGTGCAAACTACAACACCGCTCACCCGACCAACAATCGTCTCTAGTATGAATCAAGGCCTTCAAAAACGGTCATTCGGCAAAGTACATAAACACCTCTCCACTCAAACCATGTGCAAATCCATTGACAAAGGTCTAGTTTGACCCTTTCAGACTTGGCCAGGTCCCACTACAGATCCAGTCACTCCTCTTAAAAGATTTCGAGGCCAAATACTTAGCAGCCGTCAATGACAACCAGGAATCCGCCGATCTTGCACTTGTCCTTTCAAATTGCCATGACCGTGGATTTGGATGCCTTGCAAACCCAGGCAAGGCGCGTCAATACGAGATACTGGCAGCTCAGGCTGGCTGTGACGCTGCCCAGACCCAAGCTCTATGTCACGGTTTACTAGATGGATTCGACCCTACGATAACATCCCAACAGAAGATCAACTGGTTGAAAACCGCTATTTGCAGTATTTTCTTTCCTCTTGGACATGAACTTGCTAGGGGTAAGAAGAAGAATTTTGGAGATGCATTAGAACATATTCCCGATGATCTAATGGAACATGTTCTGGTGTACTCGTTTGCCAAGTCATATATGGACGAAAGGACGGTTTGTCATCTGGCCTTTGACGGTGCTGCAGAGGATGAACTGTTTTCTTTGGTGATCAACAACGACAGAGAGAAGCTTGTTGCGGCTTTGAAGTCAGATATGCAGCTTTTAGACCGAAAGAAGGACGGTTTCACCCTCTTACATGTTGCAGCGGACTATTGTCGACAGGACATCATCCACGGTAAGTATCCCTTGTTGATAGGTGTCTCATACTAATCATATATTATAGAGCTCGTCCGCGGTTTCAGCGTGAATCCTGATATAAAATCAGACCATGGTGTCACAGCAATAGAACTCGCAGTCGAGACGGGAAGTGTTGACTGTGTACGACTTCTCATCTCTCTAGGGGCTGATATAACGCCTCTCGCCGATCAAGAACTATTCACATCTGTTGCCATGACCGGCACTCGCAACTCCCTAAAGAATAGTCCTGCGAGTGGAAATACAGCTTTGCTATCACTTATTTGCAAAGTCGTTGAGGAGGTATCAGGAAAAGAAGCAAGCAAAGCCTTGATCAATGGACAGTACGGTATGGACCGCTTTGAAGAGGAGAGTGAATATATCACTCCCGGCTCACCACTCGAACTCGCCGTATCAGTCCAGAACTACGACTCAGTCATAGCATTGCTGAATATGGGCGCCGATCCAAATGCTTACAGCCACTTACCGCCACTTCATATCGCCGCTTCTTTACGCGAACCCATGCTTGCTCTTTTGTTACTTGCCTATAGAGCACTCCCAAATCTAACAAACCGTAACGACGGAGGAACGGCCATACACTGCTGCAACGAAGAGACTATGGCAGTGTTCGCTGAAGCACCGCGAAGCGATGTTGTCCGCTGGCAGCAGTTTGTGAAGGATGGATTGAGTCCAGTTGATATTGAGAGCGATGAATCTGTTAATGCAAGAGCAAAGGCGTGTATGGCGATCCTGCTGCACTTTGGAGCACATAACTGCCAAGGAGATACAGCTCTTGCCTAGGCAGCATAAACAGGCGGGTTTATGACTTCTGTGTTCTCTCAGCCAGCTGGGGGAACTTGACGCAGGGAACGATATGTCAGTACTGCATTCTGAGCTGTGGGCTGGGTGAGCTTTAGAAGTGGCTCTCCCATGAATACTTCGTCAAGTGGACAAATCAAGTAGATATCTCAGCAGTCAAAGTCCGCCCTCTGGCAAGAAGAACCGTCAAGGGCGCATGTGAAGCATGGCTAAAGAGACTATTTCAGGCAGGGCGCTGAGTCGGTCAAGAAGGTCACTGCCTGCGCCTTATTTCCTCTTAGTATCGCCCCTAAGTCGGTTAGAAGGCTGCATATCCTTGTGCGAGGTTGCTTCGATTATCTAAACCAACGCCACTTCTCTCAGTTGCTCTGCCATCAGACAAGGCCCCACGATAGAACCGGTCTATGTTCTCTCCACATAAGAGGTCGGCTCTGCCAGCTTCCAGGCCAAGCCGCACAAAGCGACACTAATTCCATTCCGAAGCAATGATCCCGTTGAAGTCTCTCCTTTCTTTAAGCGAGCTCTACCAGTCTAAGTGAAACTAGACAAATTCAGCTCATGAGGGTTATAAAGTCGAACTCACAAGCCGAGATCCTTTAGTTTCACAAAAGCTTTCAGCCAGGCTATCAAGATTGTATTTTAGAACATTCCATTGGAATTTTCAGTCCATTCTAGTGACAGATAAAATGGGACCGAAGGACTCAGAGAAATCGAATTGGTTAAAAGTGCAAGCTACTACACACCGCCTACAATGTCACTGATGACATGTGCGTTGAGACTATTCAATTCCAACACCAGAACTAATGACTATGGCGTGGCTGAAAATGCTTAAACGGAGTAAGCATGTCACTTCGCCAAGGGCTTGGCACTATTTAACTCCGGCTTTTACTATTGGGTGTGCTATTGCTTTCAGCTGCCTCCACTAACAGCCTAGAACGGTCTCGCCCTTTCACGTACAAGAACTATCTTCTTATGTGGATCACGAACTAGGTTAAAGAGGGAGAGACGAGCTTTCGCCTACAAGTCTCAGCTGCAAATAATACATCTAGCTCATATTTTAGACATTATATCACAATGCCTCGACCGTTTTATGTGGACCACATCGTTTCCGTGGTAGATGAGAAGCTCGAAGTCGTAGAGGAACGTTAAAGTATATAAGATATGTAGATCCTTCCTAAACAGCATATCATATCCCAGCCTTGATCCAACACAAGCATCAAGATCGGCTCATTTCAATCATGAGGTTCTCTCATCTCCTACCCTTGCTTGGGCTTGCCTGGGCTGCACCCACTCAAGCAACATATCCCTCTATATTCGACAATCCTTCCATCCCTTGGGATACAAGTGACAGTGACGAGTTGCCTGGCCTGTCGCATGCCCGACGAGCTACATTGCCTCCGCCACCGCCTCCGCGTCCAGTGCCTTCGTCTCCAGTTCCCACAACTACTGTCAACCTTACCTCCTGCTTTGTCACCCTCAATGGAGATCAGGGATGGCTTCGGCAGGTTAATGTACCCGTTCAACAGCAAGGACACCTTTACATTGTGGAAGGAATTCCCTCACCCGGAACCAAAAATGGCGCCAACCTTTACGACATCTTCCTTCAGTTTCCCGATAGTTACTTTGGCTTCGCCACCAACCAATACGTGATGGGGCTACCTTACAGACTCGGGCCTAAAAATAACGACTATGCACTTGTCAGCGTGTCACCAGACGGGCGTATCACCGCTAATGTCGATTACTCGAACCTCGATAACCCTAATCCAGGACCCAAAGCACCGCTGACGTTCAATGCCGAGGTGGCAACTACTGCCGATTATCAATATGGCCCCCGCCAGACGTATCCTGCGTTGGGGGGCGGGGTGTCGGGCATTTGGGTGACCCTTAAGGACAAGGGAGCTCTCGAGGGACGTATCGGACTTAGTTCATATCCTTACAACGGTGCCGCCCGCTACTTCGCCAGTATTACTGGAGCCTGTCTGAACTCCCGTATCCAGATCCCAACCTTGAGCTAGGCCATCAAGGTCATACTGGAGGAACGTTTTCGCCAAGCAGAAATTTCATGTAAAGCCACATTTGATATGCCAGGCCTTGGATCTACGAGCAGAGGAAAAGCATGAGAGATTATTCAAACTCCTGCCTTATGTCCAATTAAAGGAATTTCTTCCCACGGTTTCTTTCAAATGATGTTGAGTTCTTGCGGTTAGGTTATGGCAGAAGCCTGAGTTTCTAGGCTAAAAGTCTGACTCGCCAGTCTTTGGACCGGGGTTTCTGGCGGCAATGAGTTTAGCGTAGCTGAGTAAACCATCATCAAGAAAATATCTTGATAAGAATATGAATTGGTCTATATGTATATAAAATTAAGCAGAAAGACATATGCACTTGGCATTAAATGAATCTCAAGAATGATGCATGGCCAGGTTCCAATAGGAACAGCCCGTGCTATTACATATCTACCCCCAGATTTAAATAAGTACTATGCGGCTTTGTTTAGTTCTTGCCCTTGGTACCAAAGCAGATCTTCATATATCCCACCACAGTCTTGGAGAGAAACTTCTCCAAAACTGCCGCATCAGCCGTTCCAACAAGCTTCTCAGTCGTCTTCTTAGCTGGCGCTGGCAGATCCAGAGCCTTGATCAGCTGAGGGTAGTCGGTAAACGAGCCATGGATCGTGCCCTCGACTGAAATCTCCTTCTTGGGGCCTCGGAGCTTAGCGTAGAATGTCTTCCAGGTCGTGTCTTCTTCGCTGTGCTTGGGGCGACCGATGAGAAAGAATGGCTTGTCGAGACCTTTGCTGAGGGCTGGTTCGAAGATCTGACCGTCCAGGTCCATTCCGCCGCGGATTCTGCTGTCCGAGAGAGCTGCTACAGCTGCACTGGCACCGCCTAGTGAGTGACCAAGAGCAACGATCTTCTTGGTGTCGATGGAACCGGGGAGGCCCTTGAAGACCTTCTTCTGAAAAGAAGGACGTTGGATTTCAGAAATCACAAAGGAAATATCTTTAGCTCGGACCTGTAAGGCTAGTTAGCAAAGTTCTGGTGAGATTCAGGAGAGCATTCATACCCCAGTCAATTGTACGAGATCCTTGTTGGTTTCAGGGATGTTTCCACCCTGGATGATCTTTCCATCTGGGAACTCGACGATGGTTGGATCATAGGGATGGTCGATGAGAACCACGACAACTCCATAACTCGCCAGTGATTGGGCCATGACGCTGTAAATCAGTCGAGAATTGCCAGCTCCAGGTGAGAAAATGGCGACAGGAAAAGATTCTCTCTTGGTTCCACATTCCTTTGCTCTCTGAGGACCAGGAGTCTTGCAAACTTGTAGCTGAACAGCTGCAAAGGTATCATTCGAAAGACCCAGCGCTGCCACCTGTTGTCCATAAACCTTGGCAGTAGCTGGTGGCATGTAAGGAATGGCTGTGCTAGAGCAACTCGCTGCGTCGATGGGCCAGAAGACTGAGGCAAGGACTTGTCTGTGTCCCTTCTTGGGGTCGTATGGATCGATGCGGTCTCTATCGGTCATGCCTTGGACACGTACGACAGTACCATAAGGACCACTTGGCTTGGGGACTAGGATGGCATTCCCGACTCCCAGAAGGGAAAGACAGAAGAGGGAGAAGCGCATGGTGAAGATGAGATGAAGGGTTTGTAGTGGAAGAGGTTGAAGCTGTATTGGAGTTGTTTGTTGTGATGGAATAACCTGAACGAAGGAAAAGGGTGACACTTATATGTCTGGGAGATGGACAAAGATCAGCGTACCAGGACTCGTTCTTTCACTGCGCATTAAACTAGAAAGCCTAACTTGCGGAATCATTTCGCTCTGGCAATTACGTGTATAGTCTAAAACCCTACATCTTCTAGAGTAATTCCAGAAGCACAGCCCCTACCATGCTCGATATAGTCAAGTTCGTGCGAGTTGGCGCCTCCCCCAGAAAACAAGGCTCATTTTCTGGAAAGGATCTTCAACCGAGGATATTACGGTGGCGAAGCTGAAGTTCAGCTCGCAGTGGAAACAGAGATATGATTGGCTCACGATTGGGTCACGACAGTAGCGTCGCCCAAACACTTCCCAATGCGGTATCGCGAAATGCCAAGCCTGTCTCGCTCATTCGATACCTCTTTGAGTATAAACCCAATCTCCCCCCAGTCAAGTCAACAAACACAGATCATATCGCAAAGTATTCTCCGAAAATGCCTGTTGGACCATTCGATAGACGCAAGAAACGATCGCGGTGCTTTGCATGTGCTGCAAGCCACCTCAAGGTACGTATGCTCTTAATTCGTCATCTTGCATGTCTAATCCATGTTGAAGTGTTCTGGAAATGTTCCGTGCAGTAACTGTCAGAGAAGGCAGCTCGTTTGCACTTTTGATAAACAGAAGCCCATTCAGATCCGAATTGATCATGCAGAGCCTGATAGAAAAGTAGTTGCTCGCGTGGCGTGCAAGCCCAAGAGTATTTCACCTCTCGTCATCAAGCCCTCGGACGATCAGATATACTATCTCTCCCACTACTTTGACACATTTCTACGGCACAACAACTTCAACCCCAAGACCGAGGCTCTCACCGATGTTCTGAGTTTGATGAAGGACCAAACCTCAGGGACATTTCTACATGATGCTGTCCTTTCGCTTGGTGCCATGCAGGCCACCAAATTGAACTCATCAGACGGTATTGACTGCACCAAGACCTACAGTCTGGCAGTGCATCACTACTCCAAGTCTGTGATGGGTCTGCGACAGGCTCTTGAGAAGTTCGATCAAGTACCTAGCACCCGTCACCGCATTTTATGGACGACCCATCTGCTTGGGCTTTTCGAGGTAAATACCGTCATGTTATCCGGGGCACTGAAGCTAACCTATTAGCTCATGAGTGATTCAACGGGTCAGGGCTGGATACAGCACCTGGTACACGGTACTTCGAAGGCTCTTGTTGCCGCTGGCCCAACAGCATGCCAGTCAGGCCTTGGACGACGATTCTTCGCCGAGATTAGAATTTTTGAAGTCTGCCGAGCTATCATTTTCAACGCGCCGACATTCCTTGCAGACTCAGATTGGAGGCATCTCACAGATGAAATGTTAGCCAAGGATCAGGATGACGCTGATTCATTAGACGAACTTCTCGATATCGTCGTGTCCTGCTCATCTCTTCGTGTTCGGTAAGTGACATGTAGCTATCCTCAACAAATATTCTGACACTTGGTATTACAGAGCAAGCAAACTTATCCATTCTTTGGAAGAAAAAAGTACTGGCTATCTGCAGAAGCGCCTTGATGATGCTTATGATATTGCACACGAAGGTTTCCGCCTTAGACAAGTTCTAGTCGACTGGGAATCGAAACAGACATTTTTTGATGATCCAACAGAAAAAGGCAATGCAGACTCCAACGGCTTTCAATTGTTGGCTAGAGCATTCTACTCAGCAACAAGCATCTACCTCTCTGGAGTATTCGACTACGAGATACCGTATTGGCAGGAAATGGGCATTGTGGCACCCAACCTGACCGAGGATGAAATACAAATCCACGTCATAACCATCTTGACGTGTACAAACAGAATCCTTCACAAATCATCGATTTCGCCGTTGATGGTGCTTTTTCCACTGCGAGTTGCAGGTGCACGATCTTGGCTGAGCTGGCAGCAAGAATGCATCATGCAAAGCTTGAGCACAATCGAGAGGACATTTCCTGTAGCAGCTTCTTTCAGGGCTGATTTGAACAGGGTCTGGGCTCAGAGAAGTCCTGCGGGATAAAATACCTTGATCTCATCGATAGAGGATCCAGTTTAATTACAAGACTCCATTCCATACAAAGCTATGGCCATTGTTTCACCTTTAATCATTTCTCCATGTCAGAATATGCCGCAAATGATCTCTTGCCTAAACTGGTTCTATTTCCATTTCCATGTACCGGGGTGGTCACTGGCAGCTGACCAACGAGACAATCGTCTTACATGACTAACTGCATATCATCAAGGTTAGGCATCAATCATACACTTCTACCTTAGGCGCATCATGTGATACCAGCTAAGCGCAGGCAACAAATCGTTAATGAATGAGGCCTGCAACTTGACTTTATCATGCGACTGGCAGGTAAGAAACTCCGCCACAGACGTAGAGACACAATAGCCTAGTCGTATCTCAAAATCTTGAATGTTGGGCTGCATGCAAGATCTCCAGATCAAGGCCCTACCATATGCCTGTCTGACTATCACCAGTAAATACCTACTCCAAACATATTCATCAGACGTTGAGAATGATATAATTGTACATCGATCCCTTGTCTTATTTAGCCTATCTTCCTTGGTCCCCGTGCCGGCCCGCACAAGAAGGGTCTTTAGTATGGAGCTGATGATGCCCCGGTCCTTGGTGGATCACCAGACACGTCACACTCACCCTCAAGTCTCACCCAAGCAACCCCAGTCTCTCGTTACAGAACCAATAAAGAAGACCCCGGATTTTCCACATGCATGCCATGGCGTCATGCCGTCCCTGAGCCTGCCTGTTTAACCCTCCAACTTATCCGCCGCTATCATTCCTTAGCTCTCTTAAAAGGCGCTGGTACCTGAGATATTTAATGGGAACCTTGATGATGGTGTGTCTGCATTCTTGCTACAAGTGAAAATGCCCAAAAAAGCGCCTTCGCTTTCACGATCCACAAGACCGAAGCCTCCTCCACCTGCACCTCCACCTACTACTGCGCCGAGAAGACCTCCTCTGAGGACTCCAAGCTCATCTTACTCTCGACCTCCACCCAGTCATGGCCCAAATGGAGTGCCGCTGAAGCCTCCAGGCGCTGCAACCGCAGCTCAAAGATCACGATCACACGAAGTCTCAAATCGCCAGCCACGATATCCGCCTTCGTCAAGTCCAAGACAATCTTACTATGACCGTCCTTCGGGTCCAAAACGGAGAGACTCGGGCTTTCGATCCGTATCGCCTAGTGCTCGTGCACCTCCGCCTGAACCTGTGCAACGAGTTCTCCGACGTCGCATGACGAGAGACTCGGACTGGATGTCTGAAGATGAAAGCAGACCTTCATCTCGTCGACGATCTCCTTCCCCAGAACGTCGTCAGAAACAGAGACCGCATGGACATGAGACACCACCGTGGCCTAGTTCTCCAAGGCCGGTGAATGCGCGTCCTCCTATGAGGTCTTATCCGACGGATAGCTCACGTCCCGATCCAAGACGATATGCATCGTATGAACCACCGAGACGCCCTCCTGGTGCAGGGAAACGATCCCCACCTTCTGTGTATAGACCAGCGCCTTATGTGGCTTCGGAGAAACTTCGAGGTAGACCTCGTTCCAGGGGAGATTCGCCGCTTCAAAATCATGAGACCCATGGCTCTGTAGACAAAGAGAGAAGACCAAGCCATCCTCAAAATTTGAAAGCTCAGCCTCCTCCAAGAAAGAAGCCGCCTAAATCTCCAGAGCAACAAGCAAACAGAACGACTGAGAAGCCAGCACAGGAACAAACTCAAAAGGAGGGCTTCGACTTTCTGAAGCACTTCCCGCAAGCTGTTGCTGCCTATGCTGGTATTCAAGCACTAAGCGGTCACGCTGACACTGCCAAAGAATGGGCAGACTGGTTCATGGGTCTCCGAAAGACTCCCAAGGAAATCGATGAGCTGTCTGCAAAGGCTACAACTGCAAAGTACACTATCGATCAGATTCAGAACACGCTAGAAGCTCGACCAGACATAATCGATGGAGACGATGCGAAACCTATGAGAAGGCAGATTGACGAGGCTATCAAGAATGCCACTGCTGCACTTGATAAAATGACAAAGCTTCTCCAGGAGATTAGTAGTGATGGACTTGAGGGGACCATGTTTGGAAGTCTTGAGGAGTTTTACAATTCTTATAAGTATAAGGATGAGTGGGAAGACAAGATCAAGTTGGCGGATGCCGAGCTCGAAACGCAGTTAGCAGCTCTGAGCAAACTCATGGTCAACATCTACTCGTAAGTCACTTACCAACAGACATAGTTTATTTGCTGACAATGACCTTAGACGTGCTCTTATGAAACCTCCTCCTCCTGGGTTCGAGAACCCAATTCCGCCACCAGCTCCAGGACAGTCTTCAGAGTCTGCTGATGCACGACGCGCAAGTGCGGTGCATCCTGTATCAAGATCAAGGCATGGTTCTATCGATCTTGATCCTCCCCCAGTAGGACGATATCGGAAGTCAGTAGATGAGACTGCTGAGAGATCGGCAACCCCTGAGGTATCAACTGAGCCTAAGGGTGAGACTCTAAAGGCTGCAGCTTCGGAAGACAAGCCAACTGATCAGAAGCTTGAGCCAGAGAAGAAAGATGGAGATAAGCCTTCTGATGGATCTACTGCCAGCCAGGCTCCCCCAGATTCTCCTAGAGGCGCCAAGCTCAAAATCGACGATGATGCAGCCGACGTACCGGCACCGGCACCTGCACCAGCGCCATCAACTAAAGAAGAGCCGGAACACACAACAAGCTCTTCAAATTCCAAGGCGGAACCCACTGGAATAAAACCTGCACAGCCAACTCCAGCGGAAGCCAAACCTTCAAAGCCACAACTTCCAGCAGAGGACCCCGAAGAACTTCTTCTCGACGCCGCTTGGAACGGCGATATTCAAGCTTGCAACGACGCTCTCCGCCACGCATCCCCTTCAACCCGCGACGAACAAGGCTTCACACCCCTCCACCTCGCCGCCGAACGAGACCACCTCGCCATAGCAATGCTCCTCCTCGACAACGGCGCCTCCATCAACTCCCGCGCCAACGGCGGCCGCACACCTCTCCACCTCGCAGCACGCTACGGCTCAGCCGCGATAGTAGAATTCCTAGTTGAGGATGCAAAAGCAGATGTCAACGCTCGCACGACAGATGGACGCACCCCGTTGCATTACGCAGCGAGCGCGGCTGCAGATGGGGATGATGAGAGGAGGGAGATAGTGAGGGTTTTGAGGGATTGGAGGGCGGATCCGACGGTTGAGGATAATAAGGGGAGGACGCCGAGGGATGTGGCGCAGAAGAGGGACTATTGGGATGTTTCGGCGACGTTGAGAAGGGCGGAGAAGAGGTGGGAGGAGGAACATCATCAGAATTGGTTTCAGAGACATGGACTCAAGAGATGAAGGAAGAATTGAGTAGAGGAAGGGATTTAGTGGTATTGGATTTGATAGAGTATTCCTGTTTTATATCAAATACAATAAGCTTTCAGCTTTTCAAACATCCGACTGCATGAGAATATCTTCATCATATCCTCATTTTACTTGAGGTCATTTAAGCTATCTCATTTGAATCGACCAATATCCTCACATCACAGAACAAACTCTACCAGTCATACCGATTCAAAGTTGTTTAAAAGTCTTCTCATCTAACGTGAAATGAGACAATGTCTTCCCATAGTTCACTGAAGCCAGCATTCGGTGAAAAGGAAACATGGAGACCTCCGCAACCGGGACCGCCGCTCACGGCCGGAAAGTCCGATTGCGGAGTCCCGGAAGCGGAGTAGGACCTCCGTCATGGAAGCATAAAACAACAACAAACACTCCCTCTCTAAGCAAGTTCACACATAATTCTTCAACAACAATGTCTCAGAACCAAGAACACAGTGAAGGTTTCAAAAAGGGCCTCAAGGTCCGTGGGGAGGTGCTCGGCGAGGAATACGTCTCCAAAGCAGTCGCCAGTTTAGACAACGAATACTGGAAGCCCGCGCAAGAGCTTATTACAGAATATGCCTGGGGTAATGTCTGGACTCGACCTGGTCTTGATAGAAAGCAGAGGAGTTTGCTGAGTAAGTGACGAGATGATATTCAGAGGCTGGTCCTAATCGATTCTTAGCATTGGCATTTTTGACGGCGCAAAAGGCTTGGCCTGAGTTGGCTTTACATACGAAAGGGGCGATGAGGAATGGATTGACAGAAGTTGAAATTAGAGAAGCTATTCTGCAGTCTATGATTTATCTTGGGGCTCCTGTTGGGCTGGAAGCTATGAGGGTTACGGAGAAGGCGATAATCGAGTTCAAGGAGACAAGTGAGAGTGGTGAAGCCCGAGAGTCAAAAGATTGAGTCATAAAATATAAATTCAAAATGAATACGAATAGTTTCTATTTCCATTACTCCTCAAATAATTGGCCCGACTCAGTTATATCAATGAGGCGATAGCTTCCCTTGTTCCATGCGGATCAACGGAAGAAGCACGTGTCCGACCCACTAGCATGGCCTTACTTACCCCTCCCTCATGATCCCATCATACTCGTCTCATATATTCTTCCATCATAAATCTTTTTCAAAATGGCTTCCAAAGTTCAAAACGTGACGGAATTCTCTTTCGTCGGCCTCAACGAGGGTGTCAACGTTTTTGATGAGTCAGCCGCTGCAAAGACTTATCAAAATGTTCTCGACACAGCACTGAAGCAACCCGGTGCACGACGGGTTTACACTGGTGTTGAGATTGAGAATCCTTCTACGCTATGGCTGTTCCTTGACTGGGATACTATGGAGGATCATGAGAACTACCCCAAGAGCACGTAAGTTAACCCGTGTTGAATATTATGTGCAAAACTGACGGTTTAGCGACCATCCTCCCATCATTGAATCTCTCAAACCTCTCGTTGATTTCAACAAATTCACCAACAAACACGTCACCCTAACCCCCTTCCCCCCAGAAGACGTCCTCGACAAAAACCGCTCCCCCGTAACAGAAGTCCTGCTAGCATTCTTCCCCGCAGACTACGACGTCGCCTCCCGCGCAACAGCAACACGACGTCTTGAGCAATTCACAGGTTACGCTCTCAAAACATCACGCGACTGGCGCGGCATCAGCTACGGCTGGAGTGTTGAAAACGACGTACCCATCCGAGGGGAGGAGGGCAAGACTGGTTGTATGCTAGCTGCATTTATCGGATGGCCCAGTGTTGAGGCGCATCAGAAGTTTCGGGAGACGGAGGACTTTAAGGAGAATATCGGGCTGTTGAGGGAAATTCCTGGGTTGGTTAAGTTGAGTGCGTTTCATGTTAGTTGTTTGAGTAAAGAGGCTGAAGGACTTGCGGAGAGGGAGGCGCATATGCATAAGCATGATCATGGATGTGGTTCTGGTGGGTGTTGTTGATTCTGAGTTATCCTCTGGTAGTTCTGCAGCAATGTAACCATGTTTTCATGCCCTGAGACTAATGAACTTATCAGGGGTTCGTGTCTGATGTGGTGACAGTATATGATACACTAATCAGCATAAGATGGAGTGGGTGTATCAGATTAGGACAAGGGACAGTAAGAGAAATTGTTCATGCTAATCTGTTCTCGAAATTCATCAGCATTCCAAATGCCTTGATTATGTAGCACGCATTACTCGTTTGTCGTATCCACGACAAAGTCTCCTCCCTCGGTAAACTCGCTATGCATACTAAACTCTTCAAACTGCGCGGCCAAATTCTTAATATGGCCATCTCCAGGCTTCGTAGCGTCCAGGTCAAAATCCAGGACCCAATTCCCAAAGTTTTTGCCTTGATCCTTCTTCTCCACTACTTTGGGCGCTTCCATCACTTGCATCAGCTTATTCGCGTCAGCGGCCGACATGCTCCCGTCCCTCATAGCCATAGCCAAAAGACCTTTTCCGATGGGCTCGCAGACGGGGAAACACGCGCCCAGGTCTTGACATGCGGCTAGACATATGAGGAAGTAGAAGTGCCAATGCGGCTCTTGGTCACTGCCATTGTGGTTGTGCTTCCGCTTGAGACTTGGGGCTTGGATGGTTAGGTTTTGAAGCGCTGCGTCGCGGATAATGGTGTTGCTGACGTGCACTACTGCCGAGCTTAGAACGCTGAGGCAGTGGGCGCGAGGGTGGTAGAGGCGGCTGATGAGGATGAGACGCTGAAGTTGATTTATAGAGGATCTCAAGACGGCTTTGGGGGACTTGAGTAAAGTCGGGTGAAGGTTCTGATTGTTGGGGTCCATTATGTATGAGTGGAAGATGTTCGTTATAGCAACGTGGAGTAGGATACTATGTTCCGTCAGCAAACATTTCCAGCGAAGAAAACTTCTAACTTACTTGAACGCCAGAACATGGTCGGACATATTTCCTGGGTCGAGAGACATCTCAGGTGGTAATGAATCCGTGAAAGCAAGAATCTTCTGATACTTTGCTTCCACGAAAGAAATTGGAACTCTCATAGGAGCAGCAGTATCGGCGAAATAAACGGCTATAACCTCCTGCATGATGGTCCAGAGTTCACATAGTGCTTGAAACGTTTTCCCTGCATAGTCAGGAATGAAGTGACAAGGCCAGCGAACTGCTAACCTTTCGTCGATGGTGTCCTCGTCGTTTCGTCCAGGGACTGGAAACATTGGTGGGAAGTCTATGGGCTTAGTTGGGACCCAGAAGGTGTTGAGTCTGGTATCTCGGTTATATTATGAAGGATAAATGGGGTCAGTGCACCTACGTGAGATAACTATATGCCCCCCAAGCGGTATGGGCCATTGCCCTCTTGGTATCGGGGTCCAAGCTATCGAAAGACGCGGCATTCTCTGGTGTATGCGGCACGCCAAAGAGCTTCATCCTCTCCGCCATGGCGCGGCCATCGTCCAAGAGATCATTGCTCGAGAAATCGGATCTCTGGAGATGGCAACTGACGCTGAGCATGAGAATAGCAGCGACGTTGACAAGGGAGTCGGACGATCTCTCAGCGCGCCACAAAACGCCAGAGTCTCGCATGAAATCATGACTCAGAGCGCCGACTGCTTTGTCAATCACAGAGTAGGCTTGCTGGATGGTGGATCAACGTCAGATGGGGTGTCACAGGTGGCGGGTGGCAACTTACACAAGCATGGGCCAGCAGGGCGTTCACCAGGAAGGGTGAGCAATACTGCTGGCGGTGGTGGACAAGGTCGTGTATAAAAAGGTCTGGGTCGAACAACCCAAAGATGGAGTGGTTGCCTTGAAGGTAGAGCGAAATGGCGCTCGCAGCGACCTCGTCGTCAATGGATACACCAGTCCAGTATCCAATCTGCAGTTGATGCAATCTCTCATCGCAGTATTTTTCACGATGAGGACCAGCAGTATCATCTTCTTCTCTTTTAATGCTGGGTCGCTCAGAGTTTGTAGACTGATCGTTACTGGACGATGATGTTGACGGCGACATTGTGTCAGACGGCGATGAGCCATCCGTCAAAAGCCCTCGAGATGAGCGCTGAACAGGTCTCAATCGCGCATCGGCGCTCAAAGAGGGGAGGTCTAAGGGGAACAGAGTCGGGTACGCCATGCCATGTCGTACCGTCAGCTCAAACTCGAGGGTTGAAGACGTCGGCGGCGATATCGCCTGGGCAGTTCGTATACTTGAGGGCTGGTGCCTCCCATGCATACTGCCCTGGAGAGCCGACAAGGCATCGGACAAATTACTAGTATTTCTGAGCTGGCGATGTGCAGCGAGAGCTTTGTCCTCTGGCAGCGACATCAACAGCTCGAGAATGTCCCGGTGCTCTTTGAGCTCCCGCTCAACATTGGCCAGATGGTCAACGCTGTAGACACATGTTATTCCCCATCGTTCACACTTTGAACAGCTGGGTCTGAGGCCGTCACACTAAGCCGTGGGTCAGACATGGAGTAAAGCATAGCAAGCGCAGATGGAAGACGACTTACACGGGCTTTTTTGAGCCGGCAATTCTCACAAGCGTTCGGCCTGTTTGCCCGCTTCCGCTTAGCGACCCGCGTATCTGGGTCCTGACCGCCAGGGCCACCCGGAGCATCGGGAGCAGGGAGGATAGTCTTGAAGGGCATGACGTTATGTCCGTACCACGACGGGGGCGCGAAACCTGGCACACGGGTATCTGGTGTTTGTGCGCCGGTACAGGTACAGGTACAGTCAGCCCGTCCAAGGGTGCGCGCGCAGTCCCCTGGACGTGGGCTCCTAGTGGTACATGCAGCGATCTGCGCTGTTCTGCTCTGTGGTGTCTGTCTCTCTGGCGGTGATGTGA
This sequence comes from Fusarium sp. NFCCI 5145, assembly GCA_033439405.1. Classification (NCBI taxonomy): domain Eukaryota; kingdom Fungi; phylum Ascomycota; class Sordariomycetes; order Hypocreales; family Nectriaceae; genus Fusarium; species Fusarium sp. NFCCI 5145. The sequence goes on from JAWDHB010000102.1 coordinate 795,892, forward strand.
TGGAGGAGGACGAGTCGGGGGGTCGTTGCGGGAGAGGGAGCCACTAGATTGCTTGATCGTGGAGTTGACAGACCTCCCTGAAGATCGAGTCAGGCAGAGACAGACTGAGAGATTTCCGTGCTGACTTCTGATTCGGTGGTTGAGCCCCTTAGCGTGTTTCTGACATCACCCAGCCAGCCTCTTCCTCACGCCTTACTCCAAGGGGCAACGTAGCATCGGGGGCATCGGTTATGACTCGGCTTTAAACCCAAGAATGCAGGGATCTTGGATGAAACTTCGTACGAAACTTCGTGTTTATTAACTTACACTCACTTGCCCTGCATTTATTTGAGATCGTAGTTATAACCAAGTATATCCCTATATCCTACCGAGATGGATCATCTTGTTTGGACTCTCAAACTGAGTGACATTCTGACCGCTTCAAAGAAATGCTCACCCCTCTTCTTAAAACGCCACTCTTAAGATCCCACCTACGGACCGGGATCATTCAATAAGCCTAGCCATATTTATCTCAACTTCCCGAATATCGCACCGCGTATAGCCATCCGTATTCCCGGCTGCTTTGGCCATTACCTCATACCACGTCTCTCTCAGAGCTATGTCTGAGCCAGAAGCCAGCTCGTTTGACCTCTTGTTGGGAACGACTCAAATCCTGAGAGAAGCGAATGAAGCTAACCATCACATCAAATACCTCTCTCCCAAGTTCCTCCCAATTAATCTATAACCCAATGTCTCCGATGGCCCAGTTCTTTCGTTTAGGTAGTACTCCATATTACTCCCAAGTCCCCCAATAGTCAGTGACCTTTGTACTTCGACTGCCATTGATCTAATTGTTCTTATCTGGTATTTCAATGATTCAACGAGGTGACACATATGGAAGACAACATGATAAGCAAGATCACTCATGGTGATTCTCAAGCTACAGTTTTAATCTCCAGGACCCAACAGAAGGTTTAGCATGTTCGTATAGGTAGTCTAGGTAATCTGCTTTGATGAACAGGGATCCCGGTAAAGTAACCCATATCAGCTCCTGAATGTCAAGATCTCTTATATCATATAGCACGAATAGATCGTAAGACTCTAGATCTATAATCTCCAGCTCCACTTAGACAGATCTCAATCGATCGTGGATAAACGTGATGATGCCTCATCTGGAACATTTCTCGGCTATACCCGCGAAACCAGGAACAAAACGCCGCTTCAGGTACACACCGCGCTGTCACTAGGCCGTTACCAAATGCCAAGTATATCCAAGTCCACGCTTGAGGAATATTCTCTACAGTATTCCTGTCTCACTGATACACAACGTGGCCAAGCTGAGACATCGACACTGCATCCAGCCAGTGGGGCTCTCCGCAAGCAGCCTCCTATCCGCATTCATCTCCCAAGTCCATGACAACCTCATATACTTTATACAGCACAAAGGCCCAAATGCGTCCAAAACAGTCTGGGTAAAGTCTTATATCTCGCCTCAGTCACTCCCGAGACCAGACATCTACCCGCGACTCCCTGTCTCAAAAATGTCATTTTGTTTTTCCTCCAACATCTTGACCTCTCGTTACATAGGTCCTTCACTCTCGTTCTGGCCGTAGGCCTTCTTCCCAACAATGGCAGCACCAGAGCTGTACCATTATTATCCCTCGTTTATTCCTGCCATTGTCGCTCTCGGCTTGTTTTCTGCTTCGACGGTGGTTGGGTTGTTGCAGATGATACGATGTAGAACTTGGTTCTTTATTCCGTTCGTTTTTGGCTCTGCGGGTAAGTTGCAAAGCGAAGCTGAAGGGGCAGTGACTGACTTGGATAGTTGAGGCTGTTGGATATGCGTGTCGTGCGATATCTGCAACGCAGTCTCCGAACTGGTCTCCCATTCCTTATTCAATTCAGATCTTTGCGTTTCTTCTGGGTCCGATATTGATTTCTGCGACTGTGTATATGATTCTCAGCAAGATTATCATAGCTCTGGACGCAGATACATTCTCTCTAGTTCCAGTAAAGGCGATTCCAAAAGTCTTCATCTTTGGGGACGTAGTCTCCCTCGCAGCACAGTTCGCGGGTAAGTCTAGCCCTTTGTCTCTCCAACCCCAACACATACTTACATGAAAACAGGTGCTGGCATCTTGATCAACGCCAAGTCAGTCAACCAGCAGAGAATAGGCCAGCTCATCATTGTGGGTGGTATAGGTTTCCAGATCTACTTTTTTGGCTTCTTCGCGTCTGTCTTGCATATCGTCCACAGCCGGATTGTCGAGACTCCAAATCACACAAGCACAAATCTAACAATGCCTTGGAAACGTTGGATCTGGGTTCTTTGCTTTGTCTGTGGTCTCATAATTTCTCGATCCATTTATCGTGTAATTGAGTATGCTACAGGGCCGCTTGGCATTGTCCAAACGACAGAGATCTACTTTTATGTTTTTGATGCAGGCTTTATATTTGTCGTCACGTTTCTTCTTAACGTTTTTCATCCAAGACAGCTAGCCTCAGTTTCAACAGCCGATTTGAAAGATCTGGAAACTGTCATCGTTACGCCGACAAAGTCCATCCCTCAATATCAGCCGCCGCCAACACCCCCGAGATATATACAGCCACCGCGAACACCTCCCAAGTATATGCAGCCACCGCCTTACCTCCCTTCATATCCAAATCTCAGAAGCCGTGCTTCTTACTATCAATACCCCCCTTCTCCGTACAGGAGTCAATCTTATATCCAGTATCCACCACCAATGCATTACTACCAGCAGCGACGGCCGCCTACAATGGCTCACTACCGTCCACGGACTAATAAGACCAACAAGAGTTTCAATCCCTCTTTGAGCTCCTCGTCTAGTGTGGTGAGCATATACAATCCTCACACTGGTCAATATGAGCCCATCAGACGGTAGCGGCAATAGTACGACTGGTTTGGGATATAATTTGGCGGACATCAGCATCGAGGCTTCGAATCGGCTGGTGGTGATATGGTTGATAGTATCATAGGTGTTACTGGACCCAACCGAATGTCAGGGGATAGCAGAGATGCTTCAACCTTTTCCAAAGGCATATCGGCAAGAACCCTGTGTTGATTTCTTTTATACTTGCCCTCCTCTAATTAGAATAGCGCACATAAATAATGAACTTTCTTCCCTTTCCTTTTCGTTTTCTTCTCAATGCCGCGATAGTTAATCCTCACCGCCCACTTATCCTACTACACAGCCTCTGCCAAAACAACGCCATCAATTTACACAGAAAGCTCGATGCAAGTTCCGACGATTTGGACATTAGTTTCAGCATCCAATTAACTCTGCGTCCAAGAACACATTACATCCGTCTGAAAGAAAGCGTCACTCCGACCAAGACCTGTTGCGGTCCGTAAGGTTCGAGTTCCATAGCCATATACCAAGCGTGAGCCATAGCACAGAATGTATCGTGTGACCATGTACCAGGCAGATAGCTTGTAGGACTTGCCGGCTTTGATCAATGACGATGGGATGACCTGTTTGGGGCCCAGGTCGAAGGGGACCGATGATGGTGCCCTTCCGTCGAAGTAGCCCGCTTGAGTGCTTGAATGGATTCCAGAGGAGATCAGAGATACGGCTCCGGTTGAGGAGATCTTCTCCCATGGGCTGATGGTGTCATGCTCCAACCCAGGGCCGCGGGCAAAATTGGGTGGGGTTTGAGGGAGAGATGTTGAAGTGGTGGAGGATTCGATAGTTGTAGCCGAAACAAAAGTGGCTGTCGTATCATCTGACAAGGCTGTTGATGTGTCTGTCGTTGCTCGCAGTGTGATCGTGAGTTCAGCGCTTGAAGACACCGAGGTAGTGGAGTCAGACTGATTATGTGAACCACATTTCACCAACTTCAGTATTAATAGACCTGTCAGCTCCAACTAGTTCACACCTAAATACATTGCTAAACTCAAATCAAGAGAAATATCCCATAATCTTCTGCATCGTAGTCTTCTCAACAACCGAATCCCCCGTCTCCTTACCCTTCGAGTCCACAAACGTCGAAACAAACGTCCTGCCCTCAATACACCCCTCATTCGACAACCTCAACTCCTGTCCGCCTCTCAAAGCAGCTACTATGATACACCTCGTCTCGTTGAACTTGGCACCGAGATCGAAGCCCGTCTCAAACCCATGGACGCTAGCTTTTCCGAGTGGACGCAGTGCTGTACCTGGCTCTACGAGATACACGTTGTAGGCGTCGATGTCGGTTGCGCCGTTCCAGCTGACAAAGCCCAGCACGGAATCATCGCGCTTTTCGAGGACCAGCGCGGGGGACCAGTTCATCGGCGTGCCTTTCCATACGTCTTTGAAGGCGCGATAGCTTCGGATTGAGTCATCATAGCCAAAGCGTGCTTGCCAGCGCAGATCATGTCCGTCGTCAGGCCCATACTCGTGAACAACACCTCCAGCGCCCCAACTCATGAACTGGTTTCCGTTGCTCAGCCCAAGTTGGTAACTCCCATCTTCTGGCGACACCTTTGCGCGGTCGGGGGAGAGAATACGCAGCACCTCGGGCTTCTCGTCCACATTGGGCGGCAGTTTCAGCTTCAGCAGCAACCCGCGCGAATTCGTCTTTCCGTAATCTTCAGGGCTGTTGTGGTTGTCAAACATGCTGAGGATCATCTCCCTGGAAGTGACGTTATGCGCGCGGACGTGGTTCTGCCAGCGGAAGTGCCCGTGTGGCGGTAAGGCTCCGAAGTCTCCTCCCTTGGTGTTCCCTCTCAGCTCCCAGAGGATTCTGCCGTTTGATCGGGAGACCAGATACACGGACCAGAAGTTTCGACTGCTGATGAGGAATGAATCGTGATTCACAGCTTGTATGGAACTCAGGTGGAAGAAGTCGTAGGGGTTCATGGGTCCGCCGTAGCCAGAGGCTGTGATGAGGGGAAGCATCGAGTCTTCGGGCCAGAAATGATCCAGCGCGCTCCAGCTGAAGAGAACCTCCTGCGTCTCGATATCGATCTCGAAGAACATCGAGTCGGAAACAAAGCCGTGTTCCGAACCACCCATTTGCGTGAGGTTATACATGGTGGTGTTGTAAGCCGTGACGAGAATAGTTCCCCTCGTAGTCAATTCCTGTTCATGAAAGTCCAGCATGCTGGTGAACTTCTTGCCATACATGTTGGAGATGATAGCGTCGAGGTGAATAACCGTCTTCTCATACTGGCTGTCCATGATGACAACTTCTCCAAATCCATGGCTCAGCTTGCGCGTGCCGCGCCAGAGCGTCAAGAACGGCTCGTTGAGGATATTCTGCACCCTCAAACCCTCCGACGCGAGAGGTTCCTCGTCGTGGGCGTAGACCATTTCTGCGTTCTGCTTCATGATGTACGAAGCAGCCTGCACAAGACCTCGCTCCTCTCCGCTGGACTGGGGTGTGATGAAGACATAGCCCTTTGAGAGTTCTTTTCCGTTGGGGTTCCATTCAATGTGAGGAGGTTTATGCGGCGAGCTCTTGAAGCGACGGTATGTGTAGGTCTTGTCGTTCTTGGGCCTGACGACCTCGAAACTACTCCACGAGCGAAATGTCTTGAAGCCCTTCTTGTCGGCAATCGGTTCCGCGGGTTTCTCTTCTTTTGCGCTCTTCACTTCTTTGTCCCCTTTCCCACCTTTCTTATTTAAACCCTTATCGCTTTTCGCATCGATAACCTTTCCGCCTTTCGCGTGGTTCTTCAGGAGTGTCGGCGGCGGAGGAGAAACATCATCTGACATGGGAACAGACCAAAAATACCACCAAACAAGAATATTAAAAGTAACAACCAAAAGTACGAGCCTCTTGGCCCACGGGGAGCCAGATATGACGACCATGATTCATGAAGAAGCGCAGGTCGCAACGCAAGACAGACCCTTACGGGAGGGCGGGCATATAAAGCTATTTACATCCCACGCAAGGGAGGATTGGGCTTGACATGCATTTCTGAAATTGTGATTTGTCTGGAATGAGCCCCTGTCTTGAAAGCATTCCAAAAAAAACTGGTGCAAGGGTGAAGTAAGAGGTCATCCCTTGGACGATGGCGATGGTGATTGGTGGTGTTTCAGTTTGTGACCGGTTGTGGAAATAAAGCTGAAAATAAGAAATGCGATAAACTGCTTTTGTGTGATCGCCAGCGTCTAGGGCTGAGAAATCATGGTAGTGCAAATACGGACAGATGGTCAATTAATTGATATGAATTGATGAGGTTATCGTCAAGAATCGACCTCATACACAGCCGTGTTCGAAATATGACCACCATCATTTACAGAAACTGGAACATTTCCGACCAATGGTCGTAATTATGTGACAATTCCTCTTTAAATAAACCTGACACACTATGAAGCCACATGGCTGTTATTCGCCAAGGAATATTGAGTTGTCAAACAATGTGTCTTTACCCGTGCATCAATCTTGTCAATACTGTAATTACAGATCTTGAGTAGCGAAGTAGCATCCCTCAAACCGCAAACTTAGTGTACTTGATAAAATGCAGACTTAAGAGGCGACAAAGTGCTTGTTGGCGTCCATGTTATCGCAGCTCCTTTGGCCAGATGCTCAGGCAAGCTGGCCAGCGTTGTCCCTGAGACAACCTGTCGATACTAATCCGGTGGCTTACGATCGACCCAAGTCAACTTCAACATGCCTCATAGAAGTGACTATTTGGATACGGAAATGGTACGCTACAAGCAGGTGTTCAGAACAATATAACCGAGACCCAATCCAAGTCCATCATCTCGCAGCGCGCCGACCTGTCGAAACATCACCGCATATTCGAAAGCTTTAACAAATGCAATGCCCTGCCATCGTCGCCGCTTGTTATCAAATGGCCATCTTGCTAGCTAGGCTAAAAGCATTCTTGGCTATTCCGAATCGGAGTGATCGGCTCGTCTTGAAAGGCGTTTTCGACAAGGGAGGGAGCAGAGAGCCGCTTCCGGCACCCTCAGGTGTCGCGGCGATAAGAAGCGTGGCTCGATCAATTCAAATCGGTGGGTTCAAGAATATGCGTGGGCAGTGTTTCTGTTTCAATCGAAGACTTCTTCACAGAAGCGAATAGATGGCGCCTTCAGGTGTCTGGACTAGTGAACTCGAGGCGGTCTGTCAGCTCAGCAGAGCTGTCTTTCGTAGACGGGTCTCATCACCTTCAACGTTTTCGACGTTCAATTATACGGCGGTGAGAGTTAGTTCTGCAATGTATCGGACATTTTATCTTCGCATCGCCGTCCTCCTGGCCTGTCTCTCCCTCCATGTCGGAGCTCTCGATTCTCCCATGATATCCGCATTTGATGATAGCATTGACAGGTGAAAGAAAACGCAATTCTCCGGATTGCGGAGGGGTAGCTTATGGTGGGGTAGCTCCAGCGCCGGCTTGACAGAGCTCCAGGTTCATTGCAAGTCAATATATCACTTGGTACAGTTCGATATGAATAGGTCTGTAAACATAATAAGACATTCCTCGATGGATGTGGTGAAAAATAGCATTTATTTTGTATACCATTTACGGTTCTATTGGTATGACTGCGATAATTCCTCACGATGCCGAATCAAGTCCGAAATCGCACCTCGTCCTGTTCATGACCAAGCTGTTGCTCAACACTACGCTACTCAGTGTAAAATAATAGAATTTAGTAGATTAGTAACATTATACAAGCTTTCTTTTAATATTTAATATATCCGTATTGAATTATCCAACAGTGCGCCCTCTTGGAACTCATCCAAGCGCAACGATTCCGCTGCAAAGGGTCCACTTGGAACAGCCAAGACATGATTATTAGCTAAATCTCTCCTCATCACCAAGCTTCCTCTCTCAAGCACTTCAACGTGAAATAACTCAAATCCAACATGTCTTCCAACGGAGCTGAACGTCTCAAGAATAGAAAGCCCATCAAGAAGCCCGTCCCGGCTTATCTCCCCGCCCCCGGCTCAGTGCTCACCGTAGACAAGGCACTGTACACGGCTATCCGTGAGGCCCCTCGGGAACTCATCGAGGAATTCACCCTACCTATTCGATCTGGGAAGGCATGGAATGCTCCGGCTGGGTCTATTGTCAAGATTAGTACGCCTGAGGGGCCGCAGGTTGGTAAGCTTGTCTGAGGGGGTGTTGAGTTATGAGAGGAGAGGATGATGAGATGAGCTCTCACTGACACTCAACAGGCGACTTGAACATATGGAACGCACATAACCCCCGAGAACGCTTCTGGGCAAGCCGCACAAAGCAACTCCACGCCTCCCACGTCTCAACCTACGACCGTCTCTGGTCCAACCTCCCCTACATGCGCCCCCTCGCAACAATCATCACCGACAGTCTAGACTGGTACGGCGCAGACGAGCACGGCGGCCGCGTCCACGATCTTCTCGGCACGCGGTGCGATCCCTACATCAACACTGTTCTCAGCGGGGGGCAGTATAACTTCCAGTGTCATTCGAATCTCACGCGCGCAGTGTTGCCGTTTGGGCTGAATGAGCAGGACGTTCATGATGTTATCAACATTTTCCAAGTCACTGGTTTGGATGAGCAGGGGAGATATTTCATGAATCCCTGTCCAGCGGAGAAGGGAGATCATATTGAGTTTTTGGCAGAGCAGGATTTGCTTATGGCGTTGAGTAAGTTAATTTATCATTGGTTGATGAGTGAGGTTGCTAACTTTGGTAGGCACCTGTCCTGGTGGTGATCTCTCACTTTGGGGTTTTGGAGAGGATAGTGAGGAGGAGATGATCAAGTGCTGTCGTCCTCTCAAGGTCGAGGTGTATCGTCTCAAGGATGAGACCTTGTTGGCCAAGAATGGATGGAAGCCAGCTGAGGTGTCAAGGTATAAGGGACGTCACGGGTTGGATGTGCCGCTGGGTGAGAACAGAACGGAAAAGGCATAGAACAAATACACATACAACAATATCATGCTTACTTATTATTTAACAATCTTTTCCCCAACCCTACATGTTCCCTTTGCCATTACTGCATCTTCACAGCCTTGCCCTCAGCACTAAGAACACTCTCATCCCGATGCTGCATCAACGCAACAAGCGCACCGCCCGGTCCCGACAGCAAAACACTCGTCACAACACCCCTCACAAGATTAGTCCTCTCCTCTCCAACCATCAACTCAGGTCTAACCTCCAACAGCTGCCAGAGCCCCCAGATAAGCCCTGCCACAGATCCGAAAGCAAAGTCATAGATGAGAAAATTATGAACAGCTGCTGAAGCACTGGACATGGGCTCGTAGGAATGAGGCGATGCGTCAGGGACAAAAACCTTCTTCGTGCTCAGCGATGCAGCGACTCCATCTGGGAATAAACCTGGGAGGATATTTGCTGCGATGAGGACGGCGTAGGTAGCCATTTGACCTACAACAGCAACATTCCACGCAAATCCATACGCATGAGACAAAGCAATCTTGTCAAGAACAACCTTTGGCTTATGCGCATCCTGTCCGACACTCAACCTCTTAAGAACGCTTGTAAACAGAGCTTGAAGTGCAAAGATGAATATAGGCGCGAGGGTGGCCCAGACGGCGTTGGCCCACTGTCGAACATTGTGGTTGGAGAAGGGATACGCCATGAAGATGCAAGGCACGACATAGCCGAGAAGAAAAGACGGAACAATAGTGTGCAGGGCCAAATGGTCGCGGACATGGACACTCTGAGAGAATGAGGTGCCAGATGTGAGGATGAGATGGATGAGATAATACAACGGCGCAACAAAGCCAAAGCCAGCTGACTGCACCACGAACGTCCAAAAAACACCACTAATCCATCAGGTCAGTCCAGATCAATAATCTCAGTGAATAACTTACTTCAACACCAGCGGCGCCCAAGCCAACCTTCTCTGCGCCTCAACAACAAACACCACAAAAGTCGCAACGAGCTGCGCGCCAAAGCAGAACGTCAGCAGCGAAAGCTCCGGCCTAGAGCCATCGGTGACATTGGCCCAAAAGATATTTCCAAAAGCGAGAAACCCATCAATCGGTGCAATACCGACGTATTGTCGCAGGAGTAAACGCTTTGATTCAGGGAGGAAGCGAGGGAGGGGATCACTGGTTACGTTGTCCACCATATCCATCCAGCCATTGCGGTTGAGTTGCAGAAGAAGCGCGTCAAAACCGAAGATGCTGATGATAGCTAGGATAATGATTGTGGGGATGCGGTTTTTGAGATTCGGGGATGACATTTTGTGTAGTTACTGATGATTGGGTTTTGATGAATTGGTCTGATGAAGAAAGGAAGTGAAGAGGTGAATGCATTGCATAGTAAGCCCCATCCTTATTCATTCACGATACTCCGTAAGCAAGCGGAGAACCCAACCACAATGGGCAACAGATTGAACTGGGTAGACAGCCAATTCTTGACAGGCATACAAACAATTCCCAATTAAAATAAAAAATGCTACCTGGTGTTGCCTACTCCTACGGATAATTAAATGCGTACAAGCAATATTCATTCCATCATCACCAAGGGGCATACCCTTTTTTGTCTCGCTGTAATCGTCCAGCGCCCAGCAGCTTGCCTCAAAACACATATCTCCCACAACTTGCCTAAGCCCTACAGTAAAGTGTACCAGTATCCATATTCCCGTTCGTTCGTAGTCTTCACCGCTTGGTGACTCTTGAAGCACCTCTAGTCCTAGTCCTAGTGTTGGTTGAAGTCTTCGCTGGTGCTTTGGGTGTCGCCTTGGGCTTCGCCTTGCCATTCACCTTGGCATTGCGTGGCGCCTTGGTCTGGCCAGAGACCTTGTTAAAGTAAGCATCGACGTGCGCCTTAGCTACCTCTTCGATATAGCTTTGAGACTCCCAGGTCCTTTCCGAATTGTCGTAGCCCACCCATTCGACCAGCACCTCTGGCTCGCCCTTACGAACGCGGTGCTTTCGGATGGCGAAAACGTGGTAGATGTCGCCCTGCTCGGGATTCTTAGGCCTTCCGCCCTTAAAGGTGCGCCAGAATTCCAAGAGCGCCGTTTTGTTGTCGGCGTGGAAAATCTCCTCTTCGGTCCAGGTCTTGTCGCCATCCTTCCACTCGACTTCAAGCTCAATCTTGTCACCGACCCAGCGATAGTCCAGGATGCGCTGAAACTCGTACAATTGCTCATCATCCCCTTCAGGCTGTTTCTCGCCATTCTGTTCGACTTCGGGCTCTTCCTCCACCTGCATTTCCTCGGGAGTTTTTTCTTTGCGAGGTGTGCCGTTCGTTTTAGCGTTTATGGCAGAAGCCCCAGAAGAGCGTCGACTGATCTGGCGGCGAGGCTTCTTAGCGACGCTTCCCGGGGTGACGGTTGGGGATTTGGCAACAAGCACCAGCTCAGAGCCCAGCTCGACCGATGATTGCCTTCTAGGCGAGGATCGGACAAGGGGGGATGAAGCGACGCGTGTCGTCGAGGCGACTGATTGTCGTTTGCGCATTGGGGACGAACGCGCAGATGTGCTCTGGCGCGATGTGCTCTGGCGCGATGTACTCTGGCGCTTTGTTGTGCTTGGGGGAGGCATAGTGATGGAGGTTTGACGGCGATGGCTGCTAACAATAGAAACGTCGGCGGTGTTATCGTGATCTGATGTTACAGCAGTGATGTTACTCAGGCGCGAGCGCTATTGTTATAACAGTCAGCAAGCCGGCAACAAACGAGAAAGTGCCAGCACAGCATGGCGCTTGCTGGATGGAATGAAACTTACAGGACTGCGGCCTTCTGAAGTGCGTCTGGCAAGTCGTTGCTCTCTCGGAGAGAAAGACTTTCGCGAGGCGGTAAGAGGCATGCTTGAGGGTGGAGGCCTCTCTGCTGGCTGTTTGAGCGGTGATGAGAAGTAGTTGAAAATCGCGTTCATTGTGAGATGTGACTGGGAAGAGACAGGAAAGGAAACGCAAACAAGAAAGAATCGAATTGGGAAACGAAGTGACGTTTGGGACGCTAATGGGAGACGACAGGAGACGGAACGCGGCTTGTGGCCTTCTCTTACGTTGGTTCTGGATGAGGTTGTTTACTTTTTAGTCGTTTGCAGCCAGCAGCTGTTGTAAGATCCATGTAATAAACGACGGATAAAACTGGCCATGATGCGCGGGGGACTTTTTTTCGCATGAGCAAACGCGACAGATGACAGGACGGGACTAGCGTGATATGGTCCCCACAAACAAACAGCTACAGTAAATCAATATCACCAATGACCAACAGCCACATCTATAGCCTATTGTCGGTGTCACAAAGAAAAGCCTCTTAATTTTTAACTGAAACATGCACTATGGATACTAACATTTTGTTACAGTACGGAAAAGGAAGATAACAAACGAGCAATGTCAGTTCTGTCTATTGGTATACGTACTACATCCATCCATGATCACAAACAAAAAGAACATCAAAAGCAAAAGAAAGGGTCTGGCCGGGGATTGAACCCGGGACCTCTCGCAAGCTATGCTGTAGGGTGTACCCTAAGCGAGAATCATACCACTAGACCACCAGACCAATTCACTTCACGTGATGCTTGATAAAAGATCGCCAACGAACGGGTACTAAGTACAGATTAATGACTGAGAAGAGTTGAAGTCAGTCATAATTTCGAAGAACAAAGTGAATTAGATGAGTGACATGTAAGTAGATAAGATAGTTTAGGGTTTTCATCTCAGAATATCGAGTAGGGTGGAAGGGAAAGGCGTAAGGGGGGGTTCCTCTAACTGTCTGTCTGTAGGGTAACAAACAAGAATTAATCTCAAGCAGAGCTCATAATCTAGACTGAAACAAAATAATGCCAGCGAAAGAATAAATAGGAATTCCTTATGAAAGCAAAAAGTTCTATCCAGTGAGAATTCTGACCAGGACTATGGTTCGAATTTAAAGTATCTATGTCCAACGCGCTTATCAACAAAATCATCAATAGTGCGAACTCGCAAAGGAACTTCCACTATATTAATTGTACCTCGCCATCAACTGGTATAGACATTCAACAGAGCATTGACTCCTATGGTTCTTACCAGTGACATATACTGTCAAAGTAAACTGCCAGCGCAAAGCACAAAGCAATGGCCTGTACAAGACTCTCTGCTGAGGTTACCAGCCATCAAAGTCTTTGGCTTGCGGTTGAAACAGTGGCTGGATGAGCGCGTGCCTTCGCACCTTACTTAGGTAAGGTAGGTAGGCATCTTAGAAGCATTGACAAGCCCAGACATGTGCATTGAAGCTACAGTGATAAGCTTAAGTCAGTGGCGCTGCCATACACAGAAGAGCATCATTCCAGAAGCATGAGAAATGAAGCGACTCTGTATTTGCACGACGACCCATGTTCATGATAGTGGTATCTTTGTCTTCGCCCGACAAACCCTCCAATCAACACATTATTCTCTCAACTCCCAAACCAGCGACTCATTGCGCAACAGCAATAACCTTCCGCTTCCGGCCAATTCAGTTCCTAGCCCACCTCGCCAAACTCAGGCCCGGCACTTCAAAAACTGCCGTCTTTGCTCCCGAAGTCTGAGGCCTGTACTCCGTAAGCGATCTATGGACCAGACCATGTGGAAATCGTACGATGTGTGGAGATGCGCCCTGAAAGGGTGATCACGTGAGCATAAAGCTTCAGGGGAGATTTTCTGCGAAATCATATAAACAAGATGATTTTAAATAGAAATAAACTGATTTTACTTCTATGAGAGTATCGCTGTCTGTTATTCTGCGTTGTGTGCTAAATTCCGTGCGAAATACACCTTGTTGTGCTGCTTTCGTCAACATGTCTATCGACACCTTGAAGGCCCAGACCATGGTTTGGGTGCGGCCGAGCCAAGCCGTGGTCCCTGTTACGGTTACTTGTAGGGCTGAAGAGAGAAATATCCCTGCATATCAGGCACTTGGAGAAACGCCGTTCAATGTTTAAAAGGTGGACGGTGCCCCTTGATCTGTAAGTTGAACTTGATGCTGTCATCTGACGCGGTGGATGGGTGTACACGAGTTGTACAGTCAGTCAGTCAGTCACAGGCACATCGATACAGCGAGGTAAGTCATATCTCATTCTATTCAACCAACGCCACGCTCTCCCATTATTTATTTCTTCTTGTCAACAAGGTTGTAAATCTTTTGGATGTCTCCCAACACAGCCTCAAAGTCGATCTTAAGATCCTTGAGCAAACCATCCTTGAATCCAAACACCCATCCGTGTACGATGGGGTACTTGTTCTCGTGCCACGATTGCTGCACATCAGCAGACTTGATCACGTTGCGGCACTGCTCAACGACGTTGAGCTCGACCAAGCGGTCGTAGCGGGCGCTCTCGTCCTCGATCGCATCGAGCTCCTTCTCGTGGAGCCGGTAGACGTCGCGGATGTTTCGCAGCCACGGGTTCAGCAGACCGAGGTCCTGGGGGGTCATGGCAGCCTTGACACCTCCGCAGCCGTAGTGGCCGCAGACGATGATGTGCTTGACGCCGAGGTGCTTGACGGCGTAGTTGATGACGCCCATGGCGTTGAGGTCGGTGTTGCAGACGAGGTTGGCGATGTTGCGGTGGATAAATGCCTCGCCGGGCTCAAGGCCGCAGATCTGCTCGGCGGGGATGCGAGAGTCGGCGCATCCGATCCAGAGGTACTCGGGGGCTTGGCCGGCGGCGAGGTTCTTGAAGAAGTCGGGGTTGACCTTTGCCTTGTTCTCGGCCCACGAGCGGTTATTCTCGAAGAGCCGGTCGTGGCTCTGCTGGAGATACTTGGTGATGTCTTGCTCGGCCATGTTGCGCCACGAAGGTTTTGGAGCGGGTGTTGGTGTTGAGTCTGGTGGGGTTGACGAAGAAGAGCAGAAGCGGGTTTGGGAGAAGCAAGCAGAGACGGAGCGAGAGGTTAAGCGTCGAGAAGATATGGAGGAGAAGGGAGAAGAGGCCGAGGAGCGGAGAGAAAAGGAAGTGAGCCGAGAGGAAAACATTAGAGGCATCCACAAGCGAGCGGTTGCAGTTGCAGTAGGTATGGTACTCTGTATGGTGCGATAAGCTGTGACAGTCCAGTGGGATGGGGATGGGGATGGGGATGGGAGACAAGGGTAAAAACGGCCAAGAATGCACCAGCACCTGCAGTAGACTCTCAGAGCTGCTACACGTTGGGGGCACACTTGATCAATTGGTGCAACCGAAAAGTGTTACAGGTATAGCCTCGCAGCAAATTCGGACGGAGAGATGCCGAAGGGTAGAAATTTTGGGGATGACGACGTAATTTGTTGAGTAGCGTAGCGTAGCGTAGCTGTGCTCTATTTTTTTTTTTTTTTTTTTTTTTGCTTTTGTTGTCTCCGCCTTGCTTGCTTGCTATTAATTTAAGCTCGAATTGGTTGGTTGGGCCATTGACGATAAGTTTTGATAACAGAAACAGAAACAGAAACAGAAACAGAAACAGAAACAGAAACAGAAACAGAAACAGAAACAGAAACAGAAACAGAAACAGAAACAGAAACAGAAACAGAAACAGAAACAGAAACAGAAACAGAAACAGAAACAGAAACAGAAACAGAAACAGAAACAGACAAGCCGAGATGGATCAAGATTTCGGACGCCGGCCCGTTCGTAGCCGTGCACCGGTAGTTGGGTTGGGATGAGTTGACGAGACATTTCCGAGCAGGTCCGGTCTGATCTATTCTGTTCTAGTGGTTTAAATCAGAGGTTCTTTTGGATCGATCTCTGGTGTGTGTGACTCAATGCAGAATCTCACTCGCTTACAGTGGAGGCAGCATTTAAACCCGGAACCCGGGGAATACAGTGACCCCAATCGTCATCACCCCGAATTGCCGGATCCCCGGTCTAAGATCTCATCTCATAACCCCGCGTTCAACTCCAAACACCTGTCCTGGTAAATCATCATATTGATTGCTCAATGATACACAATCCCTCTTCAATTGTAGACACTACCAACTGATCAATGCATTTTCAGGCAGAAAATATAGACAATCTTGTCTACCTAGGCATGTAAAATGACAAACTCCAAAAAGTAACCGCCCAATCACTCAACCTGTCCTCATCTCTCGAAGAAGTCTTCGATCTAAATTTCCCCCTCCTCCTCCTCATCAGTCTCCTCCTCATCTTCCTTCTCCTCCATTTCATGCCTCTTCATCGTAGCCCACAACCCCTCAACCAAACCCGCCATCTCCTCACGCCTGCGCGCATCACGCGCTTCCTTCTCCAGCTTCTTCTCCTCCTTCTTCGCCACATCAAACTCCTTCCGACGCTGCTTGCACACCTCCTCTGCAGACATGAGCATCTCCTTCGCCTTGCGCTTCGTGCCGGCCTTGGCTTGGAGCTCGTCCTTGGAAGCATTCAGGTCTGACTCGTAAAACGCTCTTAGGACCTCCGCCGGGGACTTGTCTTTCTTGAGGCACGACATATCAGGATGTTTCTCTGGGATGGCCTGCAGGTATTCGTCTAGGGTTTTCTGATCCTTAGCGATACTGGAATCGAGCATGTTGTACTCTTTTTCATGGACCGCCAGTTCCTGAGCGCGCTGCGCGTGCTCTTTGACGCAGGCTTCATCCACTGCCTTCTGCTCATTCACTTTTCTTTTCTGAATTTGGAGCTCAACGACGGCTAGCTGACTCCCTGGTTGAAGATCTTCAACACTAGGGATTCCAAGGTTTTCAATGAGCATAGCCATAGAGTTCCACTTCTCCTTAACATCAAACGTAAGGGAATCTTCCCTGCCTTCTCGCTTACTCTGAGCGACAGGCTCAGAGTGCGGCGCATCTTCGCGCTCCTTGGGCCTCAACTCCATATCCCGATTCGGCGTTGAGGGCGCAGGGGGCATAGTTTGTCTCCGGTTGTCTACTGGGCTGCCGAGTGCGCCCCGATGCCGGTCGAATAATGGCTGCTTGGGCTTGGACTTGGCCTTGGGTCGCGAGGTATTTGGTGACACGGCTGTTGGAGTCGACGCACTCTGCCTATTGTCCGATCGGAGACCCGGTGACTTTCCCTGTAAAGCGTCTTTAAGACGCTTTATAGGCTCTCCATCCCACATGGAACTCTTGGACTGTATGCACTGATAAAGAGCAAATTCACGGGCCGCCATGATGGCGAAAACACCGCTCATGAAGGGGGTCTTTGCGACAGGGCCGTGCCTCTAGGGCAAGGCATATTAGTTGCGAGCAGCCCATATTCAGAAAACAGCACTTACAATTCTGATAAACACAAAACCAACACCATCGCCATGCTCATGCTCGACCCAGTATTTCAACTTTGAGATAAGGTCTTGATCACGACCATTATCAGGCAATGGGTCGTAATGTTGGACTTGGATGACCGGCTTACTACCCTTATTTCTTTGAAGGGATACATACACCACGGACCAGTGTTCTCCGTCTTTCTTGTGATACACCGGTGCGATCCAGTGTTGCGTGGCGGGTTGAATGTTATAGTTGGGGTAACTCAAATCGACGTCTCGTGAGGAGAGAATTGTAAGACCCATTGGGAGCTCATTAGAAAACAGCTTCATCATATAGTCCATGCTCGGACCACTAAATATCTCCGTCTTATTTAGTTCTTGGAGGCAGGCCTGGTTCAAATGATGGTCTGGCTTTGAGGCCCGGCCATTTTGGCGTGCACCGGCCATTGTGAAAATAGTAATGATATGTGGAATAGGAAGCTGACCAAGTATCCAGTTGATTGGGAAGATGGATGAACAAGGTGTGCGGTTGTCGCTGGCTGCTTGGCCTATGGGGATGGAAGATCACAGGTGAGAAGGTAATGCCCAGGGATATATACTCAAGCCAAACGCGGTGAAGACAGACAGCACATTCACGGAAGAGAAATATTCTGTCAGTTTCCATGGGTGAGAGTAAACTGAGTAGCCTACGGGAGAGAGGTGTATTCTTCAAACAAAGACAGCCCGGCACAGGACGTAACAAAGAAGGCTGGCTGCCGTGATGTCCAGTGGAATCCAACATTTCTCTGCTTCTCATTGGATAATAAAAAGCGACAACTGTAATAAATGTCAACTGCTGTAATATCTATCCTTTTGCAATGTCTTGATAGGCTGATGACCACATATGGTGGTTAGCCATACGAACAAGCTTGATACGCTAATGCCATAAAATGTTGCAAACGACGGTTATGCTTACAATCTTGATGCGCTAGCGCAAGAAAACATTACAGCTTGGTTGAGGAGATGTAATGAAGTTGCCCTCCCTGTCTGAGTTGCGGACGAGGGATTGGTCAACGGGAAGCTCGCCTGTTTGGATCAGCACTGTTGGTTGTTTGCTCTTCTGCAGGTCCTGTAATATTACATCTACAGAAGCCGCCTACCGGGATCTGTAGACATTACCAACATGGATGTTGCAATATGCCACTTGACGTCCCATGCTGGTCATTACTTTCTTCCTCTCATCTTGGAGCGAAGAGTCACAGCCAAGAAAGCCATAGTCTTTTTCTCCTCACCGCAAGAACTAAAAAGGTGGTGGGATACAGTATCTTGAGGAGATATGCAAGTACCCGTGTCTAGATTTGTAAAATCTTGACGTGGCTTGCACGTTGCTTGTGAGAGGGAAGATGGCGGAGAAAACGGGAAGTATGGCAGGGTATTGACACCGCGGGAAAACGGCTGAATAGGCTTTGGTCGCTTGTGAAACACTACCGCGTGGGTATTTGCTTATTCCCTTCCTCTTGGTTGTGACATCTTGTCAGGGCTGCTTGCTGCTTTCACAGAGATCTCCCATCTTGGAGCTGTCACACGGGAGCAAAACGGAATACAAATCAGGCTCTCTGACAAACCAACGATTGATTGGCGCGGGGTATGCCCAGAGTGGCCCGATGCAGGAGAAGAATGTCTCATCGCCCAGCAGCCACGCGAAACGGAAGCTTGCAGGGCTGAGCTTTCAGGAAGGGAGAGGAGAGGAAAATGGTCTGTTGGTCCGTGGAATGGCTAACATGAGATATTTTTGTACCTAGGACACCAGGGACACAGTCTTTGGGCTGTAGACCCAGAATCTCCCTTCTGCTTGTGGCGTTCAAAGTGGCGAGCTGGCATCGCATCTCCCTGCAGAAAGTGTAAGTCAACGACGGACCAACATAGACATTTAGAAATTACCATAAGCCCAGTATCTTGAAATAATAATACTACGTAGTAAGAGTTGAAATGATGATTGAAAGGGATAAGACATATATGTTCACCTCTGTATCTAAAAGCTTTGGCATTTCCCGCCAAGGTTGTCATCCTCACTCTCGCATTCTGCCATCCCGACTGGCTTCCAGAAAAGATGAAGTGTCGCATCTTTACACCCACTCTTCTGGGGCTAGTCGGTGTCGTTTCAGCGGCCGACCATGCTTCAATGAATGTAGACACATGGTGCATCACCTACCTATCTACCTACCTTGCTCCAGTTTCCAATCAGGTTTCGTTACCGTCGACGAGGCGTGAGTCGCCCTCGGAAGAATCTGGACGACTTCCCGTCACGGTTGTGCCATCTTCACGACCTACTTTTGGAAGAAACAGTTCAATTCCTGTCACTCGACCTGCTCTGAGTATGAGACTATTATCAGTGCCGCGTCTCAGATTGTATTGACAGCATACTAGGCACTGATCTTGAGGGAGCATCTGCGTCTGATACCTCGCTCATCGTTTCGGAATCAATTGACACTTCTCGTTCTGCCCCTGTTGGCTCTGGGTCCTCGAGTTTAGACATTGAAACAACAACCGGAGCCCTAACCAATGAACTCATCACCTCCTCGGTACAAACAACGGGCCTCGACTCTACAGTCAGTGGAGATGCCATCCCAACCTCGAGTGGTCTTATCGAACCAGCCGGACGATCAGTCATCTTCCTAATCTCGACACCCGATAATGAGAAGCGCGATATCTACAAGAGAGCAAGTGGAGGTTTTGTTGGCAACAATAACCCCAAAGTCTGTACATTCGCTGCAACATTCAACCTTGCTCAAGGACAGCTTTTTGAGGGTGGTGTGCCTATTTACTACTCAGGAGAGGACAATAAGGAACTAGCTGGACAAGATCGCCCTGGCAGCGACTCTATTACAAGAACCTTCTCAGTTTCCGGCCAGGAGCTTGCGTTCAGGAATTCAGGTCTTCCAAGTGGCGAGGCAGGATTCTGTCAGACGCCTGATGGCAAAGTTTATATCACTTTTACCACGCCCCCCCCTGGGTGTATAACAGTCAGCCTGGGTGTTTATGATGGTGAGAATGACATCTGGATAGTTGATTGCAAATGCTGATGTAGGCTGCAGTCGAACAATGCCAAAATGGTCGACTTATTGGTGTCGATGACTTGACTTCAACCGGCACAACTGGGCAGATGACTACATCAAGTGTTACTAGTATCGAAACGTCTGGTCTGTCTTCCGGGGCGTCTGACTCTGAGGTATCTACAAACGCAGCTGAATCGACTGGCATCACCACAACCCCACCTAGGGCCTCTTCCTCAAGTGTTGCTGGTGTTGAATCGACCGGCGTATCTTCCCAGGCATCTAATTCTGAGACATCTATCAACGTAGCTGAATCAACCGACATCACCACATCTTCACCAGGGGCCTCTTCCTCAAGTACCGAAGAGGCATCGGGGGATTCGGCCTCGCTCGAAAGCACCTCAAATGATTCAACAACTACGAGTGCACTGGATACGGCATCAGAGACTACGGCTGATACTGCCACAAGCTCTGACATCCTCACCACTGATGCTACGACTACAACCGACACTGCCACAGGATCTGACACCACGAGCAGTGAGGTTACAACTACCAGTAGCGCCGCACCAGAGCCTACTGACTGCAGTGATCTCAGCAATCCGTATAAAGCCTCCAACGGCGCTGTTTTTGACATTTCTTGCGATACTTCCCCTGGTGGCTGGTTCCAAACCGACGAGATTCAAGCAGATCTTGCTGATTGTATGCAGGCCTGCTCTCAGGATAGCCGATGCGTTGGCGTCGTCTTGTTTAAGCTCGATAATAGCTGCTCCTTGTTCAGTGGAACTGTTGGTGGAATATTTGCGAGTGACCTTTATGACCTTGCACTCAGGAGGGAGGCAGATACTACCACAGATCTCTCAACAACTACAAGTGACGCACCAACTACTACAGGTGACGCTCCAACAACTACAAGCGACGCTCCAACAACTACAAGTAGCGCTCCTCAGGCTGTTACCTGTAGTGATACCCCCGACCCATACACAGCCCCCAATGGCGCCAGTTTCGACGTCCAATGCAATACTGATTTCAATGGCTATCAACCAATCGATGGGTATAATGTACTCGACCTCATTGAGTGCATGAAGATCTGCTCAGAGAATAACGACTGCGTTGGCGTGGAATTCTTTGAGTCCAATTCATTCTGTGAGCTAGTCTCACAGATTATTGATGGAACCTATCAGACAGCTGGGATCGCCATTGGAATCAGGATCGATGCTCCAGACACCACTACAAGTGCAGATACTACCACCCCAGATATTCCTACAGGTACTGCTACCACAGATACTACCACCTCAGATATCCCTACCGTTACTGAACAACCGGCATAGACACCACGACGCATCTCCCAACGTCTACCAGCGCCGGCCCAGAGCCTGGTTCCTGCCATGCTCTCAGCAATCCATTCACAGTAAATGATGTCACTTTCGACCTATACTGCGACACTGCTCCTAGCAACATTGCCCCGTACATTAATGTCCTAGCAGACAACTTCGAGGACTGCGTGTCGTACTGCGTGGTTGGTGGTTCTTGTAATGGCGTTTCGTTTGAAGAGGCTACCAACTCTTGTGTCCTCTTCTCTAGCGGCAGCGATGGAAATATGGTTGCTGGCTTTGACGTTGCACTCAGGACAGAGGTAGGCCCCTGATCGCGGCGACATCAACATCAACCGTTAGATCTCGTGGAGGAGCTAGACAGGGGTTGAGTTCTGAAGGACAGGGGAAGCTTAACAAAAGTCCATGATGAGACCACAGTTCATTTGTACCTGAAAGATGGATGTTACACTTGGTATCTTACTACCTTTTCATTAATTCTTTAAACTTCAATATTATCTTATTAATGCTATTCAGACCATCTTCAGTCCTTGACCCGATTACCAAGCGACGAACCGCGCGGCTCCTCGCTAATGCCCCCTAGCGCAACCCAACTCCGCAATGGAGCTATTCAAATTCCGCTTACTCCGTATGCTTTATTAATACAAATCGATGATGCCCTGAGCGACCGTCCGAAGTCTCCGAGATGATATTTGAATCCTCCCTATCCCCATCCCCTTCCCCCTCACGCTCCTTATACGAATAATCCGAATATATGTGACCATCACCATGTCAGCACACGACACACCCTCCGATGACCCGATCGACCGACGTCCCGTCAGCACCTACGGCTCCTTTCCAGGAGTGCCTCCAAACGATGACACCCCCGAACCCTCCAAGCCAACAAAGCCAGGAACCCGCGCCCTAGCACCAGATCTCCTCCGCGGTCTTCTCATGCTCCTCATGGCGATGGACCACATGGGCCTCGCCCTGAACACCTGGGCCCACGGAACAGGTCGCGAGACAGAAATGGACGGCGTCATAATAAAGAAATGGAACCGTACACCCGCTTACATCGTCCGTACGCTTACGCATCTCTGCGCACCTGGTTTTACAATGCTGTTGGGTATCGGAGTCGTATACCTGGGCCGATCACGGAAGAAGCTGGGCTGGTCGAGCGCGCGCATCGCAAAGTACTTTGTCGTAAGGGCTTTGGTGCTCACGGTTGTCAATGTGGTGCTCGGATGGCTCGTCACGGCTGGAAAAGTGTGGTTTATGAACTTTGTGCTGTTTTCGCTGGCGGTGGATTATCTTCTCGCTGGATTGCTGTGGATTGCCATGGACTTTACAGAGCCATGGCTGGCGCGGCGCATCCCGTGTAAGCAGGACGCCGAGACGGAAGCTCTGCTGGGTGCTTCGACGCAGGCGTCAGAATTCGGAACCATGGTCTCGTGGCATGTGCATAATGCGTTTCTGGCGGTGCTGGGACTGGTGACCGTCTGGTGGAATATCTGGCTCTCGCCAACGCACGGGCACTGCCAGGTCAGAGAGGACGCATCAGTTTCTCTGAATACTCTTTCTGCTGGTCAGAGCAACGCTTCACAGGGAGGACCCGCGGTGTCGCATAGCCCATGGCTTGGAGTTTGGTTCTGGACGACAGTGACGGAGCACGTTCAGTCTGTGTTTCCACCGATGGCATGGATATCGTTTGCGATACTGGGCCTGTTATATGCCCGGATTGACGTTGCGCGGACGTGGAATAGTCGCGTCGCGTCGCTGTGTAACATTGCTGCAGGTCTTTTCTTTGTCATCCTCTTCGTACTGACCCGCGTCTTACACTTTGGAAATCTCTCCGAAGGTTGTTTGCAAACACCCGAACACGCCAAGTACCCCGATCGCAATCCTTATCTGGTCTCGGTGCAGTCATTCTTCTACATCATCAAGTATCCTCCCGACGTGGCCTTCTGGGCCTTTACCATGGCGGGCAATCTCTTTCTTCTTGCATTCTTCGGCGGCATTCCCGTCAGCGTAGCCAAGCGCTTCACGATGCTGCTTGATTTTGGCAGAGCGGCGCTGTTCTTTTATCTTGCTCACTTGTTTTTCGTCTTCATGTTTGGAGGCTTGATGGTTGACTGGTTCGGCCACGAGACGGAAAACCATGGGCAGATGGACCCAGACTCTACCCGAGGCATCGACAATGTTTTTGCGTACCTTGCTATTTGGGCTTTGGCCATGCTGATGTTTTGGCCCTTGGTGAGGTGGTATGGCCTGTTCAAGGCCACCAAGCCAGCCGACTCCATTTGGAGGTTTTTCTAAGCGTTGGTTATGTAGAAATACTCTTCACAAAGATAATAGACTTGTAACTAAATAAATAAAATAAATAAATTACCACAGCTAAGCCAGTACGATGGTGCGTTCCC
Organism: Fusarium sp. NFCCI 5145; assembly: GCA_033439405.1. Taxonomy (NCBI): domain Eukaryota; kingdom Fungi; phylum Ascomycota; class Sordariomycetes; order Hypocreales; family Nectriaceae; genus Fusarium; species Fusarium sp. NFCCI 5145. The sequence goes on from JAWDHB010000102.1 coordinate 819,694, forward strand.
TATTACCTTGGTTTGGATCCCTTCATCACCCAAGTCTCATCATCTACACGTCTCGTCAGCTTACCATCCCAACTTAATGCATCGAAAGATCAGACAGAAATTTGTTGAACCCTTTAAAAATACCCCTCCTGCCCCCAGACTCTCGTTCACGCCCATCATCTGCTGGGCCAGATCTGTCATACACCTCTTCATCCTCTTCATCAGGCTCAATGCTACTCCGCTTCCTTGTCCGTGAACGAGATCGCGGACGATGATGGGACCTCTCGCCATAGCCCTTGTCGTAAAACTCAATGTCATCTTTCAAAGACTTCAAGTTTTTGCCAAAGTGCTTCAAGCTGTACAACTCGCGAATGAGCTTCTCAACCCCGTCGTCGCTAAGAATTTCCTCCATCTGCTGGCGAGGAGCATGCATGTTTTCCTTGATTGCCTCGACAAGCTCAAGATGCGCATCTCTATCATGTATCAGACCCTGGAGTTTCTTCTTATTCGCTTCGACATTCATCCTGTTGTCCTTTCCATGCTGAATGTTGTTCTTCTCTGTTTTAATGAGTTGGCTGTAATACTCCTCTGTCGCATCGTTGATTGCTTGGGCAGAATGTTCCTTCAGATACGCGACAAACTGGGCTGTCGCTTTTCGAAATAGCTTATGTTCACTTGCGTATTCCTTCTCGAGTTGTTGAACACGCCGTATGCCATCCTTGCGCAGAGCCACATCGCTCGCATTCGCTTTGAGGCGCCGCTCAATCTCATCATCCTTGACCTGTACCTTTCTCTCCTTGAGCTCGTAGAAGTAATGCATGTGTTCCTGCCATCGGTGTTTGCAGTTACTACAAGATTTCTTATCATTTTTGAACGCTCTGCAGTTGATAAGTTCTGGATGGCCAACGCATTCTTCAGTAACACCGCGAAGATTGCAATCGTCATGGCAAATTGTTTTGTAGATAGGAACGATCTCATCATTAGAATTTGACTTGAATTCGCAGCATGTCCTGTTTTTACAAACAGTTCGAGGCTTGTCAAGCTTTTTGGGAACGACTTCGACCCTGTCGAGAAGAAGCCTTTTTCGTAGCTCATCACCAGTCAGCCTTGTATCGTTCAACTCTTTCATCTTATCATCCAGAAGTGTAAGATTCTTCCTGATCTCTTGGGAAATCTGAACCATAGGAATGACTAAATGACTTAGAGCTTCGCGCGCATCGTCCATGCTGAGTGTTTGCTTGACCTTATGCGGCTTGAGGTTGTCAATGTGCGAAAGAAGCCTGAATGTTTCTGTCCTCGATTTTTCCCAACTCTCACGGGAATTCCTATCGTCTTGCCCTCTGACATTTTGATGGTACGCAGCCAAGTAGTGAAAACTTGCCGCATCAAAGCTGTAAGTATTTGTACGGGACAAGGTAAACTCAACAGTGGTATGATCTCTCAGTAGTCGCTTGAGCGGACTGTAACTTTGGCCTGGAGCGTAGTTGGAAATGAGAGTATGTGTGAATCCGAACGCGATGTTGGTAACTGCACTGCGATGGAGGTGCGACAGTAGCTCCTCGAAACAGAACTTAAACGTGGCAGACATACGGGATTGATTGGTTTTGAGCAAGATCAATATCCCATGGAGCTCTTCATAGCTTCTCAATTTGTTCATTATGTCTCTTATGTTCTTCTTGTCTTGCTCTGGGCCCCGTGTATCTCCAATGCCGGGGGTGTCAATCAGGCGATACGTGGTATTTCCGTATGTCAGTGGGTATACTGATGTTTTTTGTGTCGCAGAATCGCCAGTCGTTCCATCGTGCTCATCATCTCTAGAGCCGACACTGATCTTCAGGTTCTCAATCTCCTCGGACGAGTTCCAGTGGTTGACAAAAAAGGAACATGGAATAGCATATACTAGTCCTCTGGATGCTTTTGCCTCGTCGAATGTTTCGAACCTCAAGAAGTTGACCAAAGAATTGATGAATGTCGACTTGCCAACACCGGTCTCTCCCAGAACCAGGATGTTGCGATAAACAGGCTCATCTAGTCTTTTCAAGAGCCTGCGAAGCTCTCTCGAAGAGGGTCGCTCGAAATCACGCCCGTGATCATGGCCATTGCATCTGAACTTCCAGGCATCATAAAAGGCTCGGCCGCAGTCGCAGTAGATGTAGTCGTCGACAACCCCAAACTCGACAGAAGCACCGCATTTGGTACATGCCCACTCACAACTCAACTGAGAGTCACAACGCCTTCCAGGGCAAGGTATCTTGACAACACGGCTCTCGATCGGTGCTCGCACATTCGGTTTAGAAAGAGTGCCTTGGTCGTAGCGAGCGATGCACTGGCTCAGATGTCGCTGGGCCTCTGGCGGTCTCTGTCTGGTAGGCGGGTCACACTCCGTTGGCATATCATGATATTCTGAAACATGACTGACCAGCGCAGTATTCCTTCCTATTGGACCAAAACTCGGGCCTTCCAAGTCTCTGTACTCAGATGGCGCATCGCAATCGATGATAAATACCTGGTTGTGGTTGTTGGGGTTCTGAAGGAACTCCCTCAGAGACGCACATCGGTCGTTCCATGAGCTTGAGCTCTTGAGTACTGCATTGTTGAAAAAGAATCGATATGGAGCAGGATCATGGGACAGGGTGCTTTCGTTGACACATGCCCCGTTGAACCCGATATATGTCGCTCCGCTATGTACGCATTCCTCAATGAACTTGAGCTTGTCGCTTTGCTGGCCAGCAATCATGGAGATTCTCTGGGGAGCTGGCTCAAACGCAGCGTGTAGCTCCTGGAGCTTAGTACCGTCTACTGTCCCATCCTTAATACCGGCCACAACCCCCCGCAGCTCTTTCTGGAAACCTTTCCGGAACGTATCCAGCTGAGTAACTGCTTCATCGACCTTGTGGATGTGGCGTCTGTCAAGATATTGTTCCTTGCCCAGAAGCGAATGTCTGTAATCATCGAGCTTCTCCTTGCACGCATTCAGGTCGTCAAATAGAGCCAAGAGAGGAGCGATATTGGCAACAGTTCCCAAAAGAGGCGGGGCATTGGGAAGCCTTGCACCGTCCGGCATAAATCGACGCAGTTGGTGAATGGGCATTAGAGTATATGAGATTTGGTACCCCATCCCGCCTCCGGCAGATCGAATTTGCTCGGGGCCCAGTTGAACAAACCTACACATGATAGGCAGGCTTTGCTTGTAAATGCCCCTATCCCGTTGCACATCCGTGTAGAGCATAAAGTCGTAATTGAGTTCAAGTCTGTTGCTAGCCAAGTTGTCGCTAAAGTCGAGCGAGTCAATGGATTCAACAATGGCATGAAGCTCTGTAAGATCCCTTTTGAAGGAGGCCTCCAGAGCCATTCGTTGGTTTAGGTCGTATATATGGTGTCTTATCGTCATGATGCTCTGTAATCCCCATTTGATCCCAGTCACCACATGGGTAGCGCGGTCTTCCGCTCGGACAAACATTTTCTGAGCCATCATACTTCTGAATTTTGGCTCATGGAAGTTGATCCTTTCTGTGCAGGTGTTGAAAATATGCCCAACGACGCCAAAGAGCGTATCCTGTGCCAGAATGCCATCTTTCAAGAAAGTGGCAGATCCTTTGGGCTCTATCAAGCCGGATAAGACACTAGCTGTAAGGTTATGATTGAGACCCATGGCGTTGAATCTATCAATATGGCGAGATCCTACGGTGACCCAGTTCTGATGCTGTTGAGAGAGTTGGTGTGGGCTTCGCAAGATGGCTCCTTGCGGCGGGTTTGGGGGTAAGATAGAAGATGGGAGAAACTGGTCAACTCTTGCATCGTAGAGGGTTCCGACGGCGACTTTTTGACCAAAGGCTGGCCTGGTATACTCGTCCATTTTGCCTGGAATGGTGATGAGTAAAGGTTATGATAAGCTTCGTTTACACCAGAACGACTGGGTTTAAAGGTGTGGAAAGTATCCCGAACCCTTGCTTCCCTCGAGAGTATAAGTAGTCCTGTCGTCAGCGACAAGGCAGGTCATTACTCTCCATGCTCTAAATCTTCAACCATTCCAACTGCGTCTGCCTGAAGTTCTATACGTCTCACAACTCTCAATGGCAGTGCGTGCGACACAGGCTCTTATCATCCGCTTGTTGGACAGCAACACCAATATGACCGCCACGTCATTCCGCAGACGTTGTACTAACACGGGTGTTTGTCACCGAGATGTCGCCTTCTGATACATGCTTGCGGTCTTAGATATTCTCCATTGCATATTCTGCATGTCACGCAAGAGGCTCAAGCCCGGATGACGGTCCTCGTGTGGATGAGGTGGCTGGGTAACGTCAGGAATACGGGCTGAAACGCAGGACGAGCGAGGATAGCTGCTTCTTCATGGCTGCCTTGTACAGATGAAGTGAATTAGAGATTGGGTCGGAAACGTGCGCTGGCAGTTCATGGAGTAGAGTCGAGCATTTGAGCCTCCATGGGCAGGTTGGGTCAACGCTAGTGTGCTTATCGTTGCGATATCTGACTCGTCCTTGTTCAACCATAGTATCTTCATAGAGACCATTCGTGAACAAGTATTAAGTCTGACGAGCTTCGAGTTTATCTCTGGTGTCTAACATCCACCTACAAGATCAACCACTCGGCTGAGCTGCTTATCTGATAGCAAACCTAGCGTTATGCATTAATACTTTATCCCACAGCAAATAAGGTGTGAAGTCAGCAATAGAATGCATTCTGTGTATTTGCGAAATTCTGTGAGTTTGTTGTTACCTACCTAGGGGAACAAACACTTGCGCTGATTGTGTTTGTAAGTTGGATTTTAATGGGCGCTTTCTGGCTGTAGGGTGACTGAATCTACCTCATCGCTTTCTGTCACTAACAAGAACAAAGTACAAAGTACCAGAGATGATCCATTATAAACACAGTATAATTTTTAATTTGGTCTTGATTTCTATTTTCCATCCCAGGCACACACACTACATGGCTGAATTGTTGATATCAACTTGACTTTTGACACAGAAGCGTGAGCATCATGGGTCATCTACGCTAAGCCTCAAGAGCAAAGGGTTCAAGACAAGCTGAACAGCAATTTCAGCAGAAAGAAAGGGAAATCTAAACGTCAATAAAGATATACATACGCAAACCCTCCTTATCTTGACAATTCATTCCTCTTTTTCTAGCAGGTTGCCTACTTGCTGGTTGGTGCATACCTTATTATTCTGAGCCCCAAATCTTGATGACTCAGCACCCTCGCCAGCCCAGTCCACCGGCTTCGGTCGCGACTTAATGCCATTTCAACCATCAAAGATTTATTTGTCGCAGACCACCCACAACCTCATTACGCTGTCTATTGTTCCTTCTAGTGAAGAATTAGGTCCGCTCGCTATTGAGGCCATGCTGTCCGCTACCTCGTCCGCCCTGCGCACCAGCGCTCGCCGTGTTGTCTTGTCCCTTGCGCCGCCGCCGTCTTGACTCTCGTCGCGCCCATGTTGAACATCTCCCGTAGCTAGAGCCTCAACGTCGCTCATAGTCGAACCTCTCTTCTGGCGGTCTCCTGTCTTGCACTATCTCGGCCGAAACGAACCCTCTTCTGCGAATAAAAAATGTCCCCACCGATCCTGCTCGAAGTGACCTAAACATCATGGCTGCACTGGCCAAGCTCCTATCAAAACAATCTTCGATAATAGATGTGTTGTTTGTGAGCTCGATGGTCAGCAGTTGAAAAGGTATCGCGAACACAATATAATATATAAGGACCTGTATCCTAGGGTCGTCGCTCAGTTGGACAACTATGACAAGGCTGAGGCATAGATCATGACCTTTAAGAGCACCTGCAAGCCCTTCATCAACGCCCTCGGTGATACTCAGAGCTTAATAGCCGATCTTTCCGCCGTCTATCGTTTCGGGCAGTGCTATAAAAGACGGAAATACTGTTTCACGAGCTCAAAGAAAGGAGTACACTAACTCAAGCCAGTTGCATCGCATATCCTGTGTGCGATACGGCAATCATTGTTGACAACCCCCAAACAAAATTCCTGCTAACAAATACAGAACATGAACATTGCGGTCGGATATGACGAATATCAGGACATCACCATCTAGTGACCAACACAGTCATGCTGCATTAGTCCTCCATAAACCTCCAAATACACTTCTCTGGGAGACTGGCAAAGAGTCTTGCGCAATTGGCAAAAAAAAAGCACCAATCTCAAAACAGTCCCAACAAAGCATCACATATCTGCCGATCGTGCCGCCGTACCAGTTGCGGAAGAGTAAAACATATCACACCTAGTATGGCAAAGGGGATCATTTGCTATAACACAAACTGTATTCGATTGAGACTAGACTATTACCTGTTACCGTTCCTGAAATCACACACTCCGCGGTTACGTTCCTGGCTTTAAAAAGCCACTGTTCTAAATACACAATGAAATGCTGGAGGGCAGCTGAATGCTGGTGTGCTCAAGTGTGCTTGGTGGCGTGAGTCTTGTGGGAAGTAGTCTTCTTCTTAGAAGAATGAGCCTTCTTCTTAGTGGCGGGCTTCTTCTTGGTGGCGGGCTTCTTCTTGTCGTCGGTCTTCTTCTTGGTGGGGGAAGCCTTGACCTTCTTCTTGGTATCATCGACCTTCTTGTTGTCGTCGTCACCGGAATGCTTTCCATTCTGCTTCTTGCTGGCAGGGGCCTTGACTGCAGCCTTCTTCTTGGTGTCGACAACCTTCTTCTTGTCGTCATCTCCAGAGTGTTTGGGCTTGTTGTCATCAGCCTTCTTTTCATCATCGCCAGAGTGCTTTGGCTTGTTGTCATCGTTCTTCTTATCGTCCTTATCGTCCTTCTTGTCGTCCTTTTTGTCCTTCTTGTCATCATCCTTGTCATCATCCTTGTTCTTTCCGTTTTGCTTCTTGTTGCTGGTCTTGAGAGTCTTCACCTGATCATCGTCACTCTCGGGCTCAGAGTTGGCTTGCTTGAGGGTACCGATTCTGTAGGCAAAAGTTGGCTCAATGCCATCGCCACCAGAACCATCACCGTTAGCATCCTTGGCAGGATCCTGGGTACCCTCGTCATCACCGTCATCGCGGCGGATCCTGAGTCCACGGCGATTGTTGCCTGAGCCGCCAGCTGCCTTGGGGGGAATGAAGCCATTGACAACATTGTCAGACTTGGTGGACCCGGATCCAGGCACAGAATTAGCAGGTGAGAACTTGATCTTGGTGCCAGCAGCGTTCTTGTTGCCATTGTTGTAGTCAGTAGGCGGCAGAGCGTAGCCAGCCTTGGGAGCAGCTCCAGCAGGGAGGACATAGGCATTAGCGCCTACGAGGCAGACTGCCAAAGCGTAAACAGGCTTCATCTTAAAGGGTTGAAGTGAGAGTTTGTGAAGAGAAGTAGAGAGAGTAGAGTGAGTGTGAATGAGAATGAATGATAGTGGTGGAATTGATGAGACAAATCTAACAAGACGATGCAGGTCATTTATACAAAGAATTCAAGCAACAATTCATGGCCAGATCATTATAGCAAGGTGATCATTCCTCTAGGAAAGTTAATCCTCTATGCAGGAACGCTGCAGGAGTCGGGACCTTGCATGAGGCTTGACACGGTGCCGTCCATCGGTTCCGCCGCAAAAGACTAGCGGCTCTGGCCATTGGAGATCGCAGTCTATCAAATGCCAGGAACGCAAATGTCTTGCATGCCATCTATGTACGTGGCGCTAACACTAGTGAATCCGGGGTTCCTAATGAGATCTTACTTTGACCCTCAACCTTATTTATTCGCCGATCAAAGCTTGCACATTGTTGCTTAACCCATTCCGAGAGTCGATGATTTGTATATAGTTCGCCGAGAGGAACTCAATCAACTTTGACCTTTTTCGATCCGCCTCGATGAGAGGAGGCTTGGACCGCGTTCCTGATCAGGCTGGACTCTTTGTGCCTGGAATGTCAAGGGACCACGAGGGATATTGGTTCGCTTGCAGGACCTGGATCACTTTGTATGATGGAAGGATGACAGGTCTATTATCAATGAGGCAAAGGGTCTTATTGCATGCGGGCAAAGCTTGATTTAAGCTCTGAGGACGGGGATGCGGGAAGATGCGGGAGGACAGCAGAAACAGAGCTGGGGCGCGTCCATCACATAAGCAGTAGTTTTCTTGACAAACCAGAGACAATTTAGGGTAGGAGAAGTGTTTCTGGTTGAGTCATGGGTAATCATAACCTGCTCCTCATCTGGAATCCTGGCAGTTGGACGGAGGTCTTCAAGTGAGGAGCTGGCCTTTGCTATACAAAATCACCAAAATCTGCAAATGGATAGAGATAAATGCATTATAAACAACGTATATGAGGTTTTGAATGATCTAGGTGTCTCGTGTATGCCTCTTGACCCGTGAGACGACCCAGAAATTTTGTGTTGGTAATATCATGGCCCCAAACTGGGTCAACATGACGGCGTAGGCAACAAATACACCAAACGAAGCCAAACGGGCGGTTATATCTCGATTGCAATTCACTTCCTATGCATGTTTGCTGTAAGTGGTCACGAGAATATGCAGGAGGCCCCCCAGTCATCATCATTAATACCGAGCCTCGTTTGACCCAAATCATCATCTTCTTCTTTCATCTACATTTTCGGCCCAAGATCTAAAAAAGCTAAGCGACACATTCTAAATCTACCATGGATCCTCTCAACTCCATGTTTTGCTGCATCACCAGCGGAAGCGCTTCAGCCCCTGCTACTCGCGACATCAGCGCAGACGAGAAGACACTCATCACCCACCAACCAGTCCCCTACTCCGACGACGCAGCAGACCAATTCGTCAGCATCCTCCGCACCCACTCAGGCACAAAAGAAGAACTTCACCGCCGTCTTAAGCAAGTCATTTCCGCAAATGGCTGGACCGAAAGCCTCGCCGAAGCCATCGAGCGCAACATTGAGAAACTCGTCAAAGAGGGCGCAGAGCTAGCAAAGCCTATGGCTGACGCGGTAAAAAGAGCTGCTAGCACGGCGTGGGAGTTTGCGGAGGAGCATCCTGTCTACGCTGGGCTTATTGCAGCGGGGACGATTGTTGCTGTTGGTGTTTTGGTGGAGTTTGATCTTGTTTGGGTGTTGAGAGCGCTTGGGTTCGATGAGGTTGGACCTAGACTTGGTATGTTTGTTGATGTGTGTCTGTTAGTAGGATGAAAGCTGACTTTTACATTACAGGGAGCTTTGCGGCGCGGTGGATGAGCCAGATTGAAAAGGTGCCGAAGGGATCGATTTACTCGTATCTCCAGAGGCTTGGGATGAAGATTGTAAAGCGATAGGTGGTTGATTCACTTCGGGTATTACTATTGAGTAATACCCGTGAGCTGCCAAGTCGGTTTAGCGGAAGATGTCTGTTGACTTTGGTGCCTGCTACAGATCAATTAAACTGCTGAGTATCCCTTGATAAGCGACATCGGGCATTGTCTATTGGGTGTGCTCGGTTTTGTTGCTATTCATTTGGATAAGCTTATTATTTATGCTTCGTGCTGTGTCAGCCGTTCCATGTAAGCTGAACGACCACCACTAGGACGGTCTCCCTCTAAAAACCTCTATCAACGATGGAAAATAGCGCCCTCTAAAGATCAACGCCGGACAGTTATAGCCGAAGATCGGCGAGATAAAAGAGGCATTATCACGACATTGTCCAACATTCCCCATTTACCCCGCCATTCAATGACCCCTCCCCCACGTCTCCAAATGTAACAGAGTGATATCTTCGGCCTTGACCCGAGGTCATAAATATTATGTAGATTGTATATTCTCCGTGTTCCTCTCTTGTATATTATTTCTCGTCAAGCGCTCGCCATTCGCCATGCCTCTCTCCACTGCGTCCATCTATCAGCCGCCATCGGCTGGCTTCACTGGCTTCCCCTCGCGACGAAGCGTCGTTCATAGCACAGAGGGTATCGTAGCTGCGCCTCAACCTCTTGCTGCGAACTGTGGTCTTGAGGTTCTCAGGGCCGGTGGCAACGCTGCTGTACGTGTACTTGAGTCTCTTTGACGCGATGGGTTACTAACATGCGATAGGATGCGGCTGTTGCGGTTGGTACGTTAATCGGACTGTGATACTCAAATATTAAGAACGAATCACTAATAAACTACAGCCGCTGGCTTAAACGTCACCGAACCTGTGTCCACTGGCATCGGTGGTGACATGTTCCTCCTCTACTTCGACGCCGCCACAAAGCAAGTCAAAAGCCTCAACGGTTCTGGCCGCTCGGGCTCTAAACAAACCATTGAGACCATCCGCAAGAGTTTGAACATTCCTGATGATAAAGTCGGCGAGATCCCAACCCACCATGTCCATGCCGCCACTGTTCCCGGCGCTGCAGCCGGCTGGGTCGACACCGTTGAGAGATTTGGCAGTGGAAAGCTCAGTCTGAGCCAGATCCTCGAACCTGCTATTAAATTGGCCGAGAAGGGCTTCCCGCTTACTGAAATTGCTTCTCACTCTGTAAGTTACACTCACACTCAGAACATGCACGCTCTTACATTAGGTAGTGGCAAGCTCAAGAAAAGCTCCTGCGAGGCGCTTCGCCCAACTTTGCAGAGATGCTTAAGAAAGACCCGTCAGCACAAGACGGCGTAAGAGCTCCTCGTCCCGGTGAAGTCTTCAAGAATCCAACTCTAGCGCAAACGTTTAGAACCTTGGCCACGGAGGGTAAGAAGGGCTTTTACACTGGTCGCATTGCCGAGGAGATCGTGAAAGTTGTGCAAGACCTTGGAGGATACCTTGAACTCGACGACTTGAAGCATCATCTCGAAACTGGAACGCAAAACACAGACCCTATCTCTGTCAAGTTCCGCGGACAAGGTCTTGCTGACAAGGATGGGGTTGAGCTCTGGGAGCATCCGCCAAATGGCCAAGGTATCGTCGCGTTGATGGCCCTCGGTATAATTGAGCAGCTTGAGAAGCAAGGAAAGATTCCTACCTTTAAACCCGAAGATCACAACTCAACTGCCTATCTTCACGCCATAATCGAAGCTCTCCGTCTTGGTTTCACAGACGCGAGTTGGTACGTCACCGACCCCGACACTACAAAGGTTCCCACAGCCGGCATGATCTCCCCCGAATACCTCGCCGAGCGGGCCAAGATCTTCGACGCTTCAAAGGCGCACGATGGTGTTCAGCCTGGAAATCCCGATTTCGTATCCCCGGCTTTACAGAGTAGCGACACGGTGTACTTCACCGTTACCGACTCAGCTGGCAATGCTGCTTCGTTTATCAACTCCAACTACGCGGGTTTTGGAACGGCGATTGTTCCCAAAGGATGCGGATTCACACTTCAGAACCGTGGAGCGAATTTCTCGTTGGATGAGAACCATCCCAATAAACTTGAGCCGCGCAAGAGACCATATCACACGATCATTCCCGGTATGGCGACCAACATCAGCGATGGATCTCTCCACTCTACATTTGGTGTCATGGGTGGATACAACCAACCCCAAGGAACGGTTCAAGTTCTATTGAACCAAGTGCTCTTTGGTCTGAATCCCCAGCAAGCCCTCGATGCGCCGCGAATCTGTATCGGAGCGGGCATGCCTGATGAGGGCAACGTTTTGGACTGGACTGTCCATGTAGAAGAGGGTATTTCTGAGAATACTGTTGAGGAGTTGAAGAAGTTGGGTCATAATGTTGTTGTTCTCAAGGGTTGGAAGAGAGCTATGTTTGGAAGGGGACAGATTATCAGGTATACTGTTGATCCTGATGGAACACCAGTTTGGTCGGCTGGTAGTGACCCTAGATCGGATGGTGCAGCATATCCTCAGTAGGCAGATGGATGAATACAACTATTTCTTTTAACAAGTTGAGCTGACTGTTTTTCTCATTGCCGGCCTAATAGATCCTTATACGCCTTCGCTCCATCTTAGTCGTATCAAGATCTCCCTCCTCATCAATAAAATTCTTATATGTTTCTGTTGTTATAATCACCCTTAATTCTAGACACTGCACACCTATTACCAATTGATATCCTCCTGGGCATCTTCTCAGAAGGAATGGCTCCGATGCTCCGCAAAGTATCCATAGTTCGTCGTGGCGTTCCACCTCATACTCGTCCGGAACGACAAGATGACCTCGAGAGCCCCTGTACATGCCCCGATGCGGTGTTCTTATTATGTTATCATCTAAAAAGATACCCCACACTTCCAAGGCGGTTGTATTTCTGTCGGGGTCTTCTGGATGTGGAACCTGTAAGAATAAAGCATCAGCGCGCCCAGCCTTGATGCGATGTTTATTGAGTCCTGGGATACTGTTTGCTTTGCCTTGTGAATACATGGAAGTGCTGGTTTTCTCCATCCAATTAACCACCCACGATGGCAATTCATTCTGCTCATTGTGGGTGTATGGATGATCTAAATATGCGAGTGCGCTCAGGCTATCATCGTGCAGAATTATCCGGCTCGTTGTTTCGATTAGAAGCTTATTCGCATTGTTTTCGAGTGAGTAGTTTGGTAATATGCCGTAGCCTTGGGATGCAAGGCCGAGGACGGAGAAGATTTTGTCTCGGGGATCAGACGCTCGGCAGTTTCTGGTATGCGTAAGAAGGTTTATCAGATTAGTGTTCTGATACCATCCGATCTTGGCAAAGATCATATTGTAGGCCCTGTCGATAACCTCTTCAATGTCTTCCTCTGAATATTGGAAACGTTGGAGCAATCGAAGTAGCTGGATTTCCCAAGAGCAGTTCGGTAAGAGGTGGTAATGGATGACAATTATGTGTATGTATTCGAGAATATCATAAAATCTATCATATCCTATCGAGTATCTTCCGGAGAGAAAGGTCGCCCGACTTGAAACGATGAATTCCTGGAATACCCAGGCTCTCTCCCACCAGGGGCTTTTGAGGGTACGGAAGAACTCAACCCAGCCATCTGCAAAATCTTCTTCTTCCAGTCTGTCGAATGCATGGGCGATAATGTCGTCGGGGCGCGCCTGAGTCTCGACATTGGCCGTCTCCATATCTGCGGGCGAATCGATGGAGCGCCGTATTGCTGCAGCCTGTTCGAGGCTTGGTACCAGCTCGATAGCCCATCTCAAGCCTTTGCCTTCTGTCTCGGCAACAGAAAGACAGATCAGCGTTTCTTGAGCGCTCTGGTAGATTTCTCTCATGAAGCCAACTTGATGAGACCTCTCTTCAAGATCAAACTGATTGATACAAATCTGATCAACCCATAGCAAGAAGTCGTCTTGGCTCGAATGTGTCTCCCAATAGTGGCGCACAGCTGTTAAGGCGTGATGAAGGTTCACAAAGACATTACATCTTGCGCCGTTGACAATGATGGTATTTGTGTTGCGTGGATTTCCGGCGGAGTACGAGAGAGCGCGATACTGATTATGCACGTCGGCAAGTTTTACGCTGGAAAGTAACTCGCATTCTATGAAGCCCGACCCCGAGTCGGGAAAGATCTTGAGGAGTCTGATTTCTCTTTCAGTGGGATTGAGGTTGCGATAGTGGACTTTGGAGAGAACATCGCTGTTTTCGGGGGTGCAGAAGATGTCGTGTCCTGGGGGCTCATGTTCTTTGCCCGACGAGGCTTTTGTTTCTTGGTTCATGGCTGGATGTGAGATAATTATACACTGACTGGGAAGGAAGAAGCGTTTTGGAACCGTTCACAATTGTTTTGTTGGAGAGAAAAGAGTGCTTGCTTAGAGGAAATGAGAATTATGTATGATAGAGTGGCAGTGAGAATGCCTTGTGAGGCGAAGCTGAGATATTATGCACTTTGTGATTGGATACCTTCTCCAAGGTATGCCACACTGACCGTGACAGCCTCAATTATGTCTTTCGTTGAGAAACATTAGGTAGCCGAAGAGTGGCTAAGTAATGAAGGGTTGATATGCTTATTGCTATTTGAATATAAACAAATATCTTGAATGCTTGTCGCAGTCGTACGTTGCATCGACTTGCAAGATCAGGTACTGCTGGCAGTAAGTCTAAGATCTGTGCAAGCCAGACACTCCTGGAGAGGTAAGCCTCAATCAAGCCACGCCAGTCAGGAACCGAACGGCGTTTGATGAGAACGGGCCTCCGTGGCCATGATTGAGCAGATGACTACAGTGGTGAAGGTGTAGTAAATATAACGACGCTGAGTTGGGAGAGAATGTATATAGAGAACGGGTTCCTGATAGTGAGATGGCAGGGGTGGAGGCAGTGTATGCCGTTTGTCTTGTGCAAGCAATGGTACCGGTACTTTAGGTTTGTGAATGTGTAGTTTGCACCCAAGCTCTTTTACAGCTACAATGGCGTCCAATAGCTTCAAATAAGACCACCACGCTAACTACGTCCCGAAAATGGTAGAAATAGGCCGTTCAATTAACTTATACCATCCTCGTCAAGATGTAAAAGCGGGAGGCTTGAGGAAACAAATAGGAAGAGACAAGGAGACCCCTAGCCAAGCACCAAAGGGCTGATGAGGTGGGGCACTCAACGTGGAAGCCCCAGGAGATTGGATAGCGGGGCGTGGTGAGTGTTTGCATGTGATAGGCCGCCAAGATCAATGATTGACATTTAGGGGCATCTCTCAAAGTTTGTGCATATCCATCCCATCCTATCTATGTCACTCTCATCCAGTTAAATACTGTGTTTGTCACAATCATATCTTCTTGGTAACTCGGACAAGTGATACCTATGCTTGCTTCTTTCACGTTCAAAACTGTTGAATAATCAGGATTCACCTCATCTAATATTCGTATCACTGTTAAATTGGCTGCGTGTAAACGGACCAATCATATCACGCACAAAATTGTTAGGCCAACCAAGCTCATTGAATAAGTCCCAACAGCTTAGTTCAGTTCATTCAAAGTTACGTATGCCATCACCTCACCGAGGACCCCTAATTTTAAGAAAAACATCATCATCGCTTCTTTTTGGACTCTTTCTTTCTTGCACGCGATATATCGATCTTCGTCTCTGAGCTTTCTGTTACTGTATCGAGTACCTACCTATTATTATTTAATTATCTTTTGATCACCATCATGGCTGCCACTGACCCCACCAACCCCTCTATTGACGATGAGCTTCATCTCGAGGGTGAGCCTGCTCCTGAGCTGCTCGAGGGCCGCATCTGGGTCGACGGCTGCTTTGACTTTTTCCACCACGGTATGTTCTCTTGCTATGTTCTCTCTCTCACTCAGTGATACTGACTGATCTTTTCAGGCCACGCTGGCGCTATCATTCAGGCCCGCCAATTAGGCAATGAGCTCTACGCTGGTGTTCACTCAGATGAAGCCATCCTCGCCAACAAGGGCCCTACAGTCATGACCCTCGCAGAACGGTAAATTTCATGCTCTTGGATGTCAAGCGACACTGACTAACATGCCCAGACTTGCCGCCACTGACGCTTGTCGATGGGTTACCCGTTCAGTCGGCCACGCGCCCTACGTCACTTCTCTCCCCTACATCACCCACTACGGCTGCAAATACGTTGTGCACGGCGACGACATCACTTCGGATAGCGATGGTAACGACTGCTACCGATTCGTCAAAGAGGCTGGTCGATTCAAGGTGGTTAAGCGCTCACCTGGTATCTCCACCACTGACCTCGTCGGTCGCATGCTGCTCTGCACAAAGACTCACTTCATCAAGTCGCTCGAGAAGAAGCTCGCCGGCGAGGAAGGCCATGGCACCGCTGAGGAGCGTGTCGCTGAGGGACAGCAAATGCTGGAGCGCATGAAGCTGTACGCTACTGATGCCTCTGGTAAAGCACCCGGCGCCGAGGTGTTTTTCTGGAGAGCCTCGCATGTCGCCAAGGCGGAGGAGGGCGAGGAAGAGAAGGGCAGCTTCAGCCAGCTCATTGAGGGACCCGGACCTAAGCCTGGCCAGCGCGTGGTGTACGTTGATGGAGGTTATGATCTCTTCTCCAGCGGTCACATCGAGTTCCTGCGCCAGGTCCTCCTCGAAGAAGAGAAGCTCGCGCGCGCAGAGGGATGGTACTCTGAGCAAGCCGTGAATGAGCGACTGGGCAAGGGAGAAGATTACCCCCCCGCCTACGTTGTAGTCGGCGTCCACGAGGATGAAGAGATTAACCAGTGGAAGGGAATCAACTACCCCATCATGAACACCTTTGAGCGTGGTCTCTGCGTTCTGCAGTGCAAGGTAAACCCCCATAAACCCCCATGTTACCCCAAACCTGAACAGAATGGGTGAAGCTGACCATGATCCCTCCAGTACATCAACGCCGTCATCTTTGGCGCCCCCTTCACACCCACAAAGGCATACCTCACGACCCTCCCGCGCGGCACCCCAGACGCCGTATACCACGGACCAACATCCTTCATGCCCCTGACATACGACCCGTACAAGGCCCCCAAGGAAATGGGCATCTACCGCGAGATCGGCGCGCACACCTTCGCCCACGTCAACGCGGGCGAAATCGTGCAGCGCATCATGAAGTCCCGCGACATGTACGAGGCGCGCCAGCGAGCAAAGGGCGTCAAGGCCGGTGTCGAGGCAGCGGCGCGCCAGAGGGAGATCCTCGAGGAGGAGCAGCGGCAGAGGGAGGCTGAGAGGGCGTAGGGCGTGGATTCAGGGATGGTGTGAAGTACCGGTAAACGGCGGTCTGACAGGGGGGGATGCGAGATAAGAATGGTCTTTCAACAGGCCCCTCAAGAGACGGGGGAAAATAAAAACATACAGTGGCAGTATAGAATACAGTAATCAGTTGATCATGATAATTAAAAAAACCACAAATGACGAGTTGAGCCCTGCAGTCATACTTTTTCCCCTCAGTATCTCGATATCATGACACGAATGCCTAGCCACGCCACGCCACGCACTCAACAAAAAAACTTCATAGGACCGATCATCGATAAGCCGCTGCAAGAGTCTGTAATGTGACCTTGAAGAAAAGTCAACTCTTTGATTCATGCCCCTGCGAATACGATCCAATTGGAGGGGATGACCTCATTCACTCGGGCGGCAATTGACGGCTGGCCACGGAGCAAGAGTACAATTCCGCTTTATCTCTCGCCAAGAGTGAAAAGGCTCCAGGCTGTCTGCAGTGATGGGTAATCAAGGTTCATGTCTGTCAGAATTGACAAGCAGGGGTGTGATGGCACCTGACAGTCTTTTGCATATTACCTGTGTTGTTGTCAGTTGGTGATGTGAGGTTGATTGTTGATATAGCCAATTCAATTGTGCCTTTGAAGTGGAGAAGAAGCCGTTTGACAGGATATTTTGTTCCGCTCTCCGGCTCCGGGAATGGCAAAGCAGAGCCGATGACCGACCGGGTAATTAATTCATTGACCATGCCATGTCCCTGTAGATGGATACATATGCAGCTTGTAAGCGATCTCGATAAGCCCAAGTTCCAGAATAGTCAGGTGTTAGTCTAAGCATTCTATCAATCACTGGGTAAGGGTAACGTGAGAATTCAATTCCTCAATGCGGTTGATAGGAAGCCTCGGAGCACTCTACTCTATTCAACCTAACTATACTATCTTCCAGAAGATAGAATGGACCGGGTCAATTCTTGAATCTCATTGATCCTCCCAAGATGGCGGCTCCCCTCCATCATGTCAAGGTAGTGTGTGTGGAACCTTGAATCACCTACCAAACACAGTTGGCGCGTGATCCTTATCAATTATCGAAAAAAAAAATTCGAGAAGAAGAAAAAAACACCAACACTGCACTGTAGTGTAGTGTAACTCACCTTGCCTAGTCCAAGTACATCGCCGGGGCCGAGCGAGCGGGCAGAGGCGGTCTATCCGGGCCCCGCGATAGCGGCGGGGACGGAACTCTTTTTCTGCCCCAGCTCGTGACTCTCCCGCTCTCGAGGTGACGACGAGTGGGCCTGGAGGAAACAGTCATACATGAGACAGGTAGTTTGTTGTTTGCTGTTTGCTGTGTATATAAACTTTACTTCCCAATTGCTCTTTTTGTTTCACTCTTTGTTTTGGTTCTGTATATTTATACTTTATGCTAGTCTTGACTCCGATCTCGCTTGCTTCTTCTCTCTAATATCCATTGACTGACTCTCCCTACAATTCATTCACTCAACACATCAAATTCACTGCTTCACTCACAATGGCTCCCTCCGCCGTCGAAACTCAGGACGTCAACCTGACAGCCGCAGCAATCCACAAGAAGGAAATCGCCCAGCCCACCATCAACGGCACCCCATCCGTCCAAGCACCCCTCGACGCTTCAAAGCTCACCTACACCTACACACAGAACCCTCGCTCCGTCCCCGATGAAGCAACCGCCCACTCCGGCGACGAGACCATCGCCACCGACCACATGGTCCTCGCATCATGGAAGCAGTCCACCGGCTGGGCTGCCCCCGAGCTCAAGCCCTACGGCCCTCTGAGCCTCATGCCCACCGCCTCTGTGCTGCACTACGCTACTGAGTGCTTCGAGGGTCTGAAGGTCTACCGCGGCTATGATGGCAAGCTGCGTATCTTCCGCCCTGATCGCAATGCCGCTCGTCTGCGCATGTCCGCGAGCCGCATCTCGCTCCCCATCTTTGAGCCCGCCGAGATTGAGAAGCTCATGATCGCTCTTCTGTCCGTCGACGGCACCAAGTGGCTCCCAGTCGACCGCCCCGGAAGCTTCCTGTACATCCGCCCTACAGTCATCGGCACAGCTCCCCAGCTGGGCGTTGCAGCCCCCAAGCAGGCCCTCCTCTACATCATCGTGACCTTCATGCCCCGCATGGACGCTCCACCCGGCGGAATGCGTCTTCACACATCCCCTGACGACATGGTGCGAGCCTGGGTTGGCGGCTTCGGCTACGCCAAGGTCGGCGCCAACTATGGTCCTTCGCTGCTCGCCACCGCTGATGCGCGAACCCGTGGGTTCCACCAGATCCTCTGGCTATATGGATCTCAGGGTGAGTGTACCGAGGCGGGAGCTAGCAACTTCTTTGTTATCTGGAAGCGAAAGGATGGCAAGAAGGAGATCATCACTGCTCCTCTGGATGATAAGCTTATCCTTGATGGAGTCACCCGACGAAGCTGTCTTGAGATGGCCCGTGAGCGTCTGGGCGATGAGTATGAGATTACCGAGCGAAAGTACACCATCGCTGAGGTCGTTGAGGCCGATGCTGAGGGTCGTCTGATTGAGTCTTTCGCTGCCGGTACTGCTGTAAGTTCACCTATCTGTAGTCTATTTACCACCCCACTGACAATACTAGTACTTTATCTGCCCCGTCTCTCAGATCCACCACCGTGGAAAGGACATCAACATCCCCATGGGCGCCGAGGGTGCGGCCGGTGAAGTCACCAGCAAGATCAAGGGATGGCTGGGTGATATCATGTACGGACACACCGAGCACCCTTGGGGCGTTGTCATTCCCGAGAAGAAGCAGTAGAGTGATGGATGTGATAAAAGTGCATTGTTAAAAGCTGCATTAAAAGTTGTTGGTTCATGGGACGGCGTTTAGCGGTAACTGTTGATACATAAAAGAGACCAGGTTGGTCTTTGGTCACTTGCGTTGTCGAAGACGGAGATGACTGCAGATAGTTAATGAGATACGAAATAGACGACCAGTTGCAAGTCAGCTCTGACTACATGACAAATGAAACGTGCGCCGCCGACATTCCCCAAAATTTCACACATTGCTTCCGTGATACATAGCACCGATCAACTGTCAAAGAGATCCTGCATCATCTTGAGGGTCTCTGCCTTCATCTGCTCCTTGAGCTCCTACATAGGTGAGTCAGTATAAATTGGGCAACTGTATCCGTAGGAGGGAGTGCGAAATACCTTGTCAGTGTCATCTATCAATTGACACTTCGCCTGCATAATCGCTTCCGCTTCCGCCTTGAATTCCGCAGCTACCTTTACAGCTTCCTTGTCAATTGATTTGCGACGTTTATCACCAATTTCGTTCTTGATCGCCTTCCACGCATCTGCCTCGGTTTCACAGCATGCATCCCAGTCGAGACTGAGCCGAAGAACCTGTTCTCTCGCAGCAGCGATGTCTTGTTTGAGTCGGTTCAAATGAACTTCGATGGTCGCTCGGGGGTGGCCATCGCTGTGGCAAAGTGTTGCTGACAGCGGGTAAGAGATGTTGGAGTAGAGATCTCTGGATTGCGCCAAGGTATGGGAGGACTTTTCAGAGAAACTAGCCACCTTGGCTGTGACTTTTGCATGCGCTTGTACGAGATTCTCAACAGCAGAACTGTAAAGGGACATCCCCGATCGGGCGTATGATTCTGTGACTTGTTAGAGGGTGACTTTCAGGGTCATGCGGCAGACTCACCTCGAAGCTGCGTAGCGCGATCATTGATCTCAGGTACAGGGACTACCTTTACCTTTTTGGGCATTGGATGAGCCAACTGGGCTTCGAGACAGGCGTGCACTTGTTCGTAGATATCGAGGGGAGGAATAGGCTTGGTAGAGGAGCTTGTTGCGGGTGTGTCGTCGTCGCGCAGGCGATCTCTCAGGGTTGAAGGGCAAGCATCTTCTTCAGGCCAGATACTTGAAGTTGAGGTTAGAAGATGGTTTTCTGGAGCCATGACTGCATTAAATCTCAAAAGATGATAGCGATCATGCGATACAGGAGATACTTGTTTGTTTGAAGAAGAGGAAAGGAGTTTGGTGTTTGCGACGCTGCCGCTGCAATGTAGCAGTGGGTGATGATGAGGAAGGAACGGACGGGTGTTTGTACATGGAAACAACAAACACCCAAGCACCACCAGATTAAAACCAGCCACAGCAATATCCCTATATCAAATGCTTTAAATTTCATTTTGCTAATGAACTGCCTGATTACTCGTAGATGCTATTGATCGTAAACTGTTGCGCCTGATGGTATAAAGTCAATCCTTCATCAAACTACCCTGTCGCTGTCACCGTCGTTCATTTTGTTCCCACTTCCTTCAACGCCGTAACAACCAAATGAAGTGCCGCTAAATCCATAAATAATAATGTACTTTTTTGACTCTGACTCCTTTCCTCAGGCCTTGATCTTCTTCTCAATCTCAGCCACAATCGTCTCCCAAGACACCATGGCACCATTCCCAACATCACCACAAGCCAGACTCTTGGATATCGGTCGCATCACCTCAAACCAGCCTTTCTCACCTCCCCATTCTTGCTCTAACACTCGAAGCTGAGACGCCGTGACAGGATGATTCCACATGCAGGTGTTCATGGCCGGAGAAACCAGAATCTTCTTCTTCACCCCGTCCACAGTCCCTGTAACATCCCACGCTCGCACCACAGACGTCAAGAGGTTATCGCATATGCCGTTGACAATCTTGGCCATGGTATTTGCGCTCAGAGGTGCAATGACCAGAACATCCGCCCAGCGACGCAGCTCAATGTGCAAGATGGGCGCATTCCGCTTCCAGGGCTGTGCCCACTCATGCGCATCTGTATAGATAGCATCGACGTTTGGAAGACGCGATACCTGCTCCACAGTGGGTTGCTCAATGCTCTGGCCCGAGAGGAACTGCGACGCAGACTGGGTGAGGATAAGACGGATGGAGATGTTGTGCTGTGATTTGAGACCGTTTATGATCTGGACAAGCTTGATTGTCGCGACGGATCCAGAGGCGGCGAGCAGGACATGGCGCTTGCCATCGCTGCGGGCCTGTTCGAGAGCTTCGGTTGAGTGGCGCATGTGGTGATCGTGGTGGGCGTCGTGCCCGTGTTGAATTTTGTGAAGCATTGGAGGAGTGAGTGAGATGCGGGTGATGCTTTTGTAAGCGGGTGCTGAGCAGTGAGATTTGATAGGGCTATGTGCAGTTGGGTGGAGCGATGACAATTATGACCTCGGCTTTTAAGTGAAATGATAAACCAAACCGATGTGATTTCCTCGAGTGTTTGATCGATTAGGTATC
Source organism: Fusarium sp. NFCCI 5145 (assembly GCA_033439405.1). Classification (NCBI taxonomy): domain Eukaryota; kingdom Fungi; phylum Ascomycota; class Sordariomycetes; order Hypocreales; family Nectriaceae; genus Fusarium; species Fusarium sp. NFCCI 5145. Next base: position 841,441 of record JAWDHB010000102.1, read on the forward strand.
TTATTTAATTGAGAATTAACTACACTAACAAATATTGCAGAAATCTGGACAGCAGGTCGAAGCTTTATCTGAATTGACCCCGCCATCAGCCCCGCGTCATATGATGAATTATGAGGATATCACGAGCTGAATCTAGAGTGAAATAAGCCTCTTTGCGGTGCCGAGTTAACCTAACAATGAACTGATTACCAGGTTAGAACAAGATGTTTGCAGAATATTCTAGCTAACATTTACGTAGCCGTTGGTAGCTTGGCTTGTTATGGAGTGTTACTAATCTGTGTCATACGGCCAAGTTGAGTTCGTAGGTAATTCAGAAGCACACCATTTCAATCCAAATTGCGAGAATGCTTCTTTGTCGAAGATAAAATAAAACTCACCAGAGCATTCGTCACAGGACCAGCAATGTCAATGGTATCATTGTAACATCACGGCAGACAGGTTGATAAGCCGCAATCCCCTCGCCGCTGATTGGCCAGACCGCCACTGACATCCGGGGATCGGCATCGGAACATCCTTGACATCACTAATCGAATCCCGTCAAAACTTCCGCCGTCTCCAACAATTCCCATTGTGCATCTCCATTCCCTCACCACCACCACAGCCGTCACCATGTTTGCGCGAACAGTAGCCTCAGTATGTCTCCCCGACTGAACCGCCGCTGCTACTCAGAACCTAACTCCATCTCTAGTCCCTCCGACAAGCCGCCCGGCCAGTCGCCGTCCGCTCCACGGCCGCCATCTTCCGCACACCCATCTCCCCCCTCACACCCTTCCAAGCGCGTCTTCTCTCCGACCAAACCCGCTCCGCCATCGACAAGGCCGTATCCTCCGCCCCCGTCGTCCTCTTCATGAAGGGCACCCCCGAGACACCACAGTGCGGCTTTTCACGCGCCGCAATCCAGGTCCTCGGCCTCCAGGGCGTCGACCCCGAAAAGTTCGCCGCCTTCAACGTTCTCGAGGATCCTGAGCTGCGCGAGGGCATCAAGGAGTACTCTGACTGGCCTACGATTCCCCAGCTCTACGTTGAGAAGGACTTTGTCGGCGGAACGGACATTCTCATTTCGATGCATCAGAATGGAGATCTGGCGAAGCTGTTTGGGGAGAAGAAGGTTATTCTCGAGGGAAACCCCGAGGAGGAGAAGAAGGAATAAGCAAATCGATTCAGCGAACCGGTCGAGTGTATAACTACCATGTAATACGGGATGATACCTCTGTATGGCAGATATGAACGTACAGCAAAAGAGGAGAATAGATTGCGTGATGACTCGCATGCTTTCCCCGATTGAGTCTTGTTTTTGAAGGGGACGTGGATTTTCTGGGTACCTCACAAGTGGCGAGGCTCATCATCCTTTGCCGCCCTGTTCCTAAGCTCTCCATGGCCACGACAAGTGCTTCGGAAGCGTGGGGCATTTACGAGTGCTGTTCGGATGACGTGCACCGGGAGATGTATTGCAGCTTGTGACAACGGAGAAGACGACTTTTACGCTTATAATTGCCCGATTTTCCCACCGTGAATCATGGAAAGACGGAGTTGGGGCGAGATTGATAGTGTCTCCGTTTCTCTCTTTTGACTTGGAAAGCCTCACCCTCTTTCTCCCCATGACGAGAGTCCTTGTGTTCTCCACGCAAGGCCTGCTGCTCGTCCTCAAGCCAGGCCCCCTTCTCTCCAAAACAAGTTTCCTCTCCTCCAATATGAGCCTCCTATCCTTCGGGTCGGGTCTCGCGAGCATCCAACTGTTGTATCCGGAACAAGGCTTAATTTATGTATGAGACAGCACACTAAAAGGGACCATTTAGTCGTCATTGAGACTGATGTTAGAGCTCCAGCCCGCATCTTCCAAAAGCACAATCACTATTCCATCTGTTATTTGTCCGCATCGTCTTAATGCCATGGTCTAGCTGGCCATACCCAGATGCAGTGGCGGAGACACTTGGCATGCAACAAACAAGAACATCACATTTAACCTAACAGTCCAACTGTTTACTTATTGATAATGGAAATCCGAAGCAATTGCATATTTGTTCACTACTTGCAGCTTACTCGCGGCTGTGATATTGTGAGTAAGCTGGTCAAGCCCGTCGTTGTCCAAATATGCATTTGCTTCGCCCTTTTAACCGTCAACTAGCGTGAAAATGTCCGATGCGATGTAATATTGATCAAACGCAATTAATTTCAAATCCTATGAAATCGGTGACTTGCATGGGCTGAGGATTATTGTGGCAGCGGAAGTGCCTGAAAGGTATGTAGGTATGCAAGCATGAAGCCCCGCCCAACCAACCTCTCGGGACGGCCACATTTAACAAAACACCAATCTCTTCTCTTCTTCACATCTGACTCTCCAAATTCGATGTCATTTTGTTCAGTTTTTTCTATACTATCTCTTTCTCAGTGACCGAATACCCGGATCCCATCTCTTTTCCGGACCCAGGACCCTGTAGCATCTCCACTTTGCGCGGCACGTTTCCGATCCATTGGCTCCGATCTTTGCCTTATTCATGGCCTCTCGGGCCAAGATTCCCCGGAGGGTATGATGCATCTTAACAGACAGCAGACTATCTTTCTGGGGAAGACACGAGATGACACCCTAGCATGGGCATGTCCCGATCCCGGACTCATGCGGTACATAAGACCGTGCTGGCCCAGGTCTGTCCACCTACGTTGAGCTGCAGCCTTCATCATGAAGTTCACCACCGTCTCTGCTCTTCTGGCTCTCGCCCCTCCTGCCCTCGCCGACTGGCACTTCGCCAAGGGCAGGGACATCAAGTATACCTCCGTAGAAGGTTTCTTCATGCAAGATGACCTCGCCACCAACCCCTCCGGATTCGACTACGTATGAACCCCAACTCACTTCCGAGGAACCCTTCTGACAATCCAGGCTCAATGGAACTTTGGTCTCTTGAACCGCACGTATCCTACTGATCCCAAGAACCACCGAAAGGGCTACTCGACTCAGTGGGAGCGCTTCGAGCAGTATGTCAAGCACTTGAACCGTAACGCTAGCCGTGATAAGACGCGCTACAAGGTTCTTGTCATGGGACGACATGGTCAGGGCTGGCACAACGCTGCTGAGTCTTTCTACGGAACTCCCGCTTGGAACGTAAGCTGTCTCCCTCAGTGCTCTTTAACCTTATGCTAACAAAGCAGTGCTACTGGGGTCTGCAGTCCGGTAATGGAACTGCCGTCTGGGAGGACGCTCTTCTCACACCTGATGGCAAGAAGGAAGCCCTCAAGGCAAATGCCTACTTCAAGTCCCGCTTCGAGAACGAGGGCATGCCATTCTTTGACTCATACTACGCCTCCCCTCTAGCTCGCTGTGTCCAGACCGCCGTTGAGACCTTCCAGGATCTCCATCTCCCCAAGGACAAGCCTTTCATCCCAATGGTCAAGGAACTTCTCCGCGAGGGTATCAGCATCCGCACATGCGACCACCGCCACAACAAGGAGTATATCAAGACTCTTGCACAAAAGATCAAGTTCGAGAAGGGCTTCTCTGACAAGGATAAGCTCTGGACTGGAAAGAAGGGTGAGACGGATGAGCATCAGTTGGCGCGAAGCAAGGATGTTCTCGATGATATTTTCACGAGCGACAATGCTGTTTGGATCAGCATTAGCAGTCACTCTGGCGAGATCGGCAAGCTACTCCAGGCGCTTAACCACCGACCTTTTCGCCTTGCGACCGGCCAGATCATTCCTGTTCTTGTCAAGGCTGATGTTGTTGATGAGGAGCCTACTTCTACCTACGTTTCCTGGACGGCTGAAGCGACTTGCAATGCCCCTCCTGTGACCAGCATCGGAGGGCAGGGCTGTGTATGCTCCTCTACGTTAGCATCTTCACCAGCAAAGGCTACATAAGTAATCGCAGAAAGGAAATGTATTGATCATGTAGTGATAGCTGTCTCGGTACATAGAAAAGTGCAGACTGCTTGACTAATACAAAGGAGAAATGGTGGTAAATGCATTTGCCCATCCCGCGGCTTGTGTACAATCTTGCCGCTCTCCACCAATTTATGACACTAAAGCACCTGAACACCTGGTTCCGTCCGATCCCAGCAAGTTTGCAACTGTACCAGTTCCTATAAACGTAGGGTTGGCGGTACTGCCCAGTGTGAACTTCCATGTCGCGCCCAGTGCAGCCTCCTGGGCGAACAGTGTACCATCTGGTGCAGCCATGGCAGCACCCCAGAGCAAGCTGAGTGGCGTAAGGAAGACATTCCCGTAGGTTTGGTAGCGCTCCCATGTCTGCGTGGCCAAGTCCCACCGGACGATATTTGTTGTCAAGACACCTCCTGACGTGACGAATGAGAATTGTACGGCATAAAGGTAGTTGCCCCCGCCAGGAACATACGCCCAGTCGCCCACTGCGTTCGGTCCGTTTAGGATAGCAACATTTGACGATGTGCCCTGGTTAAGAAGCTTGCCGAAGTTTGTACCAGGCCTCAGGTCAACACACCACCACTTGCCTCCAATTGCAGACACCCAGAAACGACCTTGATTATCGACATCGCCCATACTGATGGCCTGGGTACCAATGACAAGGTCAAGTATCTCCCATCTACCATCTTTGGCGATACGGATGAGTCCGGATCGTTTGCAGCCAAGGGGCAGGGTAGCACAGAGAGGGTCTACAAGCAAAGGTTGTCGATAAAAGCCATAAATATAATTGTCGAGCGGATTGAACCCAATGCCATTGATAAGACCGCCCGGACCAATGCCTGATTTAATTGTTGTTCGTGCGCCAGTAACGAGATTGACCCGTGTGAGAGTGTTGGACAATAGACTTGAAACGATATAGCCGTAGCCATCACAATCAAAGGTTGGGCCGAAGGCAGCTTGGGGCATCATGCTAGTGCTGCTGCTGCTAGAAGTGGTAAGCGCGACGACGGCTGCGCTGCTTGAGGTAGTGACCACTGGAATGACTACAGTGCTGGTTGATGTGGAGGTGATGACTGCTTGTGCTGCGTTTGATGAAGTTGAAGTCGTGGCAGCGGGGGCAGCACTACTCGAAGGACTTGAAGAACTGGTCGCTGCAACGGCGGCATTAGAGGAACTCGATTTCGATGACTCTGCGGCAAGACTAGATGTCGAAGAGCTGACCGCTGCTGCAGAACTCGTTGTAGTTGAGGGACTGGCAGCTGCTGATGTACTTGTGCTAGATGCGGCTGAGCTCGTGGTTGAAGACTCACTGAGCGTTGCAAAAACTGGACTTCCCACGCTTAGCGATGCAGCCGAGGCAGATGAAGAATCCACTGGCGTAACAATAAGAGTTTCAACGATGATAGTACCTGACTCCCCAGCTGCGGTAGGTGGATCATAGAGGGTGCGTTCAGCTGTAGCTGTGCTGGGGGCAGCTCTGAAAATGGTGACATTGGCGGTAGCAATGATGGGTGATGTTGTTCGAACGTCTGCTGGTGCGCTGCTAGTCGAAGTAGTCGAAGCCTCGGGTGTTGGCGTTTCTATCAGGATTGTTCCTGGCTCGCCATCTGAGGCTGGCGGAATGTAGATAGTCTTGGTAGTTGCAGCAGACCCGCCAATGAAGATGGTAGTATTTCGTGCTACGGCTGGCGATCTTGTAGTGCTTGCAACTTCGGGGGACGATGATTCTTCAGGCGCAGAGCTTGGTGTCTGGATAATCACTGTACCAGGCTCATTAGTTGCAGCGGGGGGGTTGTAGATCGTTGTTGTGATTGAAGCAGGACCTCCAATGTAGCGAGTAACATTCTGAATCGCACTTGGTGGCTCGATGCTCGTGGTAGTCCTATGAGTTGATGTTGTTTCCTCTTCAGCAGGGTTGGCGGTGGGAGTCTGGATAACCACAGTTCCTGGCTCCCCGGACGAAGCGGGAGGGATGTAAATGGTTTCAGTAACCGAAGCTGGGCCTCCAATAAAGCGAGTGACATTCTGAATTGCGCTATGCGACTCAAAACTTGTGAGGGTCTCACTGGCAGATACCGACGTCTCCTCTTCAGAACCAGCTGAAGGGGTTTGGATAACCACTGTTCCTGCCTCTCCTGACGAGGCAGGAGGGATATAGTAGGTTGTTGTGATGGAAGCAGGGCCGCCGACAAATCGAGTTATATCTGGAATACCGGTTTGCAATGTGGCGGGGTTGCTCTCCTCAGGTCTGGAGGTAGGTGTTTGGATGAGTACTATTCCAGGCTCGCCAGATGCAGTTGGAGGGATGTAGATGGTTGTCATGACCGAAGCAGAACCGCCCTCAATGCGGGTGATATTCTGAACTGCTGTACCAGTCTCTCTAGCCGAAGCTGACGTATCCCCATCATTTTCACTTTCGGGGCCAGCTGTGGGAGTCCGAATGACTACGGTACCGGGCTCTTCGGGATCGGCAGGTGGATAGTAGATAGTCGTTGCAACTGAGCCAGGGCCACCGCTGTAGACAGTGACGTTTTGCCTTCCAACTGGGAACGCAGTGTTCGCCGCGGTTTCACGAGCCGTTGTTGTCTCATCCTTATCTTCACCATCAGGAATTGAAGTTGGTGTTTCGATAAGAACTATTCCAGGTTCACCAGATGCGTTAGGAGGGATGTAGATGGTTGTCGCAACTGATACAGAGCCTCCAATTATGCGAGTCACATTTGCAGGTCCACCAGAAGAAACGACACCAGTTGTCGTAGCATCTGGATCTTCATCTTCATCGTCAGGGCCAGAAGTAGGCGTCTCGATGACAATGGTTCCAGGTTCGTCAGGGTTGTCAGAGGCGGGTGGATAGTATATAGTTCTTGTTGTTGATCCGGAGTAGCCGCTGAAGATTGTACTGTTGGGCCGTGACTCTGGAGTAGCGAGAGGGTCTGTAGTAGTTTTTCTGATGCTCGCTGTTGCCTCCTCTTCGTCATTTTCAATGATGACAGTGCCAAATTCTCCTGAAGAGTCAGGCGGAATGTAGATAGTTCGAGTAGCAGTACCAGAACCGCCTCGGGTGATGGTGACGTTCTGAAGTGCACTAGCTGAAGCAGGACGCGAGGAAGTCTCCTCCTCCTCCTCCCTGACTGAGCCCGTCGGAGTCTGGATGACGATAGTCCCTACTTCATCAGAAGCAGTAGGCGGATAATATAGCCTCTCAGTGACTGATCCAGGTCCCCCACTGTAGATTGTGACGTTGGCCCTCGCGGTACCAGTAGCAGAAGGATCAATTGGTGTCTCGATGAGGATAGTACCCGGCTCGCCTGAAGCAGTAGCTGGTACATAAACAGTCCGAGTGGCCGTACCAGAGATACCAGTGTAAATGGTAACATTGCCAACACGACTTCCTGTCTCTGAAGCAGCATTCCCAGTTGGAGTCTCGATGTAGATCGTCCCTGGTTCCCCAGATACTGTAGCCGGCACATAGACTGTTCTTGTAGCTGTTCCAGGAACACCGGTGTATATTGTGACATTGCCAGGACCACGCCCAGTCTCTGAGGCAGTAGATCCATCAGGGGTCTCGATGATAATGGTACCAGCCTCGTCTGATGCAGTTGGTGGGACGTAGATTGTACGAGTGACTGTGACAGAGCCACCGCTGTAGACGGTAACATTGGCGACTGCGTTGTTTGGAGACTCAAAAGCTCCAGTGGGTGTCTCTACGATGATCGTGCCAGGTCGACCTGATTCACCAGGGATAGTTACAGTTGTTGCAATGGTAACAGAAGCTCCGCGGGTGACAGTAACGTACTCTTCGCTGCGGCTGTTTTCCGTAGGCGTCTCAATAAGAACAGTACCTGGCTTACCAGATTCACCAGGGATGGTGATTGTTATTGCTGCTGTCACGGAGCCCCCTCGTGTAATCGTAACGTATTCTTTGCTAGTTTCCGCAGGGGTCTCGATGAGCACAGTGTCTGGCTGGCCTGACTCGCCGGGGATTGTGATAGTTGTTGCAGCTGTAACAGGGCCTCCACGGGTAATAGTAACATCCTCTTCTCTGCTACGAGTCTCCCTTGGCTCATCATCGTCATTTGGAGATCTGATGGGAGTCTCGATGAGCACAGTGTCTGGCTGGCCTGACTCACCAGGGATGGTGATCGTTGTTGCGGCTGTAACGGAGCCTCCACGAGTGATAGTAACTGGCGAGGAGGACTCCGTCGGTATCTCAATTAGAACAGTGTCCGGATCTCCAGATTCACCTGGCATCGTAACGGTTGCAGCCTTCGTGACTGAGCCTCCCGTTGTGATAGTAACTTCTTCCCGATTACCACCAGTTCTTGAAGACTCGGTGGGTATTTCAACAAAGACAGTATCAGGCTGACCTGATTCTCCAGGGATCGTGACCGTTGTCGCCTTAGTAACTGGGCCGCCCCGAGTGACGGTTACCTCTCGTTGATTTTCAGTCGGTGTTTCGATGATAACAGTACCAGGATCACCAGATTCGGCAGTTACATAAATAGTCGTGGCGACTGAACCAGGCCCTCCTCTTTCGATAGTCACATTGGCAACACTAGTAGGCACGCGAGTTGTCTCGGACTCACGCCCAGCGGGTGTTTCAATGAGAACAGTATCTGGCTCTTCAGGCTCTGTCGCTGGGATGTAGAATGTTCTCGGAGCAGTGACCGAGGCACCACTGAAGATTGTGGTATATCTTCGATCGCCTGTAGCTGTGGTGACTAAACGTTCAGAAGACTCGCCTCTAGTCTCTTCAGCAGCACCGGGCAACGTCTCAATGACAACAGTACCAGATTCCTCTGGGTCGCCAGGGGGGTAATAGAAGGTTCCGCCGACTGTTCCAGGAGCTTCAGTGTAGATGGTAACGTTACCACGGCGAGTCGTCAGACTACCTGGTGCTTCTGTGATGGTTCCAGTCTCTCTTTCTTCTGTGCCACCGGTAGGAGTCTCAATGATGACAGTTCCTGGCTCGCCAGATGCAGTCGGTGGGATGTACTCGGTCCTCGTGACACTCACTGGCCCTCCTCTGACAATGGTAAAGTTGCCACCCGACACGGTGGGTGCAATTGTAGTTGCAGCTTCCTCTGAGGTGTCAGCACCAGGACCCGAGGTTGGAGTCTCGATGATAATAGTTCCAACCTTTCCAGATGCTGTTGGAGGAATATAACTGGTTCTTGTAGCGGTGCCAGGCCCACCACTGACAATAGTGACGTTGCGAATACCTGTAGAAGCCGCAGTCTCAGATGCTTCCACATCTAGCACCGAGGTAGGTGTTTCAATAATGATAGTTCCCTGTTCACCTGAAGCGGTTGGTGGGATGTATCTGGTCTCTCTGACTGTGCCAGGACCTCCACTGAAGATAGTGACATTACCAGCGGAAGGGATTGTAGCGGTTGGACGGCCGGTTTCTGGTTCAGTGATTCTTTCTTCATCGTCCATGGAAGACTCTTCCTCTTCAACTCCCCGAGTTGGGGTCTGAATGACCATGGTGGTTGAGTCCCCAGATGCACTTGGTGTCAAATAGATCGTTGTAGTAGCTGTGCCAGGTCCGCCTCTGTAGCTGGTCACATAGATTGGATCGTCGATGGGAGTCTCAATGATAATGGTCCCAGGCTCATTCGAAGCTGTACCAGGAATGAATCTAGTTGTGGCAACAGTCGCTGAGATTCCACTATAAACGGTCACATTGGCAGGACCCCCAGAGCCAGGTCTTGAAGTCGGAGTCTCAATGAGAACTGTATCGGGTTCGCCTGAGGCAGTCGGAGGAATAGTTAAGGTACGAGCCACAGATTCAGGGCCATCTGTATAGATAGTAACTTCCCTGGCCGCATGTGTTTCTATGATGACAGTTCCACGCTCACCTGATACTGTAGGGGCGATGTATATAGTGCGAGTACCGGTGGCTGAAACACCGCTATAGATCGTGGTATTGCCAACATCACCATCTTCATCAACCCAGGATGTCGGTGTTTCAATAACGATAGTTCCAGGCTCATCAGACACTGTGGCAGGAATGTAGCGGGTTTGTGCAGCAGTAACAGGGCCACCAGTAACGATGGTGACATTTCCTATGCCTGTAGCTTCAGGTCCAGATGTTGGAGTCTCGATGACCACGGTACCAGGCTCTCCTGACGCAGTGGCTGGAATGAAACGGGTTATTGTTAAAGAGGCAGGTCCGCCACTGTAGATAGTCGCATTGCCTTGGCTGCCCGAGGTGACAACTGCAGTTGGACCACTGGCACCTGTGCCTGTGATATCAGAATCGTCATCATCATCATCTGGATCAGACGCCGGGGTTTCAATGATGAGTGTGCCAGCTTCGCCCGAGACAGTGGGAGGGATATATATAGTTCTTCTGGCCGAGGCAGTGCCTGAACTGTAGACAGTAACATTTGCGATTCCAGCTGGAGACCCAGTCGAAGGCTCGCTGCCATCTTCAATGCTCTCAGTTGCATCAGGATCGGACTCAGAAATTGGGGTCTCTATGATTATGAATCCATCCTCATCTGAAGCAGTAGGAGGGATGTAAATAGTCCTCCTACTTGAAGCACTGCCAGAGCTATACACCGTTATGTTGGGTCGAATACTGGGACTCTCGGGCGCCTTGTTGGTCGCAGTTGCGGTCTCAGATATGCCTGTTCTGACGGGTGTCTCAATAATAATTGTACCAGGCTCATTGCTTGCCTTAGGAGGCACATAGATTGTCCTCCTAGTAGGGCTAGAGCCAGATCTGAAGATGGTGACGTTGGTGTTACCGCCAATAGCAGAACCAGTGACTAACACATCATCATCTCCACGAGCAGTTGCTGCTTCCGATTGGGTTTCTGAGACTGGTGTCTCAATTACAACGGTCCAGGCGTCATTTGATGATCGGGGAGGGATATAGAGGGTCGTCCTCGCTGGGCCTGTCCCGAGCCTGAAGACGGTAATTGTTGCTACTTCGTCGTCAGGAACACCAGTTGTTTGGCTGTTTTCTGCCGTAGTTTCACCTGCAGGGCTTCCGGCTGTTGGACCTGTGATGGGTTGGCCATCATCATCGGTATTTGAGCCAGAGCCAGAACCTGAACCACCAGGATCGAGAGACTGGTTCTCGTCATAGACACCTGTCACAGATGCTGATGCATCTTCAACGCTCGTAGTAGGAGCTCCAGTCTCGCCATCAGCTTCGCCCCCATCATCATCCGAAGAACCACTCTCAGTAGCCCTGCTAGAAGCTCCAGTGTTGGTTTCATCCTCTTCTCCAGATTCTGTCTCTGACGTCTCTTCAATCGAAGCATCAGAGGCTAAAGTCTCGCTAGCAGCAGGCTCATCCGTAATAGTCTTACCTGAGTCTGGGTCAAGACCGTCATCTGATGGTGCAGACTGGGACCCGATGGGAACATCAAAACCAGATTCTGTTCCTGAAGACTCAGCGTCGGTTGCTGACGAACCGCGATCTCGAGAAATAGAAGATGTCTCTTCTTCATCAGAGCCTTCATCACTGGCAGAAGCTTGTTCGGATGCTCTCGACGTAGCACCAGCTGGTCTGCCAGTAACTACTTCCTCAGTAGAAGCAGACTTGGCACCTGTAGTTTCCGAGCTCTCCCGTCGAGTGTTCGAGGTTTCCTCTTCTCTAGCTGGTTGTTCCGTAAGGCTTGAAGCACCAGAAGTGGATCGGTTGGTCTCATTGTTGTTGTTTTCTCTATCAGTCGATCGAGAGCTACTTTCACGAGTTGTTGAAGATTCACCAACACCGCCAGCCGGTACTCCAGTGAGAGCTGCGCCGGTAGAAGACGACCCGGTGGCGCTGGAGTCTCTACTTGAGGTCCCTGACGTAGCACTGCGATCAGATCCCGCACCACTAGCTGATCTTGCCGTGGAGCGGCTCGACGAAGTCTCAGGACCTTGTGGAACACGATCAGACTCTGGAACACTTTGACTACCAACAAGCGTCTCGAAGTTGTCAACGCTTCTAGTGGTAGTTCTCGATGCAGTTGAACTTCGGCTTGTACTCTCGGATGCCCCAGAGGTACCAGCGCTGGATCCCTGAGCTGACTGAGGCTGTGGCCTCTGGCTTTCAGATTCTGAAGCACTGGAGCGTGATGATGCAGATCCAGATAAACTTGAAGCTCCAGTTGAGGTTCTTTGAGTTGAAGAACTTCCACCCGCTCTTGTGTTCACATCTGGTGAGGTCGAGCCTCTTGATCCTGTAGCTGCAGCGCCAGATCTTGTTGAAGTCGAAGCAAAGTCGGCTCCAGCCCTCGTAGACTGGGAACTACTTCCAGATCCTGGCCGTTTTGAAGTAGAGGCTTGGCTATTCGACAACGCACCTCTACTAGTTGATCGAGGTTGAGTATTCTCACCGTTCAATGTTGAACTCGTCGCTCCAATCCTCTGTGATGTACGCGATGACGTTGCCTGGCTACCTCCAGAGCTAGTACCAAGATCTTCAGGCCTTACAGTGACAGGTCGGCCCAAAGTAGAAGCTGTATTCACAGGTCTTGTCGCTCCGCCGCTGGAGCTGGTATCGAGGTCTTCGGGCTCAGCTGTGAGACGTAGACTTGAGGAAGTAGAAGTTGAAGCTCCAGGTCTTCGCGAGCTGCTCGAGTTGGAGGTATTTGATCCTTTTCCAGACCGAGTCGACGAAGATTTGCTAGAAACACCTTTGCCTGAAACTGTGGCTTTTCGGGTACTAGTTTTGTCTGAACCGTCACCATTAGTCGTGACATTGGCGTCGTCGCTTGCAGGTCGAGTGGCCTGGCCTGCAGTTGTAGACCCCCGGCGTTTCGTACTTTTGGAGTTTCCTGGATCCTTTGTAGTTCGTAGTGGATTTGACTGAGCCTTTGAAGCAGAAGCATTCTTAGATGTTGTGGCTCTGCTGTTGGCAGGCCTTTTGACTGTAGTTCTGTCGGCCTCTGTTTCCGCAGTGCCACCCAAGCCCTCAAGTCCACCCGAAAGGTTAGTACGCCTAGTGCTAGTCTGTCGATTCCCTGTACTTGTCTTGCTTTTGGACGCGTCATTGGTGAGAGTCTTGACGATGTCTGCTGTGATGGTGAAGACGGTGTTGCTCGATGTGACAACATAGGTTGAAGGTGAGGTTCTGACGATTGGTGATCGAGTTGTTGGACGTTGAGAAGAGCTTGTCCTGCGTGTTGAGGAGCGTGTGATTGACTCGTTCCCATCGGCTCCTCCGGCGCTGTTTCCAGAGTCCCCGTCGTCGTCGTCTCCGCTGGATCCTTTCCCGCCAGAGGTTGATCCACTTCCACCCTTTGACCCATCGCCCCCTTTACCTTCACCATTTCCTCTGTCACCGTCAGAATCGGGATCATCGTCACCCGATGATCCTTTGCCGCCCGAGGTGCTTCCTTTACCCCCAGAGCCTCCATCGTCGGAACCCTGGCTGCCATCTGAGCCATCGCCTTCAGACTCAGTGCCGCCTTTTGTCGGCCCAGCATCATCTCCAGAACCACCACCGGAGGCGCCTTTGGTACTTGAAGAAGACCCAGCAGATCGTGTCCCACTGCCGCCTTGGCCATTGTTACTTCCAGACCCTCCTTGGCTTCCACCCTTAGATCCTCCCGAGCTGCCGTTACCGGAGTTATTGCCGTTGTTTGACCCAGAAGACCCTCCCTTTCCTTGACCAGTATCTTCATCATCTGAAGACCCAGAACCTCCACCCTGAACTCCTCCACGGCCAGTGCCATCGCCGTCTCTGTCGGAGCCTCCATCGTTGGAACCACCTCCCTGGCCTGGTAGGCCAGAGTTGCTACCACTCCCGCTGTTGGAGCCATCTTCAGAACCACCATTATTCGAGCTATCGCCGCCACTTGACGAATCTGAGTCTTCCGAATCATCACTGGAACCACCCTGGCTTCCGCTGTTGGATCCCCCAGTGGCCTTCGCGCCATTGCTGTCATCTCCACCATCGCCATCGCCACCAGCTGGTTGGGTTCCAGCGGGAAGGTCGTCATTATCGTTATCGGTCTGCCGGTTAATTGGGTCGTTGGGGGTCAGAACTAGGACTGTACCAGGATTTCCACCTTCGGGGGGGATCGTCAAAGTCTGTCGCGGGCCAGGGTTGCCATCGTCTCCTTGGCCTGGTATGCCTTGGACATCACCAGAGCCTCCATCCGAACCGTCTCCATCTTGACCATCGCCTGACCCGTCTCCTGAGCCGTCATCTGAGCCATCAAGCCCCATGGGCACACCTCTGGTAATTGTTGTATACCCAGCCGCACCCTCTGGACGAGTACGTGTAGGTGGCAAAGCTGTACCAGCTGCACCGGTAGCTTGTGCTCCTCCTGGTCGTCCATTATCACCCTCGGGTGGTGTTTGAATGAGAACAGTACCAGGTTTGGTGCCAGTTGGAGGAATCGTAGTTCGAATAGGAGCTGTCGGTGTAACGCTTCCCTCGGCAGGTTCGATAATAGTCATATATCCAGTCGCATCTGTAGGTTGAAGGGTAATGGTTTGACCAGCAAGACCCCCCAGAGCGCCAACGGTATTTGGACTCAAGGGTTCGAGGCCTAATGGCCTCAAAGTTCCCGAATCAGGCGTCTGTATGATGACAGTGCCGGGATTGCCGTCGCTTCCTGGTATCGTGAGTCGAATTGGAACAGTACCTGTGAAAGAAGTACCCGCTGGCTCAATGACGGTCACGTAGTCGCCATCTTGGGCGGGCTCGAGAGTAAGGCCCTGGAGGCTTCCTCTATTAAATGACGATGCCGGAACATTGATGATGACTGTTCCACGATTCGTTCCAGTTGGTGAAATGGTAATTAGTTGAAGTGAAGCTAGCGTGCCAGTGAGTGGTTGGAGAATCGTCACGTAACCTGTCGTGTCCTTTGGCTGCAGAGTAACTGGCTGCAATACTCCAACGCGTGTTTCTGGTGTTTCAATAATAATCTGACCTGGTTGGTCGCCCTTCGGAGGGACTACCTGGGTAATTGGGGCTGAGATCGGGTTTGGCCCGGAATGTGGTCTAATAATAATCGCATAAGGGCGATCATCTGTTGCTGGAATCACCACATTTTCCGGCGCCGATGTACCACCGGGCTGTTCAACAATGACAATGCCCGGTTCATCGCCCTGCGGTGGAACAGTATATTGTGTTGTAACTGACCCTCGATAGGGCTTCGTAATTGTAATGTACTCGGGATCGGCAAGGACTGGATAAACCGAAACATATGTGTAGCAAACTCCTGAATATTCATTGTTAATACCAAGGACTGACCTATCATTCTGAACACCAATCAAGCCACGAGATGTACCCGTCAGGCTGGCAAAGAGTATGTGCCGTAGCACCACGAACAAAGGCCGCATTGTTACAGCGGCTAGTAGAAATGTAGCATTAACGTAAATAAGGGTTAGATTTATTAACGCGAACCTGAATAATTGGGAAATAGGCACGAAAAGTCGCGGATCAGGGCTTCAATGGATTATAACCCAAGATCTGTTGCCAGGCGTCATATCCGCATTCAGAAAGATTATAGACAAAGCTGTGTTTCCAGATAGATACATACAAGATTCACAAATCATAGTATTCACAAAGGCATTGTCAGCTGAAATTGGGTTGCTGAGGCGGAAGCCTTCATGCCAAGAGGTCACACCCGTAGCAGATCGATGCTGTTTTCCATCATGTTAAGCACGTTCCTGCATCCCAAGGCTTTGTGTAACAAGACACTCCGGTTCAAGACCCTGTTGGCTGGGACTGTAATCGTTGGAATGCTGCAGGGCTTTGTTTGCAAGACGACCAGCTGGAAGTCTGTGATGGAGTGAGTAGCCCCAGCTACTGACCATTGAGAACAGTCGTTTTCAAGAGTGAAGGGCTGCCGGGTGCCTGGGCGTATGCAAGGTCCCATTCAGCATATTACTAACGTTGACACTTAAATACTAGTTATGCAGATGATCCACAGATCTTGTGTCAGTGACAGCTATATGGACGGATATAGCAGGGAATCTTGTGGTCATAATCTAAGATTATCAATCCAGAAATGACACATCGTTTTCTTTCGTAATAAGCACAATCTGCTTCAAGTTCCCATGAGACCTGAACTAGTCGAGACTACATGATTGATTCAGTCTTGCTATCAGGTTTGCTGTCAGGTGGATCGTGTCTTAGCTACAGCATGCGGCCAACTTGACGTTAGGCTAACCACCTCCACTGCGGAAGCCAGCTCCTTAGCCCCCGAAGCTACGATTTTGACAGAAGTTTATCTAGACATCAGTAACTAGCTCGAAGTTCTAAACAACCTTATCTTCATCAAATCTGAATCTTGAGTGAGGGAAAAGTGACTGGCGGCCGCCACGGAGTACATCACTTTCTTGACAGACACATTCCAGTTTATGTGCCGTTTAGACACATCACAATTTGGCCACTGGGAGGAGGTTACACAAGCTCCACTGTCGCACTGGCAGACGTTTTTCTTTGACTAGTCCAAGTGAGACTTGGCCGCGTGCGTCCAACAGCTTGTGGCTGATCCAATAAGCACTGAGACTGTGACGTTGAAGATCATGAGTGATGATCGGGAATAGTTTTCACTGTTCAGGGTCCTTTGAATTTGTGTAACCCAAGAGACCTACGGAATGTAGGGGTCATCATTATCCTACCTGGATAAGTTGACTGTTTGTATCTACAGACTCCTCAGCGCACACGTTTGGAAAGCGTTGCTCCCTGGATAACTGGAACATTTGATCGTGGTAATAAGACACTCGGATCCGCGGCTGATTTTGATGGTGCTGTGCTTAGAAATGTCTCTCACACTGAGAAATCGGTCCTGTTTCTGTCCCATAATCAGGTCATTTTACCCTTGATCCAGAATCTAGACCTGGACTATGAGTCTATGACCCATCCGTTTTAAACCTTCTTGGCATCAACATCTGGCTTCCGACTGGGCCGGATCGGCATGTTTTTGTCTTTCTTTTTGGTTTAGCTTGAATTATCCGCCACGCAAGTAATACATTCATATTATCGTTGTATTTCCTTTATGCTTTGAGCCTTGAGCCCCGAGTACCTGGCTCGCATGAGCTTCATGTCAGATCCATGATTTGAGATTCCCTTCAGCTTTCATCGAAATGTCATTCTTTTAGATGCGATTTGAACTTCGATCATCGCCAACAACATGTCTCGGGTTATGATCATAGTCTAAGATTGTTTCCCCCTACTACGGCAGATATTGGCAAAGACGCGACTATTCTCATGAGATAGATAGGCGCGTTATGACTTCGAAACCGATCAGATTCATGAGAGATATCCCAATACGAAAGGAAAAACAAAACTACACTAATGTATCTATTACTCATTAGCAGTCAAGCATATCTGAAGGGCATCGTTGAAGCTATGACTTGTCACATAAGAGCCCAGCTAGGGCATAACGCTATCTCAGGGCAGAATAGATGCAATTTCAAAGTTCAAGATAAGGTTATATTACATGTCAATGGTGAGGCTGATAGGTCATCTGGGAATAAATAAGATCCAAGTCCAAACGCATCTGTCGGAGAGTGAACGGAATCGTACCGCACTGAACAATGGTGGCTTGAGGTGTTGACAAAGCGACCGCATTCGCTTATTAGAATGTGACATCCACTTATGTGATAGATCTTGTCATCTCTGACAAAGCTCAGATGAAACAGATTAGATATGTGACTCATATGAAACAGTGCAGGGTAGACTCTGAATGTAACGGATCAACCACAATTACACGACGAGTGCCTGGATAAAGAGGAGTATTTGTAATTTAGAGACTAATATTAAGTTGAAAGAAGAAGCTGAGATACTGTTTTACTTGACAACGATTCTTGTGTCGAGTTAAGATGAAGGGCGTTTCTTTCATGATATTAGTGTATGTTCAGTTCATGACATAGTTATATAACCACATCCAAAACACCACGCTGACCATGTAACGAGGGAATTGAACAGACATGAAATAAAAAAAGTATGATGATAACCTTAACAGGTCTTCTAACTGCACAAGCTAAAGTCGCCAATAACGCCCCAACAGAAGCACCAAAAAGCTTGCAACAATTTGTCACACACATTTCCAGCGGCGTCCTTCAACCAATCAGAGCCACGCCCGGTTAGCTCAATCGGTAGAGCGTGAGACTCTTACGAGTACGCGATCTCAAGGTTGCGGGTTCGACCCCCGCATCGGGCTGTTCCTATAAAACGATTGCGAGCAATAGCGAGGCATCTCTTTTTTGCTTCATCCACTGAGACATCTTTCGGCCTCCTTTTTTTTTTTTTTTTTTTTTTTAGGAATACCTGTTTATTTGGTTTGCCAAGGATTGGCTGAAATAATAATAAATATAATTTGAACTGGCACCTCAATTCAGAGTGATAAAGGAAGAGAACTTTTTATCAGTTGCCCCAAGAGTCTTTTGTACTATTTATTATAAAGCCTTTCCTGGATACATCTTTCTCTAGATAGTTTTATTTAAATACTATGCTATTACCTGATTTACACGGTTTCGGGAACAAGGAGCAGTTTGAAAAGGCAGTTTAAGCTTACACATCAATGAGTCTCGATCTAGTAGTCATGCTGGGACAAGTGTTGCGTGCATGGGCACCCAATCTCATATCCCTGCAAGCTTACCATCATGTCTAAGCATATGTGCTTTATAGTTACTGGAAATCCTCCAAATCCATAACCTGGAATCTAAGAGCAAGGACATTTCACATCTCCAGCTCGTCAGTTCACGACCAATCAAGGTATGCAACTTTGCAAATTTCTCCGCGGACTCTCCGTCAAGAATAATAAACAGACTTATTCCATTAAAAACAACAGACAGGTCGATCTTCCGGTGAGTGTTATCGGATTCGTCATTCCCAAGCCCCGTATTCGTAGCCCTCGCCCATTGCATGCTCATGCGGCTTGTTATTGGCAGCTAGTTATTATAGTTATCTTCTAGTTCCTCCTCGCCGAGTCTGTTACCCCTGAGAGGCCATGGCATTGCCACGTTTTGTGAAGATAAAACTTGAATCACTTTAATCCGGCGTTCTCGGATCCGGGAATTGCGGGCCCAGACGGACCCCGATATCTAATGTGGAGCAGTTTGAGGCTGTCAGATTAAAGATTAGAATAGACTGAACTAGACTGCTAGAACCAAAGTCCTAATTCCGAATATTATATTACTGTTACAGTAAAATCTAGTTAGAAATGATAAACGCTTTGATGTCATATCATGCGGCCCTACGTCAATCTGTAATCTGGAGGTCAAGTAGGGGCAAGACGGGTTGTCCAAAGGGCCCGACAAGGGATTGCATCAACAAATGATCGACCAATCAAGGCTGCGAAAAGACTCCACTGGCGTTGACAGCTGAAGCTAAAAATTTACCGAAGACTCTTGATCCCCCAGCTTTTTTGAACGACATGCCGGCTGTTGCTCTCGTCTCTACTGTCCAAGTCAGGTCACTTTAACAGTTACTCTACATCACCACAACCCTCAACTTTGGGAGATAAGATAAGATAAATAGATAGATACTTATGTTTCATTGTTAACTATATACGATAATTGGTTGTTCACATTCCTTGAACTCCGTCCTTTTACACCGTCAGTTCCATGCCATTCCATCTCATGTTGTACGACCCATCAAGATCACGAGTCTCTAAAAGACCCAAACAAAAACGCCTAAGCAAACACCTAATGATAACAACTCTCATGACGCCTCTCATCACAACTGGAACTAGTCTTCTCACTCTCCGGAGGCGGACTCGAGCTGCTATCAACAGGACTACTCGACTCGCTCCCCGTCCCTGCCTCTAAAGCACTCAACATCAAAGACTTCTGCACACAAGAACACCTCTTCAAAAGCTCCTCACAGCGCTCCAAACGTGCAAGGAGTTCCTTGGTAGGCTTGCGACGAGTGCGCTTAGGTGCTGGTTTACTTGGGATGCACTCTATCCCCGCCTATGCCTGTCAGCCCTCGTCTTACATGCGTTTTATGCGTGCTTACCTTGATGCAAAACGAACATGGGAACTTGCGATCGCATTTCTTTTTCCGTGTTTGACAGAGCACACACGCTAAAACTCGTCGTGGTCGTTGTTGTTCGGGTGCCATGCTTGTTTGCTGGAACTAGATAGATAAGAAGAAAAATGAGGATATTCCCAAAAGTGCGTGTATCTCGGCCTTGGAACTGGATCTGTCCGAGGCGGACGAACTGAGCTATTTGCTGCGTACGCATTATCCATCAGAGGATCATCTTTTGTTGAAGCGGACTCTTGACAGAGCCCGAGTGAGTGGATATCGGGGACGGGGAGTCGACGGGATCCGTGTGTTGAGAATCCGGGTCCACCATCTTGTCGGTGCCACGGGCACGAAGGCACTCCCGCCAGCACGGTATTAAGACCCTGCGGTGACCTCTAGGTTCAGTGTCTCATGATATGATTACCTTTCATTCACTACTATCTTGTTTCATCTTTCCTATCTTCTTAGTACACATCTTTAATAATCCCCTAATACTCGAACCAGAATCTGTATGTAATCACCCTCACTCTCACCACTCTCACACCCCTCCTAACATATTATAACTAGAACTCAAATCGATCAATCGTCAAGGCTAAGGTTCTGTCTTGCTATCATGGCTGCCCTTCACCCAGTCGGCGAGGCACGCTCAGAGCACAGCAGCCACGACACCATCGTCGACATGGAACCCACCCCCGACAAACCCTCCGCGCCCAAGGACGACATGACCAAGGACGAAAAGACCTCTTCCAGCGAAGATGAAGCTCAGAACGAACAAACAGAGGAGATGGTCCGTCGCCACTCCATCGTGCGAGACCTCGCCCGCCAATACACAAACACTTCATCGCACTTCCAAGGCAGCAACCCAGATCACTTCAACTTGGAGGATGCAGACTCTCCTCTCAACCCACACAGCGACAACTTCAATGCCAGAACCTGGGCTAAAGCTGTCGCTAGATCCATGGGCGAAAATGGCTCTGGGTTTAGACAGAGCGGCATCTGCTTCCAGGACATGAACGTCTTTGGCTACGGCGCTGAGACAGACTATCAGAAAGACGTCGGTAACGTCTGGCTTGGTCTTCCCAGCATGGCACGAGACCTCATCTCTCCCAACAGTGGAAAGCGCAGGATTGACATCCTTCGTGGATTCGACGGTGTTGTCAACGCTGGAGAAATGCTCGTTGTTCTTGGCCCTCCCGGCGCAGGATGCTCTACATTCCTCAAGTCGGTATCCGGCGAAACAAACGGTATCTTCATCGACGAGAGCACTTACTTCAACTACAACGGTGTGCCAGCTCATGAGATGCACAAGTATCACAAGGGCGAGACAATCTACACTGCTGAAGTCGACGTGCACTTCCCCATGCTCTCAGTCGGCGACACACTCACCTTCGCCGCACGAGCTCGATGTCCGCAGAATCTACCATCTCGCATCAACCACGAGCAGTACAGCGACCACATGAGAGATGTCGTCATGGCCATGTATGGCATCAGCCACACCATCAACACCCAAGTTGGCGACAACTACATCCGCGGTGTTTCAGGCGGCGAAAGAAAGCGCGTCACCATCGCCGAAGCAACGCTCTCAAACGCACCCTTTCAATGCTGGGATAACTCAACCCGCGGGTTAGATTCAGCCAACGCAATCGAGTTCTGCAAAACTCTCCGTCTACAATCTGAGCTCTTCGGTCAGACGTGCGCTGTCTCCATCTATCAAGCTCCCCAGACAGCTTACGACCTGTTCGACAAAGCCCTCGTGATCTACGAAGGACGCCAGATCTTTTTCGGTCCCGCAGACGAAGCAAAAGCCTACTTCGTCAATCTCGGTTTCGAATGTCCTGATCGTCAAACAACGCCTGACTTCCTAACCTCCATGACCGCACCAGCCGAGCGAGTCGTCCGTCCCGGTTTCGAGAACAAAGTCCCTCGCACCCCCGATGAATTCGCCGCGCGATGGAAAGAGTCCACGCAGTACCAGATCGTTCGTGCTGAGATCGAGACGTACAAGAGTCTTTATCCGCTCAATGGCTCCAGCGCCGATGCCTTCCGCGAGAATAAAAAGTCCGCTCAGGCAAAGGGTCAGCGCCTCAAATCCCCCTTCACACTCTCATACATGCAGCAAGTCCGGCTTTGTCTGTGGCGAGGCTGGAAGCGTCTCATCGGATCACCAGGAGTCACCATATTTTCGCTTGTAGCGAATACATGCATCGCTCTGATCGCTTCATCACTCTTCTACAATATGAAACCAACGACCAACGACTTCTTCAAACGCGGCGCTGTTCTCTTCCTTGCAGTGTTGTCCAACGCTTTTGCATCAGCCCTTGAGATCTTGACGCAGTATGCTCAACGTCCCATTGTGGAAAAGCACGCGCGGTACGCCTTTTACCACGCATCTGCAGAAGCGTTTTCGAGTATCTTGGTTGATATGCCGTACAAGATCAGCAATAGTATTCTGTTCAATGTCACTCTTTACTTCATGACGAATCTTAACCGGGAGGCGGGTGCTTTCTTTTTCTACCTCCTTGTTTCGTTCATCATGGTCCTCGCCATGTCTGGCATTTTCCGATCTATGTAAGTATTACTATCACTCACAACCAAGATTGACCCTGACTGACATTTCTAGTGCTTCTCTTTCTCGTACCCTCTCACAGGCCATGGTTCCCGCATCGCTCCTGATTCTCGCCCTCGTCATCTTCGCAGGCTTCGTCATTCCAACCGACTACATGCTTGGTTGGTGTCGCTGGATCAACTATCTCGATCCAGTCGCCTATGCCTTCGAGTCCCTCATGGTCAATGAGTTCTCCGGTCGTAACTTTACCTGCACCGCCTTTGTTCCCAGTGCTGCCATCGAGGGATACGAGAAAGTGGGTGCCTTCAACCGAGCTTGTTCGACTGTAGGCAGCGTTCCAGGCCAAGACTTCGTCAACGGCGATGCATTCCTCAACTCTCAGTACAAGTACTACCACTCTCACAAGTGGCGCAACGTCGGTATTCTCATTGCCATGACTGTCTTCAACCACATCGTCTACATCGTTGCCACCGAGTACATCCAAGCCAAGAAATCCAAGGGTGAAGTCCTCGTCTTCCGCCACGGCCACATGCCCTCCAAGACCAAAAGCGATCCTGAATCCGCAGTATCAGGCCCCATCCCCACCGCTGAAAAGTTCAACAACGAAACCGCCAACATTCAGGGCTCCACTAGCGTCTTCCACTGGAACAACGTGTGCTACGACATCAAGATCAAGGGTGAACCGCGACGTATTCTCGATAATGTGGACGGCTGGGTCAAACCGGGAACACTCACTGCGCTTATGGGTGTATCAGGTGCTGGAAAGACCACTCTGCTCGACTGTCTCGCCGACCGAATCTCAATGGGCGTCATCACAGGCGAAATGCTCGTCGACGGGAAAATCCGCGATGATTCGTTCCAGAGAAAAACAGGCTACGTGCAACAACAGGATCTCCATCTTGAGACCAGCACCGTTCGTGAAGCGTTGACTTTCAGCGCTCTTCTTCGACAGCCTGCGTCTACACCACGTGCTGAGAAAATCGCCTACGTTGACGAGGTCATCAGGCTGTTAGATATGCAAGAGTACGCCGACGCTGTAGTCGGTGTCTTGGGCGAGGGTCTTAACGTTGAACAGCGCAAGCGTCTGACCATCGGCGTTGAGCTCGCTGCCAAACCTCCCCTGCTCCTCTTCGTCGACGAGCCCACTTCCGGTCTTGACTCGCAGACATCCTGGGCCATCCTCGATCTTCTCGAGAAGCTCTCCAAAGCAGGCCAGTCTATCCTATGTACGATCCATCAGCCGTCCGCAATGCTCTTCCAGCGCTTCGACCGTCTCCTCTTCCTCGCCAAGGGCGGACGCACCATCTACTTTGGCGACATCGGCCAAAACTCAGAGAAACTAACTGGCTATTTTGAGAAGAACGGCTCTGATCCTTGTCCCAAGGGTGATAATCCCGCTGAGTGGATGCTCGAGGTCATCGGAGCGGCGCCCGGTTCGCATACCGAGATCGACTGGCATCAAGTGTGGCGTGACAGTCCCGAGTATCAGGATGTTCAGACTGAGCTCCAACGTCTCAAGACCGAGGGCAGCACCAACCCTGTTTCTCATCACGATAACCCTGAGTCCTACCGTGAATTTGCTGCGCCTTTCTGGGAGCAGCTCCGCATCGCTACGCTCCGTGTCTTCCAGCAGTATTGGCGCACTCCATCATACATCTACTCCAAGGCAGCTCTGTGTATCCAAGTTGGTCTCTTCATTGGTCTCGTCTTCCTCAATGCTCCGCTGTCCCTTCAGGGTTTGCAGAACCAGATGTTCGCCATCTTCCAGGTCCTCACAGTCTTTGGTCAACTGGTCCAGATGCAGGTAAGTTCTCACTCACTCCCACCACCCACAGCATGTACTAACTTGGACAGATGCCTCACTTCGTCACCCAACGCTCCCTCTACGAAGTCCGCGAACGCCCCTCCAAGACATACAGCTGGAAAGTCTTCATGCTCTCTCAGATCTTCGTCGAGATCCCGTGGAACAGCATCATGTCCGTCTTCATGTTCGTCTGCATCTACTACCCCGTGGGCTTCCAGAAGAACGCCGCAGCCGCCGATCAGACCGCCGAGCGCGGTGCTCTCATGTGGCTTCTCTTCTGGCAATTCCTCGTCTTCACGTGTACCTTTGCACACGCCTGTATCGCCATCACCGACACTGCAGAGGCAGGTGGCAACTTGGCCAACGTCCTCTTCATGATGTCCTTGTTCTTCTGTGGTGTCTTGGCATCGCCTAAGAACATGCCTGGATTCTGGATCTGGATGTATCGTGTGTCTCCATTCACGTACCTAGTCTCGGCGATCTTGTCAACTGGTATCGCAAACACACACGTTACCTGCGCAGCCAATGAATACACCATCTTCGATCCCCCGAACGGCACAACCTGCGGAGACTACCTCAACGATTACGTCAAGAAAGCTGGTGGTTACATCCTCGACAAGGCCGCCACATCGCAGTGCCAGTTCTGCACCATCAAGGACACCAACGTGTACCTCAAGTCGTTGAGTTCCAGCTATGAGAACCGGTGGAGAGACTTTGGAATTGGAATGGTGTATATCGTGGTCAACATTTTTGGAGCTTTGTTCCTGTACTGGCTTGTCCGCATGCCCAAGAACAAGAACAAGAAGAAGCAGCAGTAAACCACTGAGTCTCGGCTCTTTTTTTTATTTTATTTTGGTAGAAGGATTTGTACTAGAGGTTTATTATAGACTGGCTTGGGTTTCGAATTAGAATAGCAATTATCGACCATTATTAGACTTATAAGAAGCCCAACAATTAGATATCGTCAATACATCACACTCTCTAGCCGCCCATTGAAGTCCCCGGGAGCGGCTGTCAGATTATGACTTGAAGGCTTCATTAATGACTGAAGGATCTTTTATGAATCTGACTCATAGAGAGCATCATGTGCATTTGGCTTCTGACAGGCCCTCCCTCTTCACCTTGTCCCGGTATTTCCTTAGTTCCCGGCATTTCCTGAGTTGCCGATATTACCGATATTACCGTCAGAAGCACGTTTGAGATCTTGGAGTGCCGTCCCATAGCCAATCCATTGTAATTATTGCCGATCACACCTGAAAAGGTCTTTCTTATTACTCATAGGGCTGAAATAGTGCAAACTTGAAGGTTTGGTCGTTAACGTTGGTGATGACACAAATATTGAGACACTAGCAGATAACGTATGTCATCTCTTGATCAATTACCTCTATTTTTCGAGGTAGACAAAATAAAATTGTGTTCATGGTAAATAAGAAACATCGTGTCTACAGTTTCATGGTTCAATGATTTGCTCTGTAACGTGGAATTGCCCCTGACCTCGGCCCAGCGGAGGGGAAAGTCAGTCAAGTTGGAGATATTGTCCAGGTTCACGGGAAGCCATAACCACAATCTCTCAAGATACAATTCTCGCTACACTAGATCTCACTTACTTGCTTACGAGAGCTTCCTCGATTATTAATTGTCGACTCTCACAAAGCTCCTCCAATCGCAAACTCCCATCGAACCGGCCGAGTGTCCAAATGCCGGGAAGATCTACTCCATCGGAGGTTGAACCCCGCGGGCCGCAAGCCTCGGTGGACTCCCCGACATTGACTAATACATAAACTACAACATGCCCATCCCCATCCTCATCATGGATGTCATACTCTCTGCTCTAGCCTGTCAAAATGGCTGTCGATGCCTCAGACAGCGTTTCTCCAACTCTACGCGATGAACCCCTCACCGACGAAAAGACACCAGACGACACAGCGTCAACAGGAAACGATGAAGAGATTCAAACCTGCACAATCGACGAACCTCCAGATGGCGGCCTACAAGCCTGGCTCCAAGTCGTAACAGGCCATCTCGTCGCCTTCAACTCATGGGGTTACCTCATCAGCTTCGGCATCTTCCAACCCTACTACGAAGCTCAGTTCTCCCTCCCCCCCTCAACAGTCTCCTGGATTGGAAGTCTGGAAGTCTGTCTGATCTTCTTCATCGGCACTTTCTCTGGCCGAGCTTTCGACGCAGGGTATTACCGCACCGCCCTGGCTGTTGGCTTGTTCCTCCAAATACTAGCCATCTTCATGACGAGTATAGCTTCATCGTACTGGCAAGTCCTTCTCGCCCAGGGAATCTGTCAAGGACTTGGAAATGGAATCATCTTTGCGCCGACCATAGCAAACATGTCTACTTATTTCACGACTAAGAAGACTATTGCTATTTCTGCCGGGGCGTGCGGTGCTGCAACGGGAGGAATTGTGTTTCCGTTGATTGCGCAGCAGCTTCTTCCCAAGATTGGATTCCGATGGACTGTAAGAGTTATGGGACTAGTAGTCGCTGTATCGTCCACCATCATCATGGTAATCGCTAAGACGAGACTGGAAGCGAGGAAGGCCGGGCCGCTGGTTGAATGGGCTGCATTCAAGGAGCCTGCGTATGTCTTGTTTGCGGCGGCCATGTTCTTCACATTGTGGCCAACATGGATTTCCTACAACTATGTAAGTGTTATAACTCATTGTCTTTAGCAGTGCAGTGCGCTGATGATGAATGCAGGCCCGGCAATACACGACAGACAAACTGGACGGATCAGCCTCAGACTCATTCCTCATTCTCATCGTCATAAACGCCGTCGGCATCCCAGGTCGGATGGTCTCAGCCTTCCTCGCCGACCGTCTCTTCGGCGCCATCACCGTCTTCATCCCGACCATCTTCTCCGCCTCACTATGCCTATACCTCTGGTCCCAAGTACACACACTGACGGGCATGTTCATCTGGGTCAGCATATTTGGATACTTTGGCGCCGCAGTACAGAGCCTATTCCCCTCATGCTGTGCCAGTTTGACACCAGATCTGAGCAAAGCTGGGACGAGAATTGGGATGATCTTTTCGATCATTAGTTTTGCGGCGCTGACGGGGTCGCCGTTGGCTGGAAAGTTGATGCAGGCGACTGGAGGGAGTTATTTGGCGGCGCAGATCTGGGGAGGGTCGAGTATGGTTTTGGGGATGGGATTGTTGTATGCTGCTAAAAGAGCTGAGGCTAGACAAAAGTTGTGATTTATTTAGAACACTACACTATAGACATCAATAAGCTGAAACATATATTGTCAATTGGTTCAATTGTTCGTGTCATGATGCGTTGCTGTGTGACGTTGTCTACTCCGCCCACCAATTGTATCCATCCCAGCATGCATCCAGTGATGGATTGCCTCTAAAATTTCATCACCACCAAACCTCCAAAAACCAACATCACCACTCCTCTCCTCTCCTCTAAAAGCATGTCCCCAACATCATGGATATGCCGAACCTGCACAAGAGCACTGACACGCTCTCACATGCGCCAATTCGTGCGCTTCGCCACAAATGGTCCGTCCACTTCACCATCAATCAATCAACCCTAGCTAACCACAGCAGATGCCTCACCTCTCCTCGCACCCGCTCTCCTCCAACGCGCCCAATCCCTAACCACCGAACACGATGACCTTCAAAAATCCCTCAACAGCTCCTTCGACTCCAATACCGCCAAACGCGTCGGCGAACTCTCCCGCGTTGCTGAGGCCCTCAAAGCTTGGGAAACCTCCCAGGCCTCCGTCGCCGAATTGACCTCCATGCTCAACGACCCCGACCAAGACGCCGACCTCGCTGCTATCGCCCGCGATGAACTCTCCTCCGAGACAGGGAATCTCGAGGCCCTCGCCCGCAAGCTCTCCGCCAGCTTGACACCCCGCCATCCCTTCGCCGACTTTCCATGCATGCTGGAATTCCGCCCTGGCCCTGGTGGTCTTGAGGGTCGATACTTTATGGATACATTATTCAAGATGTACAAAGCGCTGTGTATGCGACGTGGCTATCGGCATACCGTGGTAAAATACGAATTCGCCGATGGTGCAGGTGACTCATCTTCGTCAGCCGGCGAGAATCCCCTCCAAGAAGCTATTCTCGAAGTCCACGACCAAGGCGCCTTCGATATCTTCCGCAGCGAAGCAGGCATGCATCGAGTGCAGCGCATTCCCAGCACCGAGACAAAGGGCCGCGTGCACACCAGCGCCGTAGCAGTCTGGGTCCTCCCCTCGTTCCCCGAGAACGGCGCAGGAAACATCGACTTTGATGACCCCGAGAGCGATTTCTACGTCAATCCCCAGGAAGTCAAGATCGAAACGATGCGAGCTAGAGGTGCGGGAGGACAGCACGTCAACAAGACCGAGTCTGCGATCCGAATGACGCATTTGCCCACGGGAACAACAGTGTCGATGCAGGATCATCGTTCGCAGCAGCGCAATCGAGAAGAAGCATGGAAGCTGCTTCGATCACGAATTGCAGATCAGCGACGAGAAGCTCGCGAGGAAGAAGCTTCGCAGTTGAGAAACAGTGTGCTTTCAAAAACACAGATCACGAGAGGTGATAAGATCCGCACCTACAACTACAACCAAGACAGATGCACCGACCATCGTGCCGGCGTTGATGTGCACGATTTGCCCAACGTGCTCGACGGTGGTGAAAAGCTGGATAGGATCATGGACGGCGCAAAGGATTGGCTCGTGAACAAAGACATTGAACTTCTCATGGCTGAGGAAGAAGCCAAGGAGAAGAGCAAGGGGAAATAGAACTGTACAACACTGTGGCATAGAACTTGTATTATCATGTACAGAACCCGCTGTAAGATAGGGCTCCGAGAATTCATGTTGAATAGGTAAATGACGATATCCCATGATTATGCATGCGCTTCATATCTTCGTGCCATTACGTATCAATGCAGACCAAACAAACTCCAGCAAGAATCCAGCGAGGATATTCATATCTTGCGCTCCCAATCAACTCCATGCAAAGCAGCAGCTTCCAACCCAAATCTTCATCTTCACATTAAGCCTCCGAGAACAATCTTTCCGATGCTGGCCACCTCCGTCTTGACGTGGCTTCTGCTCTGATCCTCAAAGTCCCGCACGATACCCTGCACTATGATCTTGCGCACGCGCGAATCTGCTTTTGTGAAGAGTTCGGCAACAGGCGCGGAACACTCCCTAGGTGAAGGTACCAGCGCCAAGAATCGCGAGTAGCAATCGATCAGCACATCGCATAGTGTCGCAAACGTCTCGAAGTAATCAGGATCGAACGGTAACGACGGCGTTAAGAGAAATGTATACTCCTCGCCGGGTAAAAGATCCGTCTCCGAGGCTGCAAAGTTCATCACAGACGGTGTAGGTCCACCCGCAGCAGGCATAGAGGCCATTTCGTCGACCATGGGGTGCATGTCGGCGGCAGACGTTGAGCGTCGAGATTTACCGCCCGGGCGACGGAACATGCTGGGAAGACGTGCGCGGGTGAGCGATGCAGCGGTCATCGAGTCGCCGTGGAGTTGTTGGAACGAGTCGAATTCGGAGAGGAGCGAGTTTAGACTTCGGAGGAATTCGATCGATGTGGAGGAGTAGAGGTCGATGATGGTGGGGAGGGATAGACCCAGGAGGAGATGGTTCGTTGCTTTGCGGCCAAGCTTTCGAGGGTCTAGGGAGGGCATGCGACTGAGGTCGGGTTTCTCGAAGAGATACGTCTTGAACCAGTACACCCGGCCTTCATGACTATTGGATGATGTTAGCTATCTGCACATGCGCGGCTACAAAGAACGTACGCTTTCCGCAGATATTCAAGCGTCTTTATCCGTTTGTTGGCAAGATCCGTGACATGATTATGCATTATGCTCGCCTCGTTCTGCTGCCACATCCCCGCGGTGCCCACAGCGCCATTCGGCATAATGCCCATAGGCGTATTCGACATAAACCCTCCATGAAGGGTGGTCGACCCTGTCGCACTCCGAGTCAACATCTGCTGAGATTCCACAGGCGCAGGCGCAGCGTCAGCGTCAGGACGCGGGGCAACCTTCGCAGCAGCAGAAAGAGCGTAGTCGGGGAGAGCAGGCGGCGCCGCAGCATCCGTGACAAAAGCGCTAGGACCGTTTCCAAAGGAGCTCCCGCGGCGACTCGACAGTGAAGCCTTTCGCGAGAAGCTCGCTTTGCGGTCCTTTGAGAGGATGTTGGGGATGGCCGTGTTGAGGGGATCCACGCCGTCGCGCGTGGTGGGACGAGAGGCGGCGTTTGAGGAGAAGATGGAGGTCGAGAAGATGGGCGTGCCCGTGGAATTCGGTGTTTTGGGCGGCATGTTTGAGGTGAGACTCTGATGGGGACCGGACTGGTATTGTGTCTCTCGTGCCTGGCCTAGCCCTGCGTTAAGGAGGGCGAGGGGTGTGAGTGTGAGTGGGTGATCGGCAGTCTGGCAGCCAACAAACAGCTGGCGTTTTCCAAGAGCCGCACGCGGATTACAGCGTTGCAACGGAGTCCACAGTATGGAGATTGGGTGTCGTAAGGTATCGAGTGTTGTTATTTCTGCATCGATATGACGGTGCGCCTGCTGGCGCTGAGCGCCTGGTGTTTTTGTCGCTTCGACTATCTGCCGTGGCTCTGGATACTGGGTAGAAGTCGGGTCGGTACTTGCGTGATGGCCTGTGAAAAGAATGGATGTGAAGGGGTGGTGGATTAGATTGATTGAACCCCTGGTTTGGTACAGTGGTGCCGAATGTGGATTGGCGGTAATTGCTTTTGGAATGGAACCAAAGGAAAATAAAAGATCCAGGGCCTTAGGTGCTCACTCACGCCAGAGTCTAGGTATGGCCCGACGGGATGGGTAAGGGTTCATTGAAGATCCGCTAACCGCCTGCAGCGAAAATGACAACCTATCTACGGAACAACAACCATTCTTGGCAAGAACTGCATATTTAATGTCGGTTGCGTGATGATATACATGAAACACCTGGCTCGATTGAGTTGAAGATCTCTCTTTAGCTGGTTAGAGGCGCGATAATCGGAGGTTAGATGCCACGAGGCGAATTACCCTACGTCTGAGAGTAAGACCAGCAAGAATTGACTATGAATTGAAATAGAGCCTGGCATGAGTTTTACGATAAACCAAGTCTACATTTAGGATTACACTTTCTCGAACTTACTTTACGATCTATCTTATTATCTTATTTGGAGATCGGATAAAGAAACCATGAATTAAGCAACGGCTGTATTAACGCGTGGGGAATAAACTCATTTTGGTGGCATGCAAACAACAGCCTGGGTTGATAACGAAAAGAAGACTACCCATGTTTGATTTTTAGTCAAATTCTTTTTGAACAATTGTCGAGATACTGACCCCTAATACAAATCATAGCAATTGAAGATATTTCTTTCTCATAGGTAATGAATGCATGTTACACGACTTGAGGAACTTGGACTGTCCTAAGCTTATGGCCAGTCATGTCTGAAATCACACAACTTATCACTTATGAAGTCAATCAAGTTGGCCCATATCTTAATTTCTACTGAGAGGTGAATTTGCATACAAAGACCCCAATCGATTCGCCGCTTATTCTCAGCATAATAAGTCTTGGACCCACGTTTTCATTTATAGCACAAACAGCCCAAGGAAATACCAAAGTTCTTCCTTTGATTTCTAAGTCTAGCCAAGACAATCATTCCCCCTAGAAAGAATAAACCAGACCCAATTGATTATTAGACTATGAGATTACACGTGCAGGTGTGACAAGGCTGTGTTTAGAGTTTCAGATTCAGCTGAATACCCCAGACCTAATGACGCGTTGGTGCGACGAACCATGCCCCTCTCTCATTGCTCTTCACCTTACAACCATCACCTCCTAAATGGAATAACTAGGTAGTCAAGATGACAACAATTCACATATTACGCCATGGACAGGCTCTTCACAAGTACTCAACATCACACTCTATCAAGTCTTCCTAAATGCTGACAGCACTAGCGTAGAAAGAGGATATCCGCACCGCGACCCTCCTCTCACAGACCTGGGCACACGTCAAGCAAGACACGTCCAGCAGACCATCAAAGTCCAGCCTGATCTCATCATTGTATCGCCAATGACAAGAACCATACAAACAATGTATATCGTGTTTCGATATCTTCTCCACAGCAACAGCACTCAAGTTCAAGTATGGCCAGATCTTCGCGAAGCTCACGACGCAACATGCAATAAGGGAGTTTCACGAAAAGATCTGGAGAACAAGTTCCCGAACCTTGATTTTTCAGCTTGTCCCGAGAAATGGGACTTTTCGGCGCATACCCCTGATGATGCGACGGCACGAGCCGAAAGAGTTCGTCGGCGGCTGAAAGAAACCGCAAGGGCTGGGGGCTATAAGAATATCCTTCTTGTCACGCACCGTGGCATTGCTGCTTTTCTGGTGCAGGGTGAGAGATTCAGCGTTTGTGGTAAGATGACCGATGCAGGGTTAGAACTTGGCTGATGATGCAGAATACCGGTCATATCGCTTCGCAGCTGATGACGAAGTTGAAGAGCGGCGATATGGCATTAACGTGGATACAGGACTGAAGCAAGATTTTGGCCCGACATTGTTGATGCCAGTTGAAGATGGCAAGCAGAGAACAAGCCAAGAGTAATCAGGCAGTGTTGAAGGAAGCTGACTGGTCCGGCGCTATCAATAGACAAGAACCCCCGATATCATCATCTTTCTAGGCTTTGGGACTTTGGATCATGGGGTTGACCGTTGTGAACATAACAACCTTACAGTGCTTACCTCGTCTCACTCAGCAAACGCTGATCAATTCCCATTATTCCAATCACTGCAGAACAAAAGCACATGCCACGTCACAAAACCATCAACATAAGCAGAGAATGTCACCCTTCTTTTTCAGCCTTAGCCCCCTCCAACATCAAATCTCAGATTTACCTCCGGGCCACAACGGATTAGCGTCAGACGGAACAAACCCATAATCTTAAAAACATTTTGAAACGCAATGCCTCGTACTAATTGGTCAAATAAGGACCAGCGCGGAGATATCCATCAGCAGTTTAAAATAAAGGGAGGCTCCAGGCCTGAGCGGCGCCGTTCAGCTAAGCCTCGTTTACACCATCTCTGCATCAGTGGCGGTGAAATGGAGCCTGATATGTGCTGCTACTCTACGCTGACAGGCTGCTATCGAGACAATAATGCTATTTACGTTATTCCGTAAGCCAAGCCACTCCAGGGCAGCCAGTAGCTGTTCCCCGAGGGCGGCCGCTGTGGATATGTGGACGGGCTTGTCAGCACTAGTAGGGCTGAGCTCGGTACTACGGCAGTTTAAATAATCTCCCAATGCCAACTCCGAAAAATCAATTCAAATTCGATTGTGCTTATTTTCTCTTCTATTCTCACTTTTTGGAGTATTCTACTCACTGGAAGACGAATACAATGGCTCCCGTACGCCCGCTCTTGTACGTCGCCCTTGGGCTTCTCATGGTGGTGTCCATCATCGAGCTCTCCTTCATCTCAGCCATGGTTGGCTGGCTACACGGCAACGCGAGTGGGACTTTTTCTTTTGAGTATCGTGGGACGAGACATGATCTCAAGGGCGAGCCTGCAAACTTGATTGTGGACCAGGGCCACACCAGCAACGGTGCATCTGGCACAGCATTCATCCTCATCGGCTGCGGCGGAATCATCGCCTTATTTCTTCGCAACAGACACAATCCCGGAAAATTCAGCCGGTTCATTTACAACCTCTGGCTCGTCACCAATGTCCTCAGTCTTCTCCTCGTCTTGAGCGCTCTCATCTACACTTTTGTTGTTACCAACAACCACAAAGGACAGCGCATCAACCCTGGCGTTGCAGCTGGACTTGACGATGATGAGAAGTATCCTCTTCAGTCATGGACGCCTCAGAACTGGTTCTCAGCATTCCTGAAATTGGACCTCGTCAACTCGAATGAGAGAAACGACATCAGAAACCACCTACGCATCATGAGAGGCTGGCAGTACAACCTCATTCCCTTCTTCATTGTTCATCTGGTCGAGACTTGTCTTGCTCTGTTTGATGCTATGCAGCGAAGAAAGGAACCTATGCCAGCCTATGCACCAGCCAAGCACACCGTCTAAGACGGGTAATCGGATCCACGAAGGATTGGAATCCTTGCATGGATATTATTGGGTACATTTAAAGGAATAAATGGATCTGTTTGTATCTACCTCGGTCAAAATGTATAGAGGGATATATATATCTTTAATTATAATAGTAAAATACCAAATTATCCACTCACTTGCTTCATTGGTTCTAGAGTCAATAGGTCAATTGGTGATTACAAATCGAGTGTCAACCAGAGGGCGCACCAATGAGTCACTAACTTGGAGGGCAGCGGGGCGGACTTCAACACCATAAAAGCCAGCATCCAACTTCACGATATCTCAACCTGATGTAACCCTCCAAAGTCACAGAAAAATGACGTATACACTCTTCATCGGCAACAAGCGCTACTCCTCCTGGTCAATGCGACCATGGGTTCTTCTCAAAGCCCTCGAGATCCCCTTTGAAGAGAAACTCAACCTATTCAAGCCTGGTCTTCGTCAACCTGAATTCCTCGCATTTTCCCCATCAGGAAAGGTTCCCTTTCTTCGCGATGGCGAAACATCCATTGGTGTTTGGGATTCGCTTGCTATCTGCGAGTACATCGCTGAGAAATATCCCGCCGCTTGGCCCACCGATGCAGCTGCACGCGCTTTTGCACGCAGCGCCGCAGCAGAGATGCACTCTAGTTTCGACGCCATTCGGGATGAGTGCTCTATGAATGTTGGACTGAGGATCGAACTTGGCACACCGAGTGAAGCACTCCAACGGGACATCAACCGTTTCAATGCTCTTTTCAAAGAGGGTTTGGAGAAGTTTGGTGGTCCTTGGTTGGCTGGTGATAAGTTCACTATTGTGGATGCTATGTATGCACCTATTGCTTCACGGGTGAAGACATATGGTATCAAGTTGGATGGTGCTGCGAAGGAGTATGCGGATAGATTGTTTGAACATGCTGCTGTTCAGGAGTGGGTTCAGGGGGGTATTAAAGAGACCAGCAGAGAGCCGTTTCATGAGGAGGATTGTTTGAGAGGAAGGAAGGTGCTTAGGGATTTGACCAAGGAGTAAAGGGTTTGACGAGTGTTGGTAAATGGGACATTGTCCACGAGACTGTTGCCAGTTGGTAATAGAGTAAAGAGCTGTTGGAATCTAGACCTCACTAGAATTTTAGAATTATGATAAATCTAACAGGTGATGTCCAGTTCTTGTGCCGCAGAGCTTAATATTTAACTTGGTTCTATGCCCTAGTGTGATGCTATTTCTCATCATAAGACCATATCGTAAGGTAGGTAAGAGATCCTAAACTTATGATTATTCGTTACAAAGCTGTTTTTTCTTCTGGCTAACCTTATCTGATCGAAGATCATCATCTAATGCTATAATCAAGTCTTACAGAACTTGCTATAGCTCTGACATCATTTTGCCAGGAGATATAGAATTTCTGGTCTTTTCTTTGGCTAGCTGACTGACTCCTGATATCAAAGCCTCCCTTTTCTATGATCTTCTTCTTTCCACAGAAAGGAAGGAGATAATGTCCAGTAACTTATATATGATAAGACAGGGAGATTCTTGATCATCAATGCAAATCATGCCATGCGAGGGAATAAAGCCTTTCAAGATCCTGTTATTTCCGAGCACAGTTGTCTTGTCAAGCCGGCTGTCATCCGGCGGGTAAGCTTCCGGCCGGCCTGAGCCTGGGGTTGCCACGCCGGGATATCCAAGATCTTGTTCATGCAATCGTCATAAAAATAAGGTGACTGTTGACCGATATACGGATACTCTCCGTTCTCGGTGTGGCCCATGGGTAAAATTTCTCGATATGATGCTCAAGATCAATCCTTTGATCTGGTGAATGTTGTACCTGGCTCCGGCTTCGCTTCAGGTGGGGTGACAGTAAGGCGATGGCGCTCACCGAGAGAATTGCCCCTGAGGTTGGTGCGATTGAGCGAAATAAAGAATACTTTAAATCTGATACTGGCTCCTAAATTTATTAAAGTATTCTTTCCCCTTACAAGGAACTGCCCGCCTGAAAGAGTGGAAGCATTCGTGGAGTGTTGGCCATCAATCGCACCATCAAGGTCACGTGCTTCAAACAAGACCTGAGTCATCAGAAATCACCCCGCCAAAATCTTCGACCCCTCCAAATTCTCGGGCGGTCAAATTGGGGCAACTAGACCTACTTCTACCTGACGCTTCCCACTTCGTTCCTGCATAGACGAAGACGATATCGAAAACGAGGACGATACACGCATACGATCGAGTCCAAGTTGCAAGCCAGATCGACACAGCGAAGCCCTTCACTACCCGGCAAACCCAACCCTCTACCCCGCCATCATGAGCTTCGACGCTGAGAGCGCGGCTCCAGTGCTCGCCACAGCCGACTTCAAGACTCTCGGCCCCTTGGCTGCTGAGCTTGACAAGCACCTCACTCTCCGAACCTACCTTGGAGGCTACAGCCTTGGAGAGGTTGATGAGAAGGTCTGGAATGCTCTCCGCACCAACAAGGTTGCCATTGGCCTCGTCCGCAAGGGCGCCTACGCCAACATCACCCGATGGTTCAAGTTCCTCGAGGATACCCATCCTGAGCTTAACCAGAAGCTCAACGCCGGCAAGGAGAAGCGCGCTGGTGGTGCCAACTACAACATTGGTCTTCAAAACACCGAGAACGGTGTCGTTACCCGTTTCCCTCCTGAGCCCAGGTATGTCTTCTTCGCCAAAAACCTCATCGCGTGACTTGACTGACTCTTTTAAGTGGCTACCTTCACATCGGTCACGCAAAGGCCGCTCTCCTCAACGATTACTTCGCCAAGACTGCCCCCGATGGCAACGGCAAGCTCCTCGTCCGATTCGATGATACAAACCCCTCCAAGGAGAAGCAGGAGTTCGAGGACTCTATTCTCCACGATCTCGAGTTGATGGACATTAAGTACGTCTCGGTCACTCACACTAGCGACTACTTCAAGGAGCTCTACGAGATTGCCGAGCAGATGATCCTCGACGGAAACGCATACGCCGATGATACAGACCCTGAGGTCCAGAAGGACGACCGCAAGAACCGTCTTGCCAGCAAGCGACGTGATCGCCCTGCTGAGGAGAGTTTGGCCATGTTCCGAGAGATGAAGGCTGGCACAGACCTGGGCCGGGGACATTGCATTCGCGCTCGAATTGCTTTCGACTCTAGCAACGGTTCCATGCGAGACCCCGTCATCTACCGATTCCCCAACTGGAAGGGCGCCGAGCCCGCTCCTCACCACCGAACTGGCTGGGACTGGAACATCTACCCCACCTACGACTTTGCCTGCCCTGTTGTCGACAGTCTCGAGGGCGTCACCCACGCGCTGCGAACGACCGAGTATGCCGACCGAAACGAGCAGTACCACTGGTTCATCAACAACCTCAAGCTTCGCAAGGTCAACCTTTGGGAGTTTGCCCGTATCAACTTTATCCGAACATTCCTTTCCAAGCGAAAGCTCACCAAGGTTGTCGACACTGGCCGTGTCAGCGGCTGGGATGACCCCCGTCTGCCTACCGTCCGCGGTATCCTCCGTCGCGGTTTGACCGTTCCCGCTCTCCGTGAGTTCATGTTGAAGCAGGGCCCTAGCCGAAATATCGTCACTATGGACTGGACAACCATCTGGGCCATCAACAAGCGAATGCTCGACCCTGTTGTTCCTCGATACATGGCCATTGAGGAGAAGGACGCTGTCACTGTTACCGTGACTGGCGGCCCTGAGAAGTCTTTCAAGGAGGAGAGACCCAAGCACGTCAAGAACCCCGAGGTTGGAACCAAGATGGTTACATTCGGACCTAAGCTCCTTCTCGACCAGGCCGATGTTGCCACTTTTGAGGACAACGAGGAGATCACCCTGATGAGCTGGGGTAACGCGATCGTCCGAGGCCTGAACAAGTCTGCCTCACCCATCTCGGAGCTCAACCTCGAGCTTCACCTTGCCGGTGACTTCAAGACTACCAGCAAGAAGGTGCACTGGTTGGCGGCCGATCCCGAGAACCTGGTCAAGGCTGAGCTCTGGGACTTTGGCTACCTCATCACCAAGGACACACTAGAGAAGGATGACAACCTTGACGACTTCCTGGCTGATGTCACCGCCACCAAGACCGACGCCCTTGTGGATGCCAGCATCTCCGATCTCAAGGAGAACGACTTTATCCAGCTCGAGCGAAAGGGATACTACCGCGTGGACAAGCCTCTCGGCCAAGGACCCGACGGCCGAGCTGTGCTCTTCAAGGTCCCCACGGGTGGCCAGAAGGGTTAGGCAAACTAACTAGCAGAATACAAAAGGCGGGGTTGATGCGACGACGGATATGTTTTAACGCTGTAGTTATGAAAGACAAGTAGAGTAAAAGGAAAAAGACTTGGACTATCACGAACTGGTCTGCACATCGATGTTCAGCTTTGCATGCAGACCGTGTCACGCTGTGCTTTGGACCCGAATGATTCGTCGCATCGCGAGGTTTGATGTCATGTAATGCTGATCAACCAAAAGCGGTATGTCGAGATGGTGAGATCCCTGCAAAGAAGCACTTTATGCGCATATCGGACGTAAGATGAACTGCAGGCCTAAGCCTGACTGAGGATACGAGCGTGAGGGGCATGATTGACCCTGTAATTAGCTACACGAGGGAAATTATGGTCCGGTTTAGTGGATTATCCAGGAGGTTCTGGAGAATATACACGACTGTGACGTAGAAAGATGGAGTCTTGGTATGTATTGAAGCAAACTCCCGAGGAACGGATAGAGTGGATATGTTGAGATGGAAATATTCCGTTGAGATGTTGGATATTCGGGGTAACGTCGAACAGCTCACTCTAGGCGAAGAAGTGCACTAGAAAGGTTCCATTTTCTATTATTAGCGCACTAACCCCGCTGTCGCTGCAACCCGAT
The DNA here is from genome assembly GCA_033439405.1 of Fusarium sp. NFCCI 5145. NCBI lineage: Eukaryota > Fungi > Ascomycota > Sordariomycetes > Hypocreales > Nectriaceae > Fusarium > Fusarium sp. NFCCI 5145. Next base: position 880,587 of record JAWDHB010000102.1, read on the forward strand.
ACTTTTAATGTCAGCCCAGAAGGGCTGTCTGCCGCGGCGTAGAAAGGCCTCGATCTTGTAAGTTGCAGTAAGCTGGTCTAGGTGCTATTCTTCGGTGAAGGATCGCTGACGAGAAAGAAGGCGGTAATGTGACCTTCATCCTTCAGTATCAGCAATACGAGATACTTTGCTGAGTGATATCATGATCTTCACTGTTCTAACGCTCTCTGACGTAGAACAAGACGGAAGATATGATGGTACGGATAAATATGAGCTCTTTCGCGGAATAACTATCGGATGGATCTGCTATTCTGGTCGCCGAATGTCCCGATGTTGTGGGGATGGCCCGACTTGGCGTTGAGCCCGGCACTGGCAGCCCGAATACAGCAAAGACCACTTTGTAATACGAGAGCACGTTACTGCATTCAATGCAATATGTCTACATGTAGAAATCACGAGTCATATGCAACTGTTGGGGTAGCAATTCGGAATAATAGTGTATTTTATGCTTGTTCTACGCCTCTTATGCGCCTGTTTATGCTTGTTGCGCCTCTCCCGACTTCCGCGATGGGATGCATGGTCTGATGGGAATACGAGATCCAGCTCTGCTTGTCGATCACCTCGTGTTGCTGAACCCACGAGGTCAGAGCTACAAGGGAGCTGTGCATGATGGCACGGATCGGTATAGCTCTTGTGGGACTGGGCCAGAGGCTGGGCTTTGGGCAGAATAGCTGCTGTGCATAGCTACTACGTAGTATGTCATGATTCAGAGCTGGCTGTGTCCACATGGTGTTGAAAGCCTATATAAACAGCCTCTCCTCTCGTAGGACTGTCTCTCTCATCACACAATCACTCTCATCTCATCTCCAAACAAACAAACACAAACACAAACCACTCCTACAAACAAAACACTCTTCAAAATGAAGTTCTCCGCCGCTGTCTTCACCCTCATCGCCGCCACCGGCGTCTCAGCCGCCCCCGCGGCCGACTCAGTCAACATGATGGCCTCATCCCCCCAATGGACCATCCGCGACGCCAAGCGCTACTGCCGCAAGGACGACTCCATCTGCAACTGGAAGTTCGGCATCGACACCGGCAACGGCAAGCCCTTCGAGTGCCGCTACGACGTCAAGGGCCCCAACGCCTCCAAGGCCCGCGCCGCCGGCCCCTCCACCTGCGGCGACTTCACCATCACCAGCGGCTGGAGCGACCAGTTCGGTGCCGACAACGGCTTCACCACGCTCAGCGTTGTGAGCAAGTCCAAGAAGCAGATCATCTGGCCTGCCTACACCGACAAGCAGCTTGCTGGTGCCAAGATTGTCAAGCCTGATCAGTCTTATGCTCCTGCTTCTCTCCCCAAATAAGCGATTCGAACTTGGCATTTGGGCTAATGAGTCGAGACGATATCTGAATGGGGATGATTAATGGGATTGGGGGATGAACTACATAATAATTCCTCGTACATAATTGAAGGAAGTAATTGAGTCCTTGAAGTCACAATACATTTTTCAGGCAACACATTGAGTTCATTCATTCGTTAATTATTTCCGGTGTGAGTGATGCAGAGTGACATGCTTGGCTTATCGGCCGATTCATCGGCCATCTTTCGGCCGGCTTCTCGGTGTTCATCACGTACAGCAACGCTACCCGGAATTGCATTGCACTACATGGGCTATCGGGAGTGACCACAAGTCAAAAATATTCCATGACTTCAATTCTATGTGAGAACGCAATCTGATGGCATGTTTATCAATGGCTACTAGTACCCTTTCTGGGCTCAGGTCAATTAACTAAATAAAGACGAGCTTTCATCCAAAAGACACAATGCCAAAGAACAGCCCTTGCAACCATTACATCCATAGATCGCAACTGAGTTTAACGGTTAACCAATCTTATTGTACTTGAGAGACGGATTGCCACATAATATTTGCCATGTGCTCGGCAATCTAATCGATCCGCTGCATCTGATCGCATTGACTTCTGGATGTCAATGAAAATTGGCTTACCCTGTGATTCACACCAAACTAGCCGCCAAATCCTGCTCTTGATGGATGAGCTTTGCAGTTCTTAATATGGCAGAAAGAGTGTATGTAAGAACTTGATCTAATGACTACCTATCAATGAGCACTGAAGCTTAGGTCATGTCTTCATCTTTGGTATAGCTCGTGCATCATTTTTTGACTTGCAACACTGAGCCGTGCAACCATACGACGATTGAATGGCAGACGAATGTGAATGCTTTATTTGGTAGAAGATAGCTTAGTGGAGTACGGTATTGGAAGGATACAACAGCACCAAGCATCAGATATTATCTTGTGCGATAAGGTTCGAAAGCTGATCACTGCCTCTGAGTTCAAATAGCTGGTCTGGACTCTCTCTACAGGTACTAAACTTGACGTAACGCATGGGAACGCATGGGAACGCATGGGAGAACAAGCATAATTGGGGCAGCACAGGCTGGCAGATCTACACATCGCCGCAAGTAGGGATACACGACAAAGGTTCTACTGAGCATTGACATTCTGGAAGCTCGTGTGGCTGTTGAATGAACTTCTCAGATGGTGCGTCATATGTTGATGTGGCTGGTGATGCGATTGGCGCTGAGGCGGGGAGAAGACCTCCGCTTGGGTTCCAAGAGCAAACAAAGCCGATGACAACGAAAGCAAACTGCGCCATCTCCAAGCCAAGAAGGTGAAGGGTAAGGGGGATGGATATATATGTACTCCGTACGGATACGAGCAAGCAAAATGCAAATTAAGATCGTCAAAATAAAGTAATCAATTGCCGCCAAGCTGAAACATGGCATGTTAGGCGCCCTTGGCCATTTCTCAACCCTCAGAAACGATGGTAAAACCAAGACACGGTGGCACCCGACGCGTATGTTTGAGCTTCATTCAATTGACTTTGGTGACATAGTTGCCGGGACAAGCCACGTATATTACGAGGGAGCGAGTTGGGTGATATTACTACCGCCTTGGCAAATGAGGTGGGCGATACACAGTAGCAACTGATCCGGGAGGTTCGGGGAATGTCATGCTTTTTGTTGTTGTTATGACACTGCCAAGAAGCCCCTGGATCAAATGGGCATAGCATCACGAGGCCAAGTTCTAGCACCAGCCGTCATGCAAGAAAAACTTGAAACCAAGTTTTTGAGTTGGGGAATTACATGTCTATGACTCGTCTACGGATACTGCTAAGAGCATCGATATCACTCCTGCAGGGCATTGTATTCTGTCTCATTACGACAGAGACAAATGTTGATTCCTTGCAGCATGATGTTTTGGTGGCCGGAGGAAGAATAAGGTAATATTTAAGCATACCAGGGGCTGGTCCAATCTTGGGTGGTGAAGCCCGTGTTGTGGTGGAGAAGAGGGAGAATTGGCGCATTAAAGTTTAGCGCCCTTCCACTGTGATAGGGGGATGACTTAGAAGGTTACCTGTAGCTGTGGCAAACCTCAGTAATATTTGAAGTACTCCTCTATCAATCAGGGCTTGCGCGGCCCATGTGCCCCATCCATCCCAATCTCCCTAGCAAAGGATGTCTTGGCTCTCTTTGTGATTGTGAATGATGCGATGCACCTTACTCAATCTGTCTCATCTTGAACTTCCTGAACTGCCATGCTTGTCTGATGCATTCTCCTACAATTGCCGTCTTGTATCTTTCGCTGAAGCTTCGCTGCATTCATCATGCACTGCAAATCAAGGTATCCAGCCTTGGCCCTTCTCTCTGATCAATTACGTGGCTGTTCACCCTCGCCAAGACTTGGCTTCCAATAGGTCCCATGTCACTGGCGTCTTGGCCCTTCACTCAAGACGAGACAGAGAGCCATGGATGGACCATTTTGATAGACCGCCAAGAACCACTCGTTGCAGGCTGCACTGCCTCGATGCCCAGAGCCTTGGCTCGTACCAAACCTGCGCTCTACCGTTCCGCCATTTTACTTTCCCTCCCCCTTGTTTTTGTCCTGTGCTGGGCTGGTTTGGGCATGTGTTGAAAGATAGATCCCCGGCTTCCGTCCCACCTTTGATCTCCCGCCATCCCAGATCTCTGACCTTTGACGCTTTCTTTTTACTTTTGCATTCACTTTCCACTTAGACTTTCACATCCAAAACGCTCGTTATTCCCTTTTGGACTTAATACTTTGCATTTGCCGTTTCTGTCTCGTTGGTGGGCGGACGTTCAAGCTTCGGGTTTTGGTGCTTGTTGTCGCTCGCTTCACAAGCCACCTCTATTGACTGACTTTTCACATCACCGACTCTTCAACGATACCTGCCATCATGTTTTCTTCACCGTCGGCCTTTGTGGCCCAGGCCATGCTTCTGGGGGGCCTTCTCGTTCAATCAGCCAACGCACAGTATTACAAGATCGGATCAAAGGGTATGCGATGCCCACGCAACGAAGCAAGGAGGAAGACTAACCAAAGTACAGATGAGATTAAACAATCGGCCCGCACACTGGCCTACGATCTCATGTTACAATATGACGGAAACCAGACGGGCATGATCCCCGGTATCTTGCCCGGCCCTCCAACAGAATACAAGGGCGACTACTACTGGTGGGAAGGCGGAGCTATGATGGGAACATATATCGGTGCGTCACCACTTGGTCTGGTAGTATTGGTATATGGGAGCAGGCGACTAAACGAGAGACAGATTACTGGAAACTCACCGGCGACGAGAGCTACAACGACGTGGTCATGGAGGGCATGCTGCACCAAACTGGAGATGGCTTCGATTACATGCCCAGCAACCACAGCGCCTCACTCGGAAACGATGATCAAGGCTTCTGGGGCATGTCAGCTATGCTCGCAGCTGAGAACAAGTTCCCCAACCCACCCGATGACAAACCCCAATGGCTCGCCCTTGCACAGGCTGTATGGACGACGCAGGCCAAGCCGGAGCGACACGACAACGAGTGCAACGGTGGAATGCGATGGCAGATTCCCTTCACCAACTCTGGATACGACTACAAGAACAGTGCGTGGCTCTGTAGGATGTGAAGATTGTGTCGCTAACCTTTATAGCCATTGCGAACGGATGCTTCTTCAACCTCGGCGCTCGTCTTGCGCGATACACTGGAAACGAAACGTATGCGAAACACGCTGATGAGACTTGGGATTGGCTCTGGAACGTCAACTACATTGATCACGAGAAGTGGTGGGTGTACGACGGTGCACACGTCGGAAAGAACTGTACCGACATTAACAAGGCCACCTTTTCCTACAATGCTGCCATTCTCATCCAGGGCGCGGCATTCATGTACAACTTTGTAAGTCCAACGCATCCTAGAGTGAGGAAGAACATTGAGGGCTCATACTATGAGATAGACCAACGGATCTACCAAATGGGGCGACCGCCTCGACAAGCTCGTCGATGCTTCGCTCAAGAACTTCTTCCCCAAGGACATTGCGTTCGAAGTCGCATGCGAAGGCCGCAAGGGTGCCTGCTCAACCGACATGTTATCCTTCAAAGGCTATGTCCACCGCTGGCTCGCGGTAACAACCCAGGTCGCACCCCAAACCGCCGAAAAGATCCTCCCCGTGCTTCAAAAATCCACCGAGGCAGCCGTGAAGCAATGCACAGGCGGTGAATCCAAGCGCGCATGCGGATTCTACTGGAGCGGAGGTGAATTCATCGATGTAGCAGTCGACGAGACCAGTGGTGCGGGCGAGCAGATGAATGTGTTGGGAGCGGTGTCGAGTTTATTGATCGGTGATGCTGAACCGCCCGCGACGAATAAGACGGGTGGTATCTCGAAGGGTAATCCCCACGCTGGAGAGGACTCGCATGATAATCCGGAGCCGGTAGAGATCACCACAGCGGATCGAGCGGGAGCGGGTATCCTGACGTTTTTGATCCTTGCGAGCGCGGTTGGAACGTTTGGATGGATGTGTTTTACTGATTGAGCGATTTGTTTGAGTACTCGGTATGGCGTTGGTTTAATTCAACCTCCTTGACTGGACAGCGAGGGATTTTTGTTGGTGTTCTTTTGTGCGGGAGAATGGAGTTGAGATATGTGTGCCAGGCCTGAATTTTAGTGGACTAAGGAAGAAGACAAGACAAGACCTTGATGGGAGATACCCTCGATAGGCAGCATTCTGATAGATTTGAGATAAATAAGAATGCTTGACAAGTTACTCTCATTTCGTGCACCTTTCGAAAGTTTTGATGCTTGGGTTGGCTCAATTGAACAGATGCGAGGGAGGGTGCTTGGGCCGTCAAGCTTACCGAGTGATAGTATTGTAAGATGCAAATTGAGCAGACTCAATGGAGCAGCGATGAATCTGGACAATTATTACTTGAACGTTTGTTCACATTTAATAAATGTACTTCAACCGAACAATACGCAAGAGGTAAGTGAGTAACCAGAGTCAATGTCAATCAGGTATATAAATATTGTTGTGGGCACCTCTCTCACCAATAGCTATTCCTCCGCTAAGGAGATCTCCCCGAATAGCTCAGCTGGAAGAGCGTTCGGCTGTAATTGTTAATCTGACACCGAAAGGTCACTTGTTCGATCCAGGTTTCGGGGAGCGCAATTCTTTTTTGCCATTTTTCTAAAACACTGCCAGCCGCATTTCTTTACTATATTTATTATTATACGACCAAATCTTATTTTTAATTGCAATTTTCATTCGTCCACGTCACCCTCTCAGAGTTGAGTTGAGCTACATCTTGGCCAACTTAGAGCGACACCTTTGACTTAATATCCAGTCACAATGGTCAAAATTGAGGGGTTTCAAATGCTGAGATGAGAATATGCTGACGCACGTCTTACGGACTATATATGAAGGGTGCGGGATGTGAAGTTGGTGGTCAGTCATCTCGTGAGATATTGGGCCCTTTATCCTCCTCGCCCTGTCGCCAAAATTGTTTCCCATTTGCTATACACACTATGACCGCCAAAATGCTAACATCGCTACCCCCAGAGGTCCTCGAGAACATCTGCGACAAGGTATTTCTTTCTGTTGCGGATATTCAGGCGTAGCTAACACTGATAGCTGAACGGCATCGACCTTCAACAACTCTCGCTAACATCAAAATGGCTACACAAAGTTACTTTCCGCCCCCTCTGGCGCTCCGTGACTATCCAGCCATACTCCGAGACTGAGCGACACTGCATCAACCCATATGGCCCACTGCAGCCATGTCTCCAGTTTGCGAGGGCACTTCGCTTCGATCCTGGTCATGATGTAGATCCAAAGCGATGCATTCATGCGCGCGACTGGCTTGGCTACATGGGTACATGGGTTGATAAAGATCCTCAGCAGTACGATACCTGGGAGGCTAGGAGTGACACTTTTGGACTGGAGCGCGGGAAGCTTGTGAGGGTCAAGTTTGAGTGTCTTGCGCAGCGGGCTGTGACGTTGCTTAGACGACTTAACGACAACCAACTTGAATCATTCAGGTACGATACCTCTTCTCTCCAGAGACCCTGCTGAATCTTGGTAAGCTGGAACTACACTGCATGCGTCCCCTCCGAGATATTCGAAATTCTCACTCTCAAGCACCCCTCGATCCAAAACCTCAGCCTCGTCACAGATCCTTTCTGTAGCAGATTCAACCGCTGGGGTAGATCATCCGACCTGAACCTCTCCGCATTCCGCAACCTTCGACGCCTGAGCTGGAAAGCTCCCATGGGTTGTCACTTTGACGACATCGCTGTGTTAATCCGGGCTAATGCACACCAGCTAGAAGAACTGGACATAGAGCTGCAGAGCTGGTCGCGAGACTGGGAGAATCGAGAGTCTCGAGCGGTTCATCGCGCAGATGACCTCGAGCAGTGGGATAAAACACCAGCAAGTACCATGCTAGCACGGCAGATCTTTGGTTTGCAGACTACAACTTCAGAAGTATCTGAAAGATCATATTTTCCCAAGATGCGCAGATTGAGACTTACACGGGTTCCGCTGAAAGACGAGATCACTCGGAAAGCAGTCATGGCAGTATCTCTAAATCTCGATACCCTCACATCTCTAACCCTGAGGATGTGCTCATATTGGATACCGCTCCTCTCCAACATCATCGAGTCTCAAATCCCACTAAAACTCAAAACCCTCGAGATTCTAGATTTTTACTTGAAAACGCCACGAATAACAGCAGTACGAAACGTCACAGCCATAGCTGATTTCATCGACTCTTTCAAAGGCCTTGAAGAACTTTTCATTAGTAACTCCGGACCGTCTTCAGCTCTGGAGTTCTGGGAACACGTCGCTGGACATGCGGCCACGTTGAAAAGGCTGGTGTATCATCAGAGGATCCCGGATCAGGATGAAGAGATGTTGCATTCGCGTATGGGAAGAGATTCGTCCGACTTGGTTATATCTCAAGCAGATCGAGAGCGTATCAGGGAGGATCCTTCTAAGAACTCACTTTCAAGACTGGACCTTGAGTTTATTGGGTTGACTTGTGCGCCAAAGTATCTGGTAAGTTTGCGTAACTGATGAGAAGGTATTCATTAATGAAGCACCAGAGGGATATTCTGCTTCCTTTTGTATCAAAGTCCTCACTGAAAGTGCTGCACATTCGACACACGGGAGTAAACTCAGATCCCGTCCCATCTTGCATTTTCAACCACGCACTGGAACTCAGAATCAGTGAAGCCGAAATAAACGGTATCCCAATCAACGATACACTCAAAGCAAACAAAAATCTTGATGAACAAGCAAAACAAGACATGATTCTAGGTCTGGAAGAAATCGCCACGTCCATCAAGGAACGAAAAGAGTGGAAAACTCCTCCTCTGCAACAAAGTTTTCGAGATTTTGCACATTGGGTATTTGGTCCAGAAGGAATCAAGAGTTTGGAGTATATCGTGGTTGGAGATCTCTCCCATGGGAACAGATATTCCGAGAATAATGCTCTGACCTGTAGAGTGAGGGGAGGGGAAAGGAGGTATCGGGTTATAAGACAACAAAGTGGTGGACCTGAATGGCGAGATTTAAAGGGTAGGTTTGGAAGTGCCTTGGAGGCGTGTCCTGTTGAGAATATTGTTCCGGAGTACAATTAGTTACGTATTGAATACTTCTCACTATTTTCCCAGGATGCATTACACGACCATCAGTTATCATGCTTGTTTCACTTAATTCAGTGCAAGTGAGAAGAAAGGTGCTAGTATATTATTAGAGTTACTTGCCCATTTATCAATAAGCTCTCTATAGCCTAAGTCCAAACAATAAAGTGACAGATAGCAGTCTACAATGTCAAGTATCTACTAACATCTATGTTTGAGAACATGCATAGAAGGATTAGCTGCTGGTTTTCAAGTAGTAATCTTCATTTCTCCAATGTCGACATTCAATTTCAAGACGCTCTACGGAGTAGTAAGCTCTCCAACAGGTCCGAGCTGAACCTTGATACTACGTTGCTTCCTAGGTACTCAAGGCTGGCGTTCAGCTGAGATAGAGGCACTGGCTATGCGTAGCTGTGGCGTCACAGCCCAAATGATCTATCATTACTCTGCTTATTTTCCAAGTAAACCCCCCGCTACGAGTCAGCAGCTGACCATATTATTTCTCATGAGGCTGGCTGAACCAAGTAGGCGATTCCACGTGAGTTAATCGCCAGTCGAATCCGAGCAATGGCATATCATCTGAGCGCAGCGGCCAGTATTCCCGGTCTTCTTACAGCGGCCGCTCGAGTCTTAAAAATATTGGCCAACGTAGCCGGTCGAGCCGATGAAATCTAAGCTTATGCGGATTATAAGCCTTCTGCGCGCCGTGTTTCCAGATTGAGAACCTTGCTTATTGTGGCTGGACATGTAGTTTCACACTCGCAGGTGTCTATAGAGCATCCAATCTAAGTTCTATAGTACTGCTATGGTGACTATGGTTGAGACCTTGAGTATTTCGAGGGAAGAGAGCGGATAGGTGCTACTAGGTCATGTATTCCTAGTTTTCTGACAACCTGCAGCCAGGCAAAAACTGCACTGGGCTTACAGGCAACTAAATCCAACAAATTACTAAAATATGCTCCTTATTTCTTCAAGTACTTTTCCAGTGACTTGTTGATAAACTGCTGCCCTGTTTCATAAAGTCTCGTCCTCTGCGTCTCCCATCCATCCTCCTCAAACAGCTGTTCTCCAGGACCAATAGCAAATTGATCATCACCCCTAACAAGCCCATCATACATCTTTTCCGTAAAGGCATCAAGCGGCATTCCGATCTCTCCACCATTCACCAAATCGGGTTGATGCTTCTCCTCATGCAGCTCCGTCTGCACAGCCGGCGGAAACACCTCAACCATACGCACGTGAGAAGCATCGCCTACTTGTAGCTGCCGTCTAACATTCAAGATGAAGGTGTGGAGAGCCGATTTGGAGGCATTGTAGTTGGGCGTTCGGATCATGGATGGGACCAGGCCAAGCGTGGCGCTGACGTAGATTAGATGAGCTTGAGGATGCTTCTTCAGATGAGGTAGAAAGGCTGCCGTGAGATAAACGGCAGATGTGTAATTGGTCGTGAGCTCGTCGCCAAGAACAGATAGGTCCAGAGTCTCAGGGTCGCAAAAGTCAAAGCCTCGCTGAATACCCGAGCTAAAGACGATAGAGTCAAGATCCGGATCAGATTGAGTGATGGATTCGGCGAACTCTTTGATTGCGTTGAGGTCCGTGACGTCAAAGACTACAGCCCTGGCATTTCCATCTCCATACTTTTGAACAAAAGCCTCGAGCTTGTCACGACGTCTACCGACGACAATAACCTTTGTGCCTGTGGCTATGAGCTTGGCAGCAAAGGCTTCTCCAATGCCGGAAGAAGCACCAAGCACGAGAGTCTTTCTGTACAGGGGTTCCATGTCTATAACTGCAAGATAGAGTTTGACGGGGTCTAGAGATGGAACCAGAGGAGATGACAGGTGGAAAGATAGCGTAACTGGTGTCAACTGCCGGGTATCGTGACTAGGTAGGGATGCTGGGCTTGGTGGAGAGGGGTAATTTGGGGTGAAGCCAAATTGTCGGTAAGTTAGCAGCGGCTAGACTCGATCATGCAGACTGATTGGAACGAGGTTAGAAGAAACCTTAATATTTGAAGTCTTGGCAGTTTGTTGTGACAAGGTTACGCATAAAGAGATGGGATATGAAGTTGAACTTGAAGCCGTCGTCGTCGTCACTGAAACCTAAAATTAATTCCATTGGATTCTCCTCGTCACTAAAGTCACCTGACTTGACAGCCAAGTCAGAACTCTGTCTCTGTCTCTCTCTAATCAAAAACTTAAGCTTATCCGCAAAGCAACCCAAACCCCATCTTGGATGGACGGATTTGCAATGGAGAAAAATAAGATTGCCAGATCCTCCAGCTCGAGTCATTTTCAAGCCACAGACAGTGGCTACTCGTAAATACGCCAGCGAGGCGTGTGTCAGAATTACAGCCGTGCACTGCCAAGGAGTCCAGACCCCGACTTCTACAGCCCCAGTCTAAGCCCGCTGGCTTGATCCACTGACCCCTGGCGCTTGGCAACGGTTCTCAAGTCCATCCGCAGTGTAACTGCAGCGTCTAATCCAGCCAGTTGCATCTGCTACTTCATCTCCATGGAGAGATCCGGTTTATTACGTTGCATTCTTTTCTTCGCGGGGTTGTTTCTCCTCCGCTTGCGCCCGCTTAGATAGGACCTGGCACACGTCATTCCAGAGTAGAGTTGGATCTCGGTAGCTTGACCGTTATATGACAAGATTTGGGACTGTAACCTTGAGACAGACAGCTCATGTGGCCGGCAGTTCTCCTAAACTTTCATCCAAAGCGTAATTACAATTTGCACAAATCATCGGCCTACCGTTGCTTGAACATCTACTCTACTTCAGACACGTCGGATGAACCCCAAGTTTCGACGGGACCCTCGGGCGTAATGGACAGGGTATACCCGGTAACGCTTATTCTGGCGGTAATAAACACCTCGTTTTAGATCCACTGCCCTTTTGCTCAGCTACTTGCAGTAAAGATCTCTCCCCGGCCTGACCGGGGATATCAGCATTGTGGCGTGACTTTGGCGGCAGTCAGACTACCGCAATAAGAACGTTGCAGTTGAGGCCGACCCTGAGTAAGGTCAGCCAATCCAGCATAGCCTGGATGGAGGGACCCCTGGATTGTTGCAAGGGGATGGATAATGTGAGATGAAAATACTTAAAAGCCCTCGGGTGGTTCGCGGTTTCATACGGTTCGGTATCGGTTGAAGTTTGTTTTCTTTTTTATACTTTCATCTTTCCTCGACAACGGTTTTCCCCCCTCCGCCACTTGTTTTGTTTTTTTGTATAAACATTGACTGAAAATGCATTCTTGGATCCTTATTTTGGCTGCTTATGCGCCTCAGGCGCTGGCGTCGTGTGCGTATGGAACGCATCTTCATCGTCGATCTGATGTTATCCAAGCTCCCAAGTTTGGATACTCTGCTGCCAATGTACGCGCTTCCGTGGCTTGAAACAAACCTCATCTGCACTCTGAGCAGTGCCATAACCTAACTCAATGGATGAACTAACATTGTATTACAGGGCCCAGCCAACTGGTACAACTTAGATCCCAAGGCCAACGACTTATGCGCCACTGGTCACCATCAATCACCCATCAACATGGCCGACGGCTCATTCGAGATCATCCCCGCTTCAGACCTGCACATCGAGATCCCCAACTTCAAGGAAGCCGAGTTCGAAAACCTCGGAAGCACTGTCGAAGTCGTCGCTGAAGGACTCGGCGGTAAAATCACCCTCGACGGCACAGATTACCATCTGAAGCAGTTCCACTTCCATCTCCCCAGCGAGCATCTCGACAACGGTACCAGCATGGCCATGGAGATGCACATGGTTCACGCGAGCGAGGATAAGAAGCTCGCTGTTATTGGTGTTTTCATTGATCTTGACGATGGAGCTGCTGCTCCTACGCATAAGTCGAAGATTGCTGCTAGGGATGCGTACAAGGTTGACGCTCTCGTAACCCCTGCTAAGAAATCCACTGTCGTTGCAACGGTTCTTAACTCGGTGGATAAGATTGCCCATCTGGGACAGACCACTCACCTCAAGCATCTCAAGATGTCTGAGATTGTCTCTCTTCTCAACGATGGCGACTTCAAATCGTAAGTCCATCTAATGAATTGTTATGAATAGTAATCGCTAACATTCTCTTCCAGATACTCAGGCTCGCTTACTACACCACCCTGCAGCGAGGGCGTCAAGTGGCTCGTCTCCACTCAGAAGGTGTCCATCCCTACACGAACTTATCTCAAGGCCCGATCTGTCATCGGTCACAACGCTCGCTTCCCCCAGAACGTTCCCGGCGAGGAGAATGTTTTGAGTTTGGTGGCCGATAAGCTTCACGATATGTAAAGTATGTACTAAGACGGATGTTTGTTTGATGCATAGGTCATGACGTATGGACTTTGGGAGGCAAATTGTGCGATTATTTACATGTCATTTTCAGCAATGTTAGAGAGGAGTTAAGCACAAGCATAGAATAAGATCATTTCCGATTTCATCGTTTCGTCCGATGCTTGTATTATCGCCAAGTCGGATAAACGAACCAACTTGGCTTCGGTACTCTATCTCCACGAAGTGGATAAATCCCCATCCTTCGATGCAACTTTAATCATCGTCGACCGGTTTTCTCACAGTGAGGTTTCTTCCGACGTCAGTGCTCCATATCTTGGCATCCCAACGTCTGGAGAACGTGGGGAACCGTCTGATTTCCCCTAACTAGTGTCGAGCTCGGAAGTTGTGTCGCTGATCTTCCCCACCTGTTTGTGCATGGCCGTTGAAGGTTCGACGGCGCTAAGCCACCCGCTGTCATGACTATCATGTCTTGGCGATAACTTCTTAGAGAATGGGGTTGCATTATGTCGATTGTGTGACTGGCTTTGGTGTCATGACTGAATCGGCAAGTGGATCGCAAGATAATATGCAGAATGAGAAGACTTATGGGATGATATATGTTAAAGAGTACCTAAAGCTTTAGGGAAACTCTAGTAGGTAGTTCTTATCTGACATGTTTGGAAGAGGTGTAAAGTGTGACGGTTATTCTCTCATGAACGATCTCAAACCCGGAGAAAGTTGTCGACGCCAGTTCCTACAGTAACCTCTGGCTCTTTTATCTCCTACCACTATCCTTCGTTTCAGTCCTTCACTCACCCATAATTTACCCCCTCTCACTGCTCAGGTCGTCTCATATCTTCTTCTCCATGTTCTAAAAAGATACCCATTCTCCCCTCATCACCCACTTCCCTAATTACGGCGGACTTTATCCATGTTTGAGAGGATGTTACTCCAGACATACCTGAGCTAGCCGGAGCAACTGAAAACAAGGCAAGCATTAACAAGTCTCCAAAGCTCTCCCATCCTAAGTCATACCATAGGTGTCCTGATTTAAATACTATAGTGACATGGACAAGTACAATAACAACGTGAAGGAGAAGGACGCAAAATGCTATGGGAATACCACGGCTACTTCCAAACTCATAGGCGTATGTGTATATGTATGGTGTGAAGATGACCATGCCGTCTTTCTCGGTGTCAAGAGTCGGCTTCCTCTCGCCAAGTTGATCGTGAAAATTTCCCAGCTCCGCCAATGCATCCACGAGGTGCATGGCAAGGAAATTTTGGAGGCAAAATGTGTCATATCCCAAATTGGTACCACAGAAATGCATCATTTCTTCATACGACGATCTGTTTGAGGACGTGTTCGGCAGAGAGGCTATGCCCGTCATCCAGTCCTCATGCATCTTTATAAAGTCGCTAGTGCCGAAAGAATTTGCGACTCTTACTAATGCCTGTCCCCTAGGGAAGCTCAAGTGACTCAAAGCATTATTGGATCTGGAGAACTCGGCCCAAGTATCAGCCTCGGTCCAGCATGCGGAAATGAGACATAAGCCAAGGTCAATGGCCGGAGGCTTCAATTGTACCAAATTTTCCTCATCGTAGGTTTCGTTGGCGACTGATACGAACATGATGTCGGTGCTTATTGGTAACGACATGGAATCTTTGAGGTGAAGAGAACTGTACCCTAAAGGACCTCCTGAGTTTCCAGCTACGTTTGTGAGGTTTATCAGAGCAGGGTATTGCTTGAAATGTATCGGCAGGGATTCATTGATAGCCATGTTAGCATGAAACTCGAAAGACGCAGAGTCCTTGTTCAGCTGTGCTTTTGAGCATTGTACCGCAACGAGCGGCTGTTTAAGTTTCCTTAGGATGGATGAATCGGCCGCCTTATCTTCGGCCTTAATTAGCCAATCTTCAGAGGGCTTATTCCACATGGCTCTGATATTGGCCAAGTTGTTAGCTATAGGGCTCAGTGGGCACGTAGCAACCGTTACCCTCTCAATGACCCTGTACGAGACAGGCCTGTCTGGCGCTTCGTAATTTGTGAATGTTACATTCGTAAAAGGGTAGTTTCCTTCCCAAGCTGTATATTGCATTTCCGAGATAGTGTTTTCTAGTAGCGCATTCTGAATGAGTCCTGACCGTCGTTGAGTCGACGTGTTGTGATTAGGAACAGCTCCAGCGTCGAGATCGGTTATGTATACACTACCGGAAGTATATGTCACATTTGATAAATCTGTGATATGTATCTGATTCTTCCACCATCCTTGGCGCGGGATCATAGTGATGGCCGATAGGGGGCTTGCCGAAATGCAGAGAATAGCGATGAGAATGATCACAGCACCTGTTACCCTCTGGGATTTGCGTTTGTCGGTCGTATATAGTATCGGGGTCCATAGCTCACTGCTCGTGAGATATGAAAATGGTGCACCGAGATGAAAGGCAGATGAAAGAAAACCAAGCGGAAGGGCGTTGTTCTTAGTCAAGAGGCTGTAGTTGATCCTGTGCATTAATGCGCTGCCCAGGGATACTATAATTAGAGCCTCATGAACCTTCGCTGCAAACTGGAGGGCATTGAGGCCTTCGGCGGTAGGATGGTTCCAACGAACTTTTGCGATGTAAAGAGACAGAATTGCAAGGGTAACTCCAATGGGCGGTAGGTGAACTATGGCAAGGTGGCGGATAGCTGACAACCTAGCTACGGGAGGTATCGAATTGAAAGGCCCTCGATCCTCGGATACCTTGATGTAATTACGGGAAGAACCACTAAGGTCTCGCTTCAGGCGACTCTTTGCCAGGGCGACAAACCTTGAGTCCCGGGGCGAAGAGACCGAATCGTCATTTGATGATGACTTGATATCTTCTGAAATATCGTTCGCTCCCTCTGCTTCGAAATCTGGATCCGAGACTGAGCTTCTTGCTATCTTAGGAGACTAATCCATATGCCTCCAGTCAGCACACCAGAGACTCTAGGTAAAGAAGGCAAGTAATACCAGCTGCTGTGAGGAACTTGAAGGTGGGACAAGATGTCGAGAGCTCACCAACTCAATGCCATCGATGCTAGACATGATTTACCTTTGGTATTAAGGAACCAAAAGGAAGGATTAAGGAGAAGGGAAGTAGTAGTAACGGCGAGCATTAAGTAGTCAGACTTGGCTAAATTTGGGAGCGGGGTATGGTCCAAGGAAAGGAATAATATAATTAGTATTGGTGCCTAAGGTTTAGTAAACTTATGGCAGCTGACACGGAGTAATAAAATTCCTCCACTCTGCAATCGTTGCTCAAGTATAACAAATTAGGTCTTGAGATTAAGATTGAGTAGTCAGAGCAGTAAGACAGTCACCGGTTTTGACCTTGCCTCATTGATCTGAGATTAATGAAGGGGGCACTTCAAAAAAGCTCAATATGTATCACAGGTTAATAACTAAGGTATGCACAATACAATATGAGATAAATATGAGACAAGAGGATTTGTGAAATATTGTGCTTATACAGAGTTTGGTGGACAAAGGCGAGCTTAAGCCCTGATCGCTTACTGAACTGAAACTTTTGGCTGAGATGCCTAACTTTTCAGCCCTCACAGAATATACATAAATAAACTGCCTGCTTGGTGATATGACATGCCTGTATCACCAAGCTTCCCAAATGGTGTTCCAACCTCAAGAAAACCTATCGCTGTCACCACCACAACGCGGATCACCCACAACGTATGGATTGGTCTAACATTTGCTGGGAAATCCGGCATGAAATATTATCTTCCCTTGTGAATGCTGCTCCTCATAAGAAAGGCTCTCTTGCAAGGTACGCCTGCGTGTCTAGAGAGTGGCAGTCAATATTTGAAAGCGTCACGCTCAGGAGCTTAAGATTCAAGACAAGTGAGCTGGCCCAATTTAACGACATATTCTCTGTCCAGAGGCGCCGCAGATGCCTCCAATATATTGGCCTGGTGTTGGAGCTCCCTCAACACAAACATGTACCGTGGCGTGCTCTAGGGGGTAGCAAACAGGAAAACTCATTCGCACAGATGACGGCTATTTCCATCAAGGGAGCTGGGTCATATACAGCGCTACCGTGGCTGGAAACTCAACAGAGACACGATGCCGAAGTGTTTGCTGTTGATCTGGGCGCTCTTTTCAAACAGCTATCATCGTGGACTCAAACGCAATGTCGCAGAGATGGTATTGAACTTGAAATTATTGCCAGCTGCAAGAGCTATTGGCAGAAAACTGCCTATGAGATTCGACAGCGGCCTTCACCTATGGCCGCCTACACAAATATCGCGAATCACCCAATCCATGGACTACAGGCTCTACCTGTGAATGTGAGCACTTACCGACTGTGCAGAAATCTCGACGATGCTGAACTGGATTTTCACTTCTCCCTTGGCATATATGTCGGATGGTGGGATAGATCTGTTTCAATGGCACAAGTCATCTCTCGCCTGTCTATTCTACGTGAGAGCATTCGTCAATTCGACACTAGGGCAATCAGCCATATATTGAACAGTCTTCCTTCTTTGAAGTCCTTCACCTGGGAAGTAAGGCCACATTCACATTACAAAATTCATCAATGGTTCTATGAGAGACTTGCAGGTGATATGCGTGCATGGCCTACTTCATTGGAGAATGTTGAAATCTCACAACTTGGTCCGCTGACCCCCCAGTCGCACTCTCATAGGCAGCCAAGATTCAATCCTCACCTCGGGATCTTTACATCGAGCCTGGCTCCGCGGTGTCAGTACCTAAGTGTATTATCTATTAATTTTGCTATTGACACCTTCGAGTTCTTTGCAAAACCCCATCAACTACAGAGCTTGGAATGCCTATCCGTGCGATCAGAACAGATGGTATTTGATAGGCTTCCTAGTCTAGAAAACTCTCTTATCAACTTCGTAGCCTACGCTACACAACAGATGCCCAAGCTAAGGTTTCTTACACTTCACAGCATACATGATTCTGACGTGGGACTATTTGTTTATGATCAGCTTGATGGCGTGGCTATACTCAGTGTCAGGTGCAGTTGGCCAGTTAGTATCAGTACAGAGTCCAAGCGTATCTGGGAAGCAGCTATGAGTGTACGTGGTGTTAGTCGTGCATCATGGCACGTGAAAAAGTCAAGTGGTCAGGAGGTCAAGCACTGCATATTGGTTATTCGATCGCGCCACAATAAACGGCATTAGTTATAGTTGCAAGGAGTCTAACATACGTTTAAAGGACAAACCCGACTGGATTAGAAGCTAGTGTCCTTACTATCCATGTTGAAGTGTGCTCAGTGGTTCAGGAATACAACAACATGCGAGATATCTATATGGACGTGATAATTGCATCTCTGGCAGTAATGAAACTGAGTTAAATAGCCACTAGCCGTGCTATTATGCAGTATGTGTACACTAGAACTAACCTGGAATTCGCGTGGCAGAATAAAGCACATTCAGCCGGCCAATATTGAAAGCTAATCTGTATTAAGACTCAGCTTACCACAATCAAGCTTAGACTTGCCTAGAAATTCATGAGTTGCCTGATTGTCACTCTCAGCCGATTTCTGACGATTCTAGGCCCTCGGACTAACGTGTTCTTCCCTGCTTTGCCTGCATGGCGTTATACTCGCAAAGGCATCGAAGGACCGGGCGCACGCTACCAATTCAACTGCATATGCAGGCAGACAAAAACGTGGCAAGCTGACAAACTACGAGTTAGTTGAGTGAACCGAGCCTTATCGCTGATATTTTTAATATGCACTAAATGTTGTAGACTCAACTGAACATGGTTTAGTATTTTGCCCTGTCTAAAGTGAATGCCCTTTTATGTCCTATTGTTTAACTTGCCTTCTCCTCAAGCCTGAATGAAAGGAAACTATATGACAGCTCGCCTCGAGTTGTAGTGTCTCAACGCTATCTATAGACACGTAGGCTCACATTGGGCTAACTGCGCTAGTAGCTACGACGAGATATGAGCTGTCATGTATGTTAGGAACTATTTCCGCGAAGGAAAAGACGAGGAAAAGTTGCTATTGGTTTTCCTAGACCTGAATGGAACTAGTCACAAGTTCTTTCAGCCAGCCTCTTGCCTAAGCCTCTGAAACTCGGCACTTTTTATTTCTCGAAATTGATGTATTGACCGTAAATCCCTGGACCCAATGCCCTTGTTGAATGTCGAACATGTCCCAGGCTGGCGCGCGTCGCTTATCTGTAAGGTATATAAGAGCTGTTGTGTCCAACCTATGATATTCATCCCAACAAACTCACCCAAACATCATACAGCCCACAACACGAAACGCCCAATTCATTTTTTAAATTGTCAGAATGGCCAGCCTCAGCACAGGCTCTTTGGATCAATACGTGCTTCAGAATGCTGAAGTCGGTTTCTATATTACAACACATCACAAAGGGTGGCTCTATTGTATTACAAGCCCGACCCAGGACAATCTCCTATGGGCAGCAGTCACCAAATCTCTCCCTTTGGCCTGCCCAATTTCAACTGAATCCATTACTATAACCGTCTACTTGAGTTTCCCTACTGCAGTGGAATGGTCAGGAGGTACTATCCAGCCAACAAAGGGAACCAAGGTACCTGGATTTACGATTACATGCAACGGTTCCTCGGGAGAGGGACTTGGAACAGGGGTCAATTTCAATGTTACGATTCAGCGAGATCAAACGAATGACGTGACACCCTGGTCCATCAACCAGGCAATCTCCTGGACCCTGTATCCCACTGGCGGTGATCCTGTTGATCTACCCGGAGCAGGAGTTTTGGAAATATATGGTATCATCGATCAGCAACCGAAATTCATCCAGAATGATGGTATTCCCAGCGAGCTGCTGCGACTTTTCATCCCGCCCTCACTGACCACGAGCATTCAGACAGAGGCTCAGTGGATCGAATGGGTTACAAGAGTATGTCATGGCACACAAGATCCAACAGCTCCGTTTGGCACTCTCCGGCAATCCTCCACGCTACACTGGTTATGTTATCAGGTATGGACTGGAGGACCATCTTTCATCAACGAAAATGGCCACAGCTTCAATCTATCAGCCTGGATCGACGCTTATCTCAACTTCAAAGGGAATCCCGCCTGGATTACAACTGTCAATTGCTTTGACCAAGCCGGTATTGTCGAGATAGCGCTGGGCCTTGGTATCTCCAACTCGCGTCTGAGATGGGAGGTTAAGAAACCATTTGGCTTTATTGACGCGGACCTCGTGGGCTGGGGGGCCACAAACAACCCGTTTTTTGAAGGAGACACAGCTATCCAGAACACGCCTTTGAAGGATCCCATTCGAAGTCCCTTTCGATCTCATGTCTTCATCAGCATCTCTCCTACACCCACTTACGATCGGGCGAACGCCGTCATAGTGGATGCTTGCGCTGGTCCTGTGTACGGCAACTTCAACTATGCCCAATACCTTACCAATTGTGCGCTCCAAAACGGACAGCTTTTGCTCCTTGAAGGTGTTACTGCTGAGGACGCTACTCTGGTTGGGGTGGATGGATCCGATGGGACAAAGGAGAGTTCCACCCTGACTGAGCTACTGCATTCGCAGTATGGAGGCTTCCCCGAGAAAATGAATTCTGCCCTTGATGAGATCCGAAGCAGCTTCTCAGGTAATGTTTCTGACAGTTTCGTCGTTGGAACAGCCATCAACTCCGTCATGGATCCAATCCTGTCCAACACTGCTGTGAGCAAAGGTGCTGTCTTTACTAAAGTATCCAGCAACCCCATCACCACCACAACAGATACGACCGCCGGATCGGTCACTTCGGAGCGCAAGTTCGTTGCAATTGTTCAAGGCAGCAGCTACACGGACCCAACCTTTGTCTCATTCCGAGTTTCGGTTTTTGCGGGAGGTGTACAAAGCGCTGTCACCGGCCTTCAATCACGTCTCAAGCTTTTCACTGCCCCAATCGACTGGGCAGATCGCAACAAGATAAACATGAAGGAAAGTCTCAGCGTCGCCAACACGGCGACGAAGGTGCAGGTGTTTGGAAACAACCATCTCAGTCTGTTTGTTTACAAGAACCTGTTGGTGTCTATCGGTGGCAACGCTGTAAAGGAATACATTCCGACATGGACTAAGGCTATGGTCGCTCAGCTGGGTCAATATTAGAGATGAATGGGAGAATGCCCCGTACACAGGATGCATATTCCGTTCGCCTATCTATTGGTGAAGCCTCTGGAAGAGATTGTTCTCCCTTACTACATTGACTTCTTAAGCAGACATTGGTTTCTATTATGGATAATAACACTTGAGAGTTGTGATTTCTATATTTGTCTTTGTGTTGAATTCCTATTAGGGCAGGAGTAAGCACTATAAACCAATAGTCTGGTGCACTTGCAACTAGTCACGAAACGCGTGGCCAGAGAATCAGGGGCATGGGGGAGATTAGAACTGACCTAAATTGCCGAAATCCGAGCTGGTGGCTTTCCTATATCTTCTGTGCATCCGTTGCTTGTTTTTACTCTCCTTGGTTCTCTCCTCTTATTTACTTACCATTCATTCATTCATTATGCACTCGTTCAACGTTTTTGTCGGCGTCTTTGGCTTTATCGCCCCTGTCATTAATGCCGGTCCCTGTCGTCCAGGTACTACGACTGGCTCCATGAACGCTGTTGGAACCAGCTCTACTGCCACCGAGTCAACTCCCGTTATAGCTACCAGCGCTATTTCCGACATGTTCTCAACAACAACTACCCTTATCCCAACGACCGACTTATTCTCGAGCCAATCGCACACAACGGACTTGATAGATACAACTTCACTCATTACCACCACCACGACCCTATCCAATGGATTGACAACTACTCAATCAATTGCCGCTACTACTTCCCTTGCTGTTGGTGAATGCTCAAAGGATAGCGACTGCGAGACCGATGTGGATTTGTGCATATTTGGAAATGAAAACTATTTTGTTTGTACATGTGTCGACGCGGTTTGCACACCGGGACCAACTTGTGGTGACTATTTGGACTGCATACTGGATGGTAATGCTCAGCAAGGCCTCACAGAATGTGTCAGAGGTCTCTGCGTTGCACCACCTTCATAAGAGCTCTATAATAGCACTGTCTGTTTAGAAAGGAGGCAAAGAGTAAAGGGACTAGTTTTGGGTTCCAGGATATGCGGGAGTAATTATTAATTGTACAAGTCTTCTGACTTGACTCATTGGGATATTCTTGCATTACTCCCACTCATTCATAGATAGGTGGCACCTGTACTAGAGACTTTTCATATCTGAATATTCGCTACCCTGGCAGGTGGGTCAGAGAATAACCAGCACACTTTACACCTCCCTTAACCACATTAGATAAGAACTACCTAAATCTTACCTAAATCTCTATATAACTTTAGGTACTCTTTAATAGATATTAGCCTATAAGTCCTCTTAGTGTGCTGGTTATTTTCTGGCCCACCTGCCTGGGTATCATGGATTACTTGTCACCCCAGTGACTTTTAATGACCTCCAAATGCTCCTTTATTGAAGGACTGTCTTCACTCTCACCACCAACATTCATCTTTGACCTTATCCTTCCAACAATTAGATCGCGTGCTATTTTCGGTGAAGCAAGAGATAACTCCTCGTCTAGTTTTGCTTGACTGATGACTTTGCCGTTGCAAAGTTCCTTGACAAGACTGTCTACTAGATGCTGGCAGTTGTTGGAAAGGAGACTATACCGAGGATTGAGACCAATGTGGTGATGCCCTGCTTTGGTTAGATATGATGCATGTTTCTTGGGTCCTGACTCACCTATCGCTTGTATTTCGTCATGCGTCTTGGTGGTCTCACCAATATAATAGCACGAACTCCACGTATCAACAAACTCGGGCGTAATGACGGCTACCCGAAAGTAATTCTTGCCCAACATGGTCAACTCGAGTCGATCGCTCATCAAGTCGTAACAATAGCACTTTCCAAGCCCCCTATCAATAACGCACACGGCCCAGTGACTAACGCTATTCAAACTCATCCCAACATGTTTTGCCAGCAGTTTGTAGCTTGCCTCGGAGACTTCGAGTACTCCAAATGCAATAGGCGTTGTCACGAGAAAAACAGCTCTTTGAGTTTCGCGCGGGTTGCACTGCAACGGAGCCATTTCAAGGGCAGAGTCGCCCGTGATTTTACTTGTGACTAACGCGAGGAATTCATTTCGCTGACGGATTTCTTCTGCAAATTTGGCGAGCCATGCTTCTTCTGCTTGTCGTTTCTTTCTCTCTTCCCTGATATCGAGATCAGCTAGTTTTTACAAGAGTGGGGAGTGGAGTTTGGGGAATGAATCACCATTTTTTGGAGAGGTTCTGGAAGACGGCTTCGCCTGCTGAGGCGAGTCTATTCAGGGCCTCGAGTCCCATGTTTTGCTATAACTGGCCCATACCCTGGTTATGTTGAGATACTGCGATGAGACAGAAATTGTTGAAGAATAGGTCAGTCAGCTAGTTAGGGCTGCGTGATGTTTTTAATTGAAAATATTGGGGCGGTCAGGTACAGCCACGCGGATATGCCGGAATGGCCTATTATAGTCACGCTTGGCGTTAATGCGCCTCACCATGACGCGTGACTTGCTTAGACTGACCAGTAACGTAACTGTCGTATTTGAGGCTCAGTCGTAGTCATAGTATGTATGACCTGCGTCTTGTGGCTTCTATTTATTTCTCTATGAATACCCAATCAAGTGTTCCTACTTTCTATTATTCCAATAACAGTGGAATGCCTCGTCCGATATCGCCTTGAATACAAGTGCTCAGACCATCATCTTCCTGTTCCCAAGGCACCATCGCCTCTGCTCCCAATCCAAACCGGACCAGCTTAACTAATCCATCGCTTCTCATGACCAGATCTTCATTCGGCCATCGCAGAACCCCAGGCGTATTCATCCCGACGCCAAGTTCAAGAATTACCAACTTTTTCTTCTCTTTGAGAATTCGAGATTTCCATGCTTTCCATTGAGCTTCACCTTCGTGGAAAGGTGTCTGATTGAACCATGAGCCTGCCCGTACGCAAATACTCATCTTCGAACCGCAGAACTTGCATAGCGGGATTTTTGATGGATCCATAAGTTTCTGTGTGACTTTGTCAATGTGTGGCATTGCATCGGCTACAAGAGGAGCTGATGGTACGACAGCGTCGACCCTGCAGTTATTCAGACATTGAAGATACCCATATGAGCCTTGAGGGGTAGAGAGCTGCTCTCTTGGCCATCCATTTGCTGAGAAGAGTCCATCTGCATTAGATGTACGAACAAATGCATCAGGTCCAAACTTTGTTAACCAGGGTATCAGAGTCTGGTACGTCGGTGTGTTTGACCAGTTTGCCACCATGTTTAGATGAGTGAAGTAATAGCCCCATCGATGCTCCTCCGAAGGCCATCCATTGAACCCAAAAACGCTATACAGCGATGTCAATCCGTATTTGAGAAATCCCGGAAAATGCTCCTTGAAGAGATCCCGAGAATGGTAATCTAAACCATCAGCTGAGGATAATCCTGCGCCGGCAGTGACGAGGACGGCGTCTGCA
This sequence comes from Fusarium sp. NFCCI 5145, assembly GCA_033439405.1. NCBI lineage: Eukaryota > Fungi > Ascomycota > Sordariomycetes > Hypocreales > Nectriaceae > Fusarium > Fusarium sp. NFCCI 5145. The sequence continues at coordinate 905,367 of JAWDHB010000102.1, forward strand.
GAAGCGAGCCACTCGCGCGCTAAGCTGAGAGAGCCTTGTGGGGAACTCTTGACAGTTGAGATTACTGGAGTACCAAGGAGTTTTGAGTAAATTTCGGTATCTGATTCAGTAAATGTGTTGAAGATAATATCCGTAATTGTCGTGGACGGATGTTGCTGAAGCCAAGATGTTACGGTAGAAACTGCAATCTTAGCTGCTTCGTCCGCTGGAAAGGCAAATAAGCCAGTCGATATACAGCAAAGCGCAACTGACTTGTTTCCATCTTGACCAGGTGGAAGAAGCTCCAAAGCCTCAAGAATTGACTCGTAACACTTCGTCAGTTGAGCTCTCTCAACCTCGGTGGGTGTAGCACCGCGCTTGAGGTGAGGTCCCACGGTGTGAATAACTGAAGTGGCGTAGAGTGAATGACCTCCAGTAACGAGCACATCTCCAGGCCCAAGCTCTTTCCCTCTCTCTTGCATAAGTTGAAAGCATTCTTCTCGAAGGCGCGGTCCTGCTTCGGCATGGATGATGTTATCGATACATCTATGCGTTGGCTGAAAGCATCCCAGGCCCTGACCATTGGCGGCGTTGGTGATGGCTGTTACACCAGTTAAAGTAGTGATATCACCTCTCCAAAGCCAAAGTTTCGTTCTTCGACTATCGCCATGTTCGATTATATGCGAAGGCGAGAGAGATGACGCATTCGTCAGTAATTTATGGCCCCGAACACGACTCAGAATCGAATCCATATTTTGAAGAAGATCATCTGGAAGTAGCGGTAGAGGTGGCCGTACACATAAACATTCTCGTAAAAGCGCTAGTTTCGATGCCGTCTCAAGATGGCTCAAATGTTGCTTATAATGTTGCAAGTTCTCATCATCTGCTAGAAAGCTGGACCCGTTTTCGACAACATCATCTATCAGGCGTGTAACAGTGTTGTCTAATATAGTGGGGTTAACTGTGTTTGCTTTCATAGTGGTTGACGCAGGGTTTTGATAATGAAAAGAGTATGATTGATTGCGAGATGTGAGATAACTTTGGAGGATACAAAATTTGCAAGATCGTACCATTAAAAGGAATACTATCCGTAATCACTGACAAATTTGATCCTTCTTGTTAGTTTGCTCATCCCACTCGGCTGAAGTGGGATACCCGAGTGGGATGGGATGAATTGATGAGATGGACCAGAAACGGCTGTCAGCAAGGAGGAGCCAGGGAGTCAGCCTCCGCAGTCTTTAACCCAGTTCTACGATAGTGTTAGTTTTAGCTATTGAAATGCATCGCCAATGTCTTCTCTGCCACTTGATTGGCAAGTCACAAAGATGGTTGGACAGGCCTTAAACTACCTACTCTATGAGACTTTTGAGAATGCTCCTAAGGTCGGATGTGATCCTACACTTGGTACAAATCACCTTCGCAATCAAATGCGCGTGAATAATGGCCAAGAACTGGATGTACAGGGCTTTGACTACCCCCACGTCTTGCTGCCATCGGCCCAAGGTTGTCTCCTTGGAAGGAAGCAATAGCTCTTTCACTAGAACTTGGGGTTTTGGCATGCCCTCTCCCGTAGTCTAGCTTCGTGATGGATGCCTCAGTTCTGGGTGGCTGAGAAGGATTATGGTTGGGATATAGACAAATGGTAGTTGTTCCACAATTGAGCTGCAGTTGCCTGGCCGCATATTATCGGTTCAGTCAAAATTGCAACTTCATTTTGAGATCAATTTTCAATACCGAAGGCAAATAATTAATGTGGCTGAGTTTCTCGGAGACCGCTCAGCACGCGAAGACGCTTGATCCTACAGACTGACGCGCTCAAGAATAAGACGCTTATTCACTATAATAGACAAAAGAAGCTACATGTGAAAGGCTAGCATTGAGGTTTCGTAGACGTCATCTAACCCAACCTCTCTTGCTAGGTTATGCAATGCCCCTTCTGCGTTGCTCGTCGTCAGGTCTACCGTCTCCCAACCTTCTCAGCTCCCGATTAGTGCATGACTCATGGCGCTCAGTAGTTCTGCTCTACAGTGTTGGTAAACAGTACAGCACCATGTCATATTGACATCACGATTCGCGCTACCCTAAAATCATAACTTGTGGATATAAATGGGTGCCATCCGTATCTCTTCATCCCGGCTGTGCTACTCCCTTATTGCACTGCGAGTACTATGCCATGCAATGGTGGGAAGACTATCTTTCGCTACACGGCTTGTCTTCAAATAATACTATCTTTTTCATCTTCTCTTGAATATGCTGTCCCTGCCAACTGAGTTCCGTTGTTGCAAATGCAACCGTAACTTCGGAACAGATGAAGCACTCTCAGACCATCGTCGAGATAGCCCAGTACATCGAACCAAAACAGCAATCCAGAAGCCTATAATATGCGACATGTGCAAAAAGAGTTTCGAGAGCATGGGTGCATTGAAACAGCATCAAAGCTCCATTCGACACCAGCCATTATGCCACATCAATTGTCTAGCAAGTGGTAAATGCAAGAAAAAGTTCAATTGCCCGTCAGCGCAGCTGCATCACTTGGAAAGCGGGACCTGTCCATCCAAGATAACAAAGGAGAAAGTAAATGCAGCAATTGCCAAACAAGACATAGAGGGCATTATAACGACGCGAACTTCAAACATAAGACTTCTGGAGGAAAACATATCTGATACTTCAACATCTTCAACGACGAGTCCACTACTTACTCCCACTTCAACTGAGTTTCTCGGCTCCTATCCATCCACTCTCATTCATACACCGACAGGAAGTTCAAATTCAACCATTTCAGATAGCCTAAGCCTCACTCGAACGATTGATTTGAGACTCGCTGTTGCAGCTGGTCATCGACGATGTCCTATTTGCCCGCCTTCACGTACCCGCACATTCGGCCCTGAGGCCCTCCAACAGCACTTGTCGTCAAGCGTTCATGCTAAGATGCTCCTAACCCTGGCCCAGAGTACGCCTGCTGAAATATCATTCCATTGTCCGATGGCTCTCATAGAGGGGAGCAGCGCAAAGAAGCCCTTGAAGCACTTTTCGACCGTGAGTGGTTTGACACAGCATGTTGAGAGCGGGGCTTGCTATGGAGGTAAGGAAACTTTGCGGCGCGCGGTTGATTATTTGCAAAGCGAAATGAAGGCCCTGAATCTGGGTGGGCTAAAGCTGTTGAATTGAAGCTTGGAGATCCATCTGTATCGACTGCTCGTTAACTTTGCGATCCATGCCCGCACATTGCTGCTATTAATTGCTACTATTGCTGCTCTTGACTAGGAAAAAAAATAAAAATTGAAGATATGGTGAGGTTAGCGGCCAACAGGATAACTTTTAGGTACTAATTGTAACGTAGGTTAGGCTTTCAATAAGAATGTCTGGCAACTGTCCTTTTTATACTTACTATATGAGACTTGTGGGAATGCTCTCAGCGTTAGACGTGATATTACAATCGATTCCAGCCATCTTTGGGCAGTATAAAGAAGCCCCTAAAGCACTCCTCCACTGTGTTCGGCTCTGCCAGAGTAACCCACCCTCTTGCTCGGAAAGAAACGAGGATCAACAGATTGTTATCTCAGAAACATCAAAGAACTCTCCCTTTGCAAGAAGAAGAGCGAGCGGGCATGCACAGATGCCTTGTGCCTTCTCTAAGAATACCCTGCGCTGCTGGCCTCACAGAGATGATGAGCTGATTTCCCTGCCGGGATAGAGATCAGCCTGGGTATCGGAATACATTTAAATCTATAAAAGGCGTATTGACAAGTTCAATAACAAGCAACTAACAACTTGGCTCTTTTGAACTAAATAATAGTAAGGCATTGTGGCTCATCAACTCTGTCATCAAAGTCTTTGTCAACCTTCTCCTCCATCTTGCATTCCCCGATCAAATAATAGCGACTCATATCTGAACAATCAGATCGTGTCTGTATTTCTCTAAGATCAAACGGGACACGGGAACCAACACACTTGTACACACAATCTCCCGCTCTAGCTTCCTCAGGGGCAAGTCCCATGTACCCTGTATCTGTAACAAAGAAACGCCGGGAATGACAAGTTTGTAAGATACGCTGGACGGTTATCTTGTAGCTATTGACCAAACTCTTACCTGCCTCGTGAAATGGGATGTCTTTGAATGGTAGGGAATGACTGGTGGATGGGTTTTGAGTAGTGCTTTCCAGCTCACGCTCGCAGACAATCTCATTCCAACGACCAAGTGACAAAGAGAAATATTCGTTTGTGTCGTTCAAGTAGGCATGTACACCCCCTATGGTGTCGTAAAAGGCGCAACCCAAAAAGTCGTTGCAGTAGAAGGAACAGCGGCTTCTCATCCTGTCGATTGCAACCACAGCTGCGTCAGATAATAAATCTTGCCACTCATCCAGAGGAAGCAAGCTGTGGCCAGCAGTGAAAGCAACTCCAATTTTTGATATCCTGCCACATAGGTGACCATACACTTGTAGTGCGACGGTCGTTGTGTCGGAGCCCTCTCGAACGATGGTTGTAGGGCATTCCGTTTCTGGGAGGTCCTCTTTGCCATACAGGGACGCCCAGTCCAGTATTGGATTGAGCCCTATCATCTGTCTCTTGGTCGGAACACTCCAGTCCGGGGCCCAAGATGGTAACCCTTCAATACTCGAACTACCTTGGACAGCATAGAGGATCTCGAATCCTTGTTTCTCCATGAGAGCAATAGCGCAGTCCGTATATACTTTGGCCACTGAGAGATCATATTGAGGGCGGATGTCCAGTCTTTCGTCAAAAGAATGCAATAGTGGCAAGAGGCTATAGACTTTGTCGCGCGGGTCTGTCGCCTTGCAGTGTCTTGAATCGAGGAGAGCTTTTAGCATTGCGCTTTGAACTTGCGTCTTCGTGTCTGTCAGGAATCCTTTGCACGTTGAAACAACGAACGGTAACTGCGGAATCCACTTTTCATTTACGTTGTAGTCGTTGAAGTTCTTGATGGCCGACCATGGGAGTGTCTTATCTCCGCAGTATATAAGCCCACTGGTTGCCAGCAGAGCCTCTTGGATCACCCAGACCCTGGTGAACCATGAACGATTGAAGAGGCTTATGAGAGACTTGACCAATGCCTCAGTTTTTGGATGGCTGAGAGCGTTAGAATACTTCTCTGGGTTGTCGCATTCCATTATAAAGGTCACTGACTGATCACTATCCTTCGTGGCCTCTCCCAAATATATGACCACTGTAGCAGCTTGAGAGTATATTCTGGACATGAGGCTCACTTGGTGATTTCTTTCACTCAAGTCCAGCTGGTTAATAGTCAACGCATCAATCCAAAGTACACGCGGCTTATCAGTATATCGTAACCGTCGGAGGGCGGAGAAGCAATTGGAAGTCACCAGGAACTCATGCGTCTCCAAATAGATAGACTTGGGGTCTTCTGAGTCTCCCCAGGTATATGATAGCGCCTCATAAGGCTCAGTCGAGTCGAGTCTTCGAATGATGAGCTTGCAGTGAATATTTTCTTCACTACCGCGCTGGAGGATGATCAGGCGGATGAAGTCTGGGCCTGGGAGGGGCAGTCCTGGATAAGGCTGCCCACTGAGAGTAGACTGCAGATTCGACATAATTGATAAAACCATAGCGCGCGATTAATGGAAGAATGTTATTAATATGCGGGCTCTGACGAGAGAGGTGACGTGGACCTCCAAAGCTTTAAGCCATTAAGAAGGCTGTTTGTTTGAGTCGAACTAGACTCATTCGCTTCAATTACGGGTGGTAACGAAGATGAATTGCTGCTGACTAACTGCGGGAATCAAGCCTTGTCACGAGACACGAGACACTTATCTGGATCAGGTTCACCTGAGATCCGCCTAGCCTACTTTTTAATCTTGAAGTAAATAATCTTTGGTTTCTTTATATTCGACTTGTTTTTGTATTTTCGACTTCAGAAGCCGACTTACCGTTTTCTAGAAATATATTAACTAGATAGAAATCAACCAAATATTGAAATGTAATTTTACCATAACAAGATCAGGGCCATATAACTAGAATAATATAATAAGTTTTAAATATAATAATAAATATAAAGTATTATAATAAAAATATAATAACTTTC